>CM065694.1:11855403-11880403 GCA_017654935.2 Phymorhynchus buccinoides
AAGCCATGGGTTTTGACACATGAACTCATATTATATCGCTGCATTATTAGAAGGCATCATTTGGCCACAGTACTTCGCCGTTGTGCGTTTTCTCTAAATACTGTCCGGACATAGGAGCCGTCTGACATTTGGGTCCCTTTCCTTACATCCTAATCTGCATCGATTTGCATCTGATCCAGCTATGAATCTTGGCTAATTTGTCATTACTTGATCCATTTACATCCAGCTAACAAAGCCGTGGGAACAGGTTTGATTAATTCCCTCCAAAGAAGACAATGGTGACCCTGTATGTTAGTACAGTAATGGCTAGAATCTTTCAGTTTGCTGGTGGTATTGATTATGAACAGAAGGAACTGAACAGAAGGAAATCAGAAGTTCATTAGGATTTTCCTCTTTAGGGAAAATACTATTGCATTTGTAATAATTCCTCTTTTTTTCTCCCTCTGGGCTAGTAAGGAACAGCCAAGTTTGCAATATTAAATGATTTCACTAGCTTTCACCGCAAGATCGGCAAACTTTCAATCTTGAATTACTCAAACACTACTTAACGGAACTGCTTCATATTTTCTGGATTTACTAGAAAGTCGATTTGCAACCTTTCCTGAATAAAATCAAACCAGAAGTGCCCCAGCTAGGGTCAGGCAACTTTCATTTATGTAACGGAATAGCCAAATCAGAAGTGCGTCACAAAACTAACTTCTTGATATCGTAGTCTTTACCAAGGTCCTGAGCAGAAATGAATTTGATGATGATATAATAACTAGTTTGGAAGTTATTTAAATTTATGTAAATTGGGTTGTGCCATATTCATGGTTTCCATTCATTGTATTTTTTGTGTTGTTTTATCCAATTTCGCTGAAATTTGCAGGACAGTTGGAAAACACCTTTGTAGTGCCACATTTGGAATATTAAATTGATTGGCCAATATTGGGCTGAAATATGTCCGGAAATGGCCACATTTTAATCTTGAATAACTCAAAAATGGATCACAGAATGTGTTCATATTTCCAGTATTTATTAAAGAGTGACTGTGCAACACTTCTGCTATAAATCAAGCCGGAAATGCCTGCCAACTGGGAGTGGGGAGTGGGTAACCCTTCCATGTTTGCTCTGAAAGGCAAACATAAGCCCTCTAGTTTTGTCTGCTTATTGTTTATTTGGCTGTTAACATCGTGATTTTTTTTTTTACTGAGGGAGGTTTTAATCGAAATGCAAAGAGGACAATACAGTGCAACATCCCTATTAAGACCTTCGCTATTAAGACTCCATCTGAGACGTTAATAATAATAATAATAATAATAATAATATAATTAGCAGTTATAGCGCCTAATCTTAAAAAAAGACCTAAGCGCTTACAATCATAAATAAATAAACCAGCAAGCAATATAAATAAATAAATGACAAAAATATATTATACACACATGCGTGCGCACGCACGCACACACGCACACTCTAATCACAGACACACATACGCACTAAACACAGACACACACACACACACACACACACATGAACATGTTACCCTAAACGTTTGCACCCCCCCCCCCCCCCCTTCATATCTTAACTACTGAGTATCCACCTCCTTCTGAAGACTCCTCCCTATTCAGACATTTTCTTTTCTTTTCTTGTTTTGCTGATTTTTAAAGTCTTAATGGCGATGTTCCATTGTAACTCTGTTTGCTAGCTCTTTACGTACCTTGGTTAGTGGTGGAAGTTCAGTTTAGCGTCGCGTATCGGCTTTCGCCATGTACGACGGGCTGAACAAACCAACCACGGTATAAAAAAAAATTATGTTCCTGAATCACTGTCTTAGCCAAAAGGCTGAGAAGCGATCAGTGAAATATAAGGGGTTAGTGGTTAGGCTTATTCTGCTTAAATAAGGTAAGAACCTGAACTTCACTCACATAGTCTAGCTCCTGTTCTTTCAACTGTCCATATGCCTGTTCCTGAGAATACAACTGACATACGAACCCTGTACTATAGAAAGTACCTTTGAAACTAACATGTAAAATATAATAACAATTTTGATAATGACACATAAAATATCCTAGGAGCAATTGAAAGGGTTTACGTTTATTAAAAATTAGAATGGAATAAGAAGGTAGCAGACTATCATTGTCGTTGTTGTAAGCAATGCGTTAATAGTGTTTGATATAATTGACACAAACAGAAGTAATGAATATCACCACATAATTAGCCAAGAGTGCCCTGTTGGATCTGAATCTGGATCTGGTAGTATACGTCGCAGACACCACTTCTGATGATAGACGCGACGGAACTAGGAGGGCACATACCTTATTAGAATTAAAAGAAAAAGATAGAAAGGAGAAAAACCTACTACTTACCCTGGGCTAAGACCATTAAAAAACACAGTTCAACCGGATAGGACCAGACCCCACTTCCAGAAGCAAGCAAACAAACAAAAACACAAAAAACACCCTAATGGTCTAGTGGTCAGTGGACGCAGGCTCAGATGGTGATCTGGTCAGCGCTGATGTAAATGCGCTGACAGGGTCTGCGGTGACAGTAGCCTCACTCAGTTGGTTCCACTCCATGGAAGTCTTGACGAAGTAGGAGCTACAATACTGCTCCGTTCTCCCTTCTGGGACACAAAATCCACGAGAATGGTTTATGTCCTGTCTTTCCAAGATGTTAGTGGTTTGGAACCCCTTGAATCTGGTCGGCTTGATCCTGCGACGATTAGTGGAGACCGGGGTAAGGAACTTTTCTGCTGGGAGAGCTGGAACAAGGCCCTCAGCAATCTTATAGAAGAGGCTGAGGCGTTGGTGCCTGCGTCTTTCCTCCAGGGGAGGCAGGTCTAGTGTCCTGAGCATGCCACTCACGCAGCCTGGTTTCATAGACTTGTAGTCCCTGACTACAAAGCATGCTGCTTGGCGCTGAACTCTCTCCAACCTTTCAATGTCCTGTTTCTGGTACGGATCCCACACCGTCGCACTGTACTCCAGTCTGGATCGGACCAATGCCATGTACGCCAGGCGTCTGCTTTCTCTAGGACAATTCTGGATATTCCGGCGGAGGAATCCTAGGGTTGATCCAGCTTTACGGCAAATGTTCGAGTGGTGTGAAGACCACTTCAGGTCGCTTAAAATCTGAACTCCAAGGAACGGGGTCTCACTGACCTGTTTCAGGAAGACTCCGTTCAAGTTGTAGAGGTAGGACGAAGTGTTTCTGGAGGAAAGCATGTAACACTTCTGTGCATTAAATCGCATGCCCCACTTTCGAGCCCAATCTTCCAGTTTCTTGAGGTCTGCCTGTAGAGTCAGGTGGTCTTGGAAGCTTTGTATTTTGCGGTACAGCAAACAATCATCAGCGAAGAGTCGTACTGTAGAGCTCAGTGAATCCGACAGATCATTGATGTGGCAGAGAAAGAGTAAGGGACCCAATACAGTGCCTTGGGAAATGCCTGATTCGACAGCTGCTTCTTTGGATGTCTCGCAGTCCAGTACCACCCTCATCTTTCTTCCACTCAGGAAGTTGCGGAGCAATATGTGGATTGAGCCTCTAACACCGTAGTGGTCCATTTTGTGCAATAGTTTGCTGTGGGTGACCGTGTCGAAAGCTTTACTGAAGTCCAGCACAGCAACGTCCGTCTGCTTTCCGGTATCGTAGGACTCAAGGAGGTCATTTACTGTGGTTGAGAAGTTGTGTCTCACAAGAGTATCCAGACCTGAAGCCGTGATTTTTATGCGTCAGGATTCCATACTTCTCTAGATGATTCCGAAGGTGCCAGCAGATTATGTGCTCGAGCGGTTTGCAGGCCACTGAAGTCAGCGAAACTGGTCTGTAATTCTCTGCTCGGTTTCTGTTGCCCTTCTTGAATATTGCAGCGATGTTTGCTTAGCGCCAATCTGATGGGAGTTGAACAGTCTGTAAGGAATGGTTGAAGATGGCAGTAAGTGGAGGGGCTACAGATTCCGCGCAGATCTTGAGCACTCTGTTCGGTATGCTGTCAGGGCATGAAGATTTGGAAGGATTTAAATTACGCAGCAGTTTTAAGACGCCGTTGACTTCAACTGACAGGTTTTCTATGGTTGGGAAGGCTGGTCCATCCATTGCCAGTAGTGCTGCATCTTCTTCTCTCGTGAAGACTGAACAGAATTGCTGTAAGAGGATTCGGGCTTTGGAGATACTGTCGCTATGAAGAGTGGGGCCTTTCTTCAGGGGTATTACTCTGATGTTGTCATGGCGTCTTGCTTTAACATATCGCCAGAATGGCTTGGAGCTGTTCTCCTTGAGGCCTTCTTCAATCATGGCGTTAATGTATTCCCACTCGGTCCTCCTGAATTCTCTTCTGCATTCCTTCTGGCAGAATCTGTAGTTTTTCCAGTTACTGGTCTTCTTTGCCTGTTTGAATAAACGTTTCTTTCTTTGCAGCAGTCTTTTAATACGTCTGTTGATCCATGGTAGACCGTTTTTGTTTTGCCAAAGATTTGATGGTATGTGCTGCTCCACGGATGACATTAAGGATGTCTTAAACTCAATCCACATGGACTCAACATCCACACCTTCTTTACTCATGCTGTTGATCGTCTCAGCAATTGCGTTTATGTTTGTATTCAACTCTTCCCACTTGGCTCTGGAATATATAAGTAGTGCCGCCGTGGTTTTTCTTTCATCCTTTGTGGTTTTGTAACAAGACCCGTCACGACTGCATTGTGGTCTGACACTCCAGGGATGGATGTTGAGCTCCTGGTGAGTGATGGTTTGGGGGTAAAAACCAGGTCAAGGATACTGCTTTCTCTGGTCGCTTGGTCGCAAACCTGAGTGAGCTGAGCTGTGAAGGTAATATTGATATAAGATCAAGCTGTGTGTTCCAGTATGGTGCATTGGGGGTGACTGTGGCTGTGTCCCAGTTGACATCCGGACAGTTAAAGTCACCGGCCAAAAAAACAGTTTGCTGCTTCTGTGTGTTTGTGATTATCTGTAGAGTTCTGCTCAGTTCTTCTAGATCTTTATGTGAGCGGTGGGGCATGTAGAAACAGTCTAGGAGCAGATCTGTATTTCCCTGAAGGCGGATCTTCACCCAAATCTCACAGTCTGCATTGAGCTCTGGGAGTGCAGATGATACAAGGCTCTTGTGGACCAGGATGAATACCCCACCTCCCAAGATTCCTCTGTCTTTCCTGTAGGCGACATATTCCTCTGGAAGGCCTCACCTGATGTGTTGTCTGGGCCCAACCAAGACTCCGTGCCACACACTACATCTGGTTTAGTGTTTTTGATTGTTGCCAGGAACTCGGCACTATTCCTGATGACGCTTTGGCAGTTCACATTCAAGACCCGCAAGTTCTCTTTCTTGGGTGCTCTGAAGGAGCTGCTGTTGTTGGGTGTCGAACTTGACTGAGATGGTTGCTATGATGGCCGACTGTTCTAGTGTTGTGAAGGAGTCCTGCAGAGATCTGATGGGGGTGGACTATGCTGAGAGCCAGGGGTCAGGTGTTGCGGTGGTGGTACTGGAAATGTATCTTCTGTACTGCAGACGTGATTGAGAGGGCTGCTAGATTGAAAGGGACTGAAGTTAAAGGAAGAGTTGAAGGAGTCTATGGAGAGATCTGAGAGGGGTTGATAATAAATGTTGCTGTCAAGACAGTAGCTGTGAAACGTGAAAGTACCGCAGTTGATGCTGTCACATTTGTGACAGATCCACTGCACACTCTTGTGTTGAAGCAGGCTGAAGTCCGCGGTGCACAGCTCCAAGCAACACCTGTGGTACCACACACTGCACTCATCGCAGGTGACACCGTCAGTGCATGATACGTTCCGGTCACAAAGGCCACAGGGAAAGGTACTTGCTTGTCGGTGAGGTCCGGGGTGCACAGCTCCAAGCAACACCTGTGGTACCACACACTGCACTCATCGCAGGTGACACCATCAGTGCATGATACATTCCGGTCACAAAGACCACAAGGAAAGATACTTGCTTGTTGGTGAGGTCCGGGGTTGCATTGTACGTTGCCCGCTAGCATGAGGGATAAAATAAGGAACGCACTGACATGGTACTTTATGTAGCACAGCTTCAGGTTCTCTCTTACTTTCTTCCCAGGCAGGAGTGGCCCAGGCATGCGGATTGAAATCTTTCCTGGCACGGGTGAGTTGATGTGCATGTAGAACATGACGAGAAGCACAAGACTTGCTGAAAGGCCAGCCATGGTGGTGTTTTTTTACTGACCACTTTCGATACTAGTGTTTGTTTACACTTTGATTGAATCCAAAATGGCGGAGTTACTGAGTGAAAATTACAATTTACGTTTTTGATGTTTCAAACGGTCCAAAAGTTTTTAATAATTCAATTTCGTCTACTTTACCTTTACTAGTATCCTTACAAATATTATTTTGAAAATAAATAGCTATACAAACAGTTAAATAACACCTAAAAGTCAAAACATGATCGCAAGCAGGTTCAGGTGATACTTCCTGCTTGCGCATGCGCCCTCCTCCCTTTTGCAGCTTATTATTGTTTACTCTATCCGCAACCCTTTACAAAACAAATTGTATGATAGGGTCTACTTACCACTACACGTGTGACAACTGAAAGCGCAATTGTCTTTCATATACCATGGATTGCTGGTACAATAACCCTTTCTGGCCCAATAATCGCAGGAGGAACTTTCGTCATAGCAGTTGGGATCTGAAATATACAAGTTATTAACAGAAAAGGACAAAGTTACACACACAAAATTGTGAAAACCAGTGCCCTCTTAGTATTTGCATCTCTATGAGAATGCATAACGTGTACATCATTGAGATCAAACTACACTGAACACCAACATAAACTGCAAAACCAACTTAACGCAAGTTTTGGGGTCCTAACACAGACAGCTTCATGAGCATAATTGAGAATAGTTACAGGAAAAACAAATTATTATTTGTTTGGTGAGTACCCTTTCCATGGTAAGAAAGCATGAATATTAATTTGCGAATGACCACTTTCTGTTTCTGTACTACCACAGAAAGAGCTTAAAGTTGATTAACTGATGATCATGATCTGAAAATGCTAAAACAGTTACCTGCCAAATATGTAAAGGGACAGAAACTGCATTTTATTTTGGTAATCCTATATTATATCGACGCTCAGGGTGTGTGTGTGTGTGTGTGTGTGTGTGTGTGTGTGTGTGTGTGTGTGTGCGTGCGTGTGCGTGTGCGCGCGTGCGTGTGTGTGTGTGTGTGTGTGTGTGTGTGTGTGTGTGTGTGTGTGTGTGTGTGTGTGTGTGTGTGTGTGTGTGTGTGTGTGTGTGTGTGCGTGCGTGTGTGTGTGTGTGTGTGTGTGTGTGTGTGTGTGTGTGTGTGTGTGTGTGTGTGTGTGTGTGTGTGTGTGTGTGTGTGTGTGTGTGTGTGTGTGTATATATGTGTGTGTGTGTGTGTGTGTGTGTGTGTGTGTGTGTGTGTGTGTGTGTGTGTGTGTGTGTGTGTGTGCATGTGTGTGTGTGTGTGTGTGTGTGTGTTCATGCATGCATACTCACTGAAGCAGAGGTTACAGCCATGTGGACACTTGGCCTGCGCTTCATATTTCAGCAATTCGCTGGTACACCGGCCTTCTTGGACCCATTGAAAACACATGGTTTCATTGGTGTCTTTACAGGTTGGGCCTGCAGAAGAAGAGGATAATAACGTGGAGTGTACTAACACTGTCACACTGTAAGCAAAGAAACGAATGGACTATGTAGATACCACGAGTAACACGAAACCCGTTGCCAGAAAAATGGCCACAGTTTGTAGACAGAGCTAACAACTGATACTTCATTATAAGTGACAATATAGACAGTACTTACTGCAGAACTGCAAACACCGACACGGACACACATTAGATTCATTTTCTCTTATCTTAAGCTATATCGTATCACACAGGCTCTAGACCAATAAATCAAACCATTCCTATGATGCGCTAATCCAGATAGGTCATATTAAAATGTAGACAGACAGCCAGGAAAACAATCCACAGCGTCGTGGCTTAAAATGAAAAAGAAATATAAATGAAAAACATGAGCATCAACATATCTGGTGGGGAATAAAACTTCAAAAGAAACATGTGCTTGAATAATGATGAAACCATTACATCTCACATGCAAAAAAATCTCCATTATCACAAGCTACTTTTCCAGACCAGAGTTAAAATGTTAAAATAAGTAAATGCGTATATGAAATGATAAAAAAACAACTTTTTTTAACATAAAGTTCAATGGAACCGTGAAACCGTTGTTGTAAAAACGTTAACACACTATGTATATATCATACTAAAAGATAAATCAAAGTTGCTATTTCCCGCTGCTCCAAATAGTGTGTAAAAATAAACCCAAAAAAAGACTGGCATTTCCTTTGGTTTTTTAGGTGTGTTTTTTAGGATTCCACCCTATTATATATGGTATTATCCTATCGTTTTTGTACAAAAACATTTTTCTTATCTTTTTTCTCCCACGTTTTCTCTCCGATTTCACTGAAATTTTCTGAAATTTTCAGAAAAGTTGCGGAGTACCAAGGGATTTCCGAATTTGCAATATTACATTATTTCACTGAATTTTCGACTAAATCAGGTCAATAAAACGCAAATTCGGCGAAATTTTAAACTTAAATATCCCGAGAAGGTCTGCACGGAATTAATTTATATCACTATTTACTAAAAACTCAATTTCTAACACATCCGGTATATCACCGAACCGGAAGTATGAAAAAGAAGTGCCCCAGCTATGGTCACGTAGCTTTCATTTGGTTCACGGAATAGCCAAAACTGGAAGTGATGTCACAAAACTAACTACTGGATTTTGTAGCCCTTACTCTGGCCCAGGTCCGAAAGGAGTTTGTTCATGCACCCCCTGGGGGATTCCTGGGGGATTTCTGAAATAAAATGACTTTGACTTTGACGATATGTTAAATAGTTTGGAAGTTATTCCAATTTATGTAAATTGGGTTGTGTCACATTCACTGATTTTCCATTTACATAATGTTTTTATTCTTTACCCGATTTCGCTGAAATTTGCCGGAAACGTTAAGGACATTATTCGGATGCCAAATGTACAATATCAAACCGACTGGCCACAATGTGGCTGAAATATGGCCCCAAATGGCATTCTTTGCCAAATTTTAATATTGAATAACTCGAAAACCACTGCACATATTGCTTTCATATTTTTAGTAGCTTAGCAACATTTCCTGTATAAAATGGAACCGGAAGTATGACCGAAAATAACCGAATTTTCCAAAATTTTATTTTTGAATAACTCAAAAACCCTTTGACAAAATGCGTTGATATTTGAGTGTTTAATAACAAATTGGTTTCCAATACTTCCAGTATGAAAACAAAATGAAGTACCAACTGGAAGTGCCCCAGTAAGGGTTTCAATTGACAATAATAGGAGCTTATATAATATTTAAAAAATTTAAAAGAGCTTCTTGCATAGCTCAAAAGTTCTTGCTTTTCATTCTGCTTGGCTAACATTTGCAGAAACACTGAAGGACACTATTCTTATGCCAAATTTGCAATATTAATCTAACTGCCAGATTTTTTAGGGCAGACATACGCTACGCACGCACCAAAATAATTACTTACCATCCACACAGTAGCCACAGGATTTACCACAGTTTGCCAGGTTGTACTCCAGATCCAGCTGACACTCACTGTAGCTGGTGGGACAGTCATCAACTGTGTCATTGCATGGACTGACGTGACCTGACAAAAGTTGCACACAGACTATTACTACGCATTCTTTGGACATACTGCATGGCTTGACCCTTCAGGGACTTAAAAATGATATATGGTAATCGTGAATTGAACAGAAAAAACTAAAACTATATCATTACATATTTCATGTTGTTCTTGGTCACAGTCATTTGAATAACTAAAGAAAGGTAAATAAAAGAAATGAAAATAAAATACCTTAGGTGATGGAGGGCAGGTCATAACCTAGATCCCTGTTGAGGGTTGGCCTCCTTTCCCTTATCTCTATGGCCTCTTTAATTTTCCTTCCAGTGAATTGTGACTCAGTTGAGAGGATGGTGGTTTGAAACTTGTTAGTGTGGTGGGTCGTTGTCAAGGTTGACAAAGGCAAGCAGTAGCTTTGCCGAAAATTACCTAAGGTATTTTATTTTCTTTTCTTTTCTTTTCTTTTCTTTTCTTTAGCTATTCAAATGACTGTGAGCAAGAACAACATAAAACATGACTACCCCACAGTTAGAAAGCATCTTTACTCTGATATGATTACATTTGGATTGTGAATCTATGGTACCTGCTGAGCACAAGACATAAACAGAGTGATATGATAATGTCATGGATTATGAATCTATCATACCTGCTGAGCAAATAAACAGCAATAATGCCTCAGATTATGAATGTATGATGCCTGCTGAGCAAATAAACAGTAATGATGTCTTAGATTATGAATCTATGGTGCCTGCTGAGCAAATAAACAGTAATGATGTCTGATATTATGAATCTATTATGCCTGCTGAGCAAATAAACAGTAATAGTGTCTGCGATTATGAATCAATGGTGCCTGTTGAGCAAATAAACAGAAATAATGTCTGAGATTATGGATCTATGATGCCTGCTGAGCAAAAAAACAGTAATAATGTCTGCGATTATGAATCTATGATGCCTGCTGAGCAAATAAACAGTAATAATGTCTGAAATTATTAATAGATGATACATGTTGAGCACATAAACAGTGATAATGTCTGAGATTATGAATCTATGATACCTGCTGAGCAAATAAACAATGACAATTTCATCGTCAGTGATCATGATTCTTACCCGCTGAGCAATAAACAAAGTGATAATGTCAGGAATTACGAATATATGGTACCCGCTGAGCTTATAAACAGAGTTGCAATGCCATTGTCATGGATTATGATTCTATGGTACCTGCTGAGCAAATAAACGGAGTGAGTATGTCTGGGGTTATGAATCTATGGTAGGCCTACCTGCTGAGCAAATTTTGTAGTCTACAAGATTGGTGAAGAGTGGCACAGAGGTAACGCGTTCGCCTCGTATACAATAAAGCCGAGTTCGAACCTGGGTACAGGGTTTTTTTTCCTCTCACTCTGCAATAGGCCTTACGGTCTGAACATGGAGTCTTTCGGATGAGACGATAAACCGAGGTCCCGTGTGCACGTGCACTTAATAATAATAATAATAATAATAATAGGGGATACTTATATAGCGCGATACCCCACAATGGGCTCATCGCGCTTTACAACAATATAAATGCATTACAAATCATTTTTTAAAAACTAAAAACAAAAACAAAACAAAAAAACATATAGTTAACAGCATCATATTAAAGTGTCATACATAAAATCACAAATTGACTAAAAACATTTATCAATTAAGACAATATAAAACAGCACGTCACACGAAAACTATGGGAAATATACAACTTTTAAAATATGACTGCACAGAAACAACAATACAATAATAACATACGGTACACTTACACGCCAACATCTACACCCACAGGCGCACGCGAACGCGCACGCACACACGCACACACCACCCCACCCACCCACACTCGCACACACGCACACACGCGCGCGCACACACGCGCACGCACACGTACACACACACACACACACACACACACACACACACACACACACACACACACACACACACACAGAGAAATGGACGCTGTTGATTGACCGCAAGACCAAAACACGGGCAAGTCAACGGCAGAAGAGGGGGGGGGGGGGGGTGAGAAAAGGGGATGGGAAAAAGAAAAAGAAAAAAAAAAAGAAGTAAGAGACAGACAGAGAGAGACAGGAGAGACAGAGACAGAGACAGAGACAGACAGAGGGAGACAAACACAGAGAGTGTGTGAATGTGACAGAAACACAGAGAGTGTGAGTGTGACAGAAACACAGAGAGATCGAGAGAGAGAGAGAGAGAGAGAGAGAGAGAGAGAGAGAGAGAGAGAGAGAGAGAGAGAGAGAGAGAGAGAGAGAGAGAGAGAGAGAGAGAGAGAGAGAGAGAGAGAGAGAGAGAGCGCCAGGGACAGAGAGAGACAAGTCAGAAGGGCGTGGAATAGACTTTTAGTTGGGAAAATACAACCGGAAGAGGTGAGTTTTCAATGCTCTTTTGAAAGAAGACTCTGATGGGATTTCGCGGACAGGTTTAGGAAGAGAATTCCACTGAGTTGGAGCAGAGAAGGAGAAAGCTCTTTCTCCAAAGGACTTTGTTCGGACTTTTGGAATGCAGAGGGTGAAGTGGTCAGTTGAAGAACTAAGAGATCGAGCGGGAGAGTAAACAGATAGAAGGTTTGAAATGTAAGCTGGGGAAGATCCTGAGAAGAATTTGTGGCAAAGTATTGACAGTTTGTATTTGATGCGTGCCTCAATAGGAAGCCAATGTAGGGACTGCAGTAAAGGAGTGATATGATCTCGTGTTTTCGCCTTGAACACAAGCCTCGCGGCCGAATTTTGGACTCTTTGAAGTTTATCTATGCAACGTTTTGGACACCCAGCCAGGAGAGCATTGCCATAGTCCAACCTAGACAGAACCAGAGAACAGATCAAGATTTTTGTAACTGAGACTGTAAGGTAATGACGGATATAACTTATCTGACGGAGAGCTACAGATGCAGATTTACAGACATGAGAAGTGTACTTGTCAAAAGACATGTCATCAGAGAATATGCATCCTAGATTGTGTGCAGAAGAGGAGAACTCAATGTCGTAGTTTCCTACACGGACAGTGGCTGGTTTGGGACAGTTAGAGAAGGATCTTTCTGTGTGCATGAGAAGGGCTTCGGTTTTTATCATCATTTAACTTTAATTTATGCTGAGTCATCCAAGACTTAACCTGGGTGGTGCAACTTTGCATGTTTTGCAAGGCATGTTCTATTTTTGATGGATGAGATGACTTGTAAAGTTGGGTATCGTCTGCAAATGACTGATCTGAAATGGAGTGCTTTTCAATGAGTGTGTGTAAGGGTTTTGTATACATAATGAATAGAATAGGACCAAGTACTGATCCCTGGGGTACACCAAAAGTCAGCGCTTTTGCATCTGATGAAAACTCGTCAATGAAAACAGACTGTGCGCGAGATGTTAAGTAACTCTGAAACCAAGATAGGGCTGTACCAGTAATTCCATAATGGTTATGGAGAGTGCTAATGAGAATAGAATGGTCGATTGTGTCAAAGGCAGCGCTTAAGTCTAGCAGTGTCAGAAGGGATACATCACCACGGTCGAGAGCAAGGAGAATATCATTTGTTACTTTAAGCAGTGCTGTTTCAGTACTATGAGAGGGTCGGTAAGCGGACTGGTTGGGGGAGAGAAGTGAGTGTGCATTCAAGTGTTCAAATAGCTGTTCAAGGACAATCGTTTCAATTACTTTAGACAACAATGGCAAATTGGACACAGGACGGTAGTGTTTTAATTCATGTGGGTTAAAATAAGGTTTCTTTAAGAGGGGTTTAACTGCTGCTATCTTGAACAATGATGGAAAATGACCAGATGACAGACTTTCATTGACAATGGATGTGAGGGTAGGGAGCAGTTCATCAAGACAGTCAATCAACAATGGGGTCAAGAGGACAAGTGGTTGGTTTAGCATTAAACATAATGTTTCTAAGATCACTGGGAGAAACAGGGTGAAACACATCAAATTTAAAGCCCAGCTGTATCACAGTATTATCACACATTTCGAATGAAGAACTGCTGATTTGGTCTAGATTAAAACGAATGTCCGAAATCTTCGTTGTAAAATAATCACTAAACGTCTTTGGAAGTTCACTAAGGGGATACACAGTGGGGAGGGGTGATGACTTGCCTTTGCCCATGAGTCTGCCACACACATTATATAAATGCCTGACCGACGTACTACCCGAAATCTCAGCACTATAGTAGGCTGTTTTTGCCTTCTCAACAATGTCTGTGACCTTCTGTTTGGTAATGTCAAAGATCTGTTTAAAAGCAGTCAGAGTGGGCCTGACCATCTGCCTCTCAGCCCGCCGTCTCTCCTGCTTCGCCTCCCTGAGCTCTTCTCTGACACAGGGGTATCACGGGGAGCAGTGTCCAGTCCTCACCCTGCAATGTTTGACTGGAACATGTCTGTCCAGCACAGCACAAAGCGTAGAGTTCAGTTGCTCCACAGAGGGGCATGTGTCTGGGGCTACAGACAGAACAATGTCTTTCTTGAAGACCTCTTTGTCTAAGGCACGTAGGTTACGAGTCTCTTTGTACACAACAGAAGCTGGGGGACTTGGTAGACTAAGATTACAAATGACACAGAAATGATCGGAACTAAGCTCTTGAGTAACTATAGTGGACTGAACGATGTTTTCATCAGATCGATGCATAATCCAATCGATGATGTGACCCCGATTGTGAGTAGGTTGACTTACAGACTGACTAAAATTGAACATATTTAAAATATCGATCATTTTGGCAGTAGATGAGCGCTGGGGTTGATCAAAATGAAAATTTACATCACCAAGAATGACAGTGCGAGCAGTTTTATTATTGACATCATCAAGCAATTCCGGAAATTCGTGAAGAAACACAGTCTGTCAGCTTATTTTTGCTGCTGGGAAAAGTCCTGTATAAACACCAGAAATGAACAGTTTGTTGTTGTGATGAATAAACTAGCTGAACAACTTCGAATGATGTGTGGGGGAAGGGGAAGGTGGTATTGACTGCAATGTAATTCGCCAAGCTGTCCCTGTACACAACAGCCAGACCCCCACCATGGTGAGAGCGTGGGAACGATTTGACAGAATATCCATGTGGGGCAAGATCGACACACTTTCCTTCATCACCTTTCTGTTTAAACCAAGTTTCTTGTAAAAACATGATGTCAATGTCGTTATCTAAAATAAATTCACACACAGCCGTCCGTTTTTCTTTAGGGCCAAGTGACTGGGCATTGAATGAGGAAATGCGGAAACAATCGTTAGTGTGGCGTGCGGTGGTGTTTGAAAGAGGGATAGAAATGAGATTGGGTGGGATCGTATGAAAACGCTTGCATTTTTTCACACATTGAAGTGGATCAACACACAGATAAATTAGGCTAAGAGTAACGCGAAGCAACAGAGTTTTGTGTTTGGAATGCTGACTGTTTGGGTATAGTTTCAGAATTCCGAATGGAAACCACAGTTTTAATTTGCCTTTGTTTTCTACTACCTGCTCGACGGGTTCTCTTTCGAGGTAAACAAACACATAATTCCATTTCACGCAATCGAGCAGCAAGGTCAGAAGTCAGAGGTGAAGGGGTGACAGTCAACAGTTCACTTCGGGAGTACACACAAGGAGAGACATCGCGCTCACCTTGGCTTGCACGGCCTACCTGTCCAATGTTGACAAAAGGGGCGTTTTGCACGAGCGTAGGAGAGTTGAAGGGGTGGGAAAATGGCGGGGTAGGACAGTTCTAAACACCCAAGTACGATGAAATAAAAATGGAAAACACATAAAATCGGAACCACACAGGAGAAAACAAATAACACCATTGCGTAAACGAGTCCATCATACACCACTCTGCAAACTTTCAAACCACAATAGTCCGTATAAACAACACTAGAACACAAAAACATGGAGACCCAAATCACTCAGCCTGCCAGGCGTTTGACCCAAATCACAAACTTTTTGTGAAAGCCAACTTTTTCAATATCAACACATACGTTAAACCCCGTGGCAACAAAAAAAGTTGTCATTTGGTCAAAATTTACCACCCACCCCTTTCCTTCCTCATCAGTCACAGAAAAATCGCTGCATATAAAAATTTAAAAAACGGGCGGCCCGCCTATGGCTGCAACGCGCTCTCCGGGTGGGAGCAACCCGAATTTCACAGATACGCCTCTGTGACCATAAAGTACCTAATACCAAATACGATAACAAACACGGTCATTGCACTTTTTTTTTAAATTACTGTACAAATTTTAACCAATAGTCATGCATGGTACTCACTTACCCGAGCATACTCTGCATGTGTGATGACAAACGTTCAAATAGTAATGCCGCTTCCGATTCGTAGAATCGCATTTGCCGTTGAGTTCGTGAAGATAGCACTCACACATATTATCCTCACACCACGAAGCCACGTCTGCAAGCAATAGACAAGCACACAGTTAGCAAAATCGGCCACCTTTTCTGGCTATGTCTTCCATTATGTTCATGGCATGAACGTGTGTTTTACACTGACCAGTTTGCGTTGTGTCAGTGCTTTCTAGCTTAAAATGAAACTTTGGGCTCGATACTAACTCTGACTGGAGGCCAGCGCAGATGCCATAGAAGCTCAGTGGCACTCGGTATTTCACTCTCTCAGATAACAGGTTTTGTTGTGGTTCGAATATACAGTGGAACCTCCCTTACAAGACACCCCCCCCCCCAACCCACTACCCCCACCCACCCCCACCCCGCAAGACCTCCTCCCACTTAAAGACCTACTTCTTGGAGACATTGCCCTTCTTTTTAAGTATTAAAATTAACTCCTTTATTATACACCTCCCTCCCACTTAAGGACCTAGTACATCACGTGTCAAAATCATGTTTTCACGTGTTTTCCCTCATATAGCTGGTAAGAAATCTTATTTTGGACCAAGTGTTGCTCCCATACAAATTGAAAACGAGGCATCACTTTAAAGAGCAGCCTCGATCGTATATGAGGAATGTCTGAATGTGGGCCACACCGACCCATAAAAAAACAACGGCCTTAATCCAGCCGGCTCTGTGGGTCTTTAAGACCTTATTTTGGATGATTTTTTCAAGGTTTTAAAAGGGAGGATCCATTGTATTATATTTACATCTCTAACCTTGGTTGTTGTGTTCATTGTAGTGTGCTGGGTTTATGAATGAATTCGGAATCATTTTTAGGGAGATTTTGGGGTTTTTGTTCCTCTAGAAGGAGGGTTGATTTTACACTAGCACAAGAAAGGCAAAGCCTTCAAGGCCCACTCGCTTTGCATTACAAAAGAAAAACAACACCAAACAAACGAGGGGAAAATGGTGCCCATGCTGGGGAATGAACTGGCAGCGTCTTACCACTACGCTAGCTGTTACTGTTGGGGGCCAATTGAAACATTATATGATAAAGCAATGACTTCCCTTCTTGCATTCACATCTTCTTCTTCTTCTTCTTCTTCTTCTTCTCTTCTTCTTCTGTGGCAGTGACCAACTTCTTTATAAAATATAGAAGTAATTGTACACACTTTAGTGGGTGACCATAGAAAAAGAATCAGAAGAGGGAGAGAGGAAGAGAAGGTGAATACACATACAAACTATCAGATTTGCTTAGAATGGTTGCACTCTTTCTACTACTTCTAAGCATTCCAAAGTTAATAACTGATTTACTATCATATCACTCTGGCTACTTTGGTTTTTTAAAGTTGAGTCACTGAAAACATACCGATGGTATTTATCACCGTGCAAAGTGTGGCTGTGCTGTTATTTGTAGTTTCCGAGAACATCACAATGTTAAAGGATTTTTGAGAAGAGTGCATGTGTAGTTAAGATTTAAGAGCACGTGTTGTTAAAGTTTTGATGATCACAGACTACAAACATACATACATACATACATACATACAGACATACATACATACATACATACATACATACATTACATACATACATACATACATACATACATACATACATACATACATACATACGTACATACATACATACATACATACATACATACATACATACATACATACATACATACATGCATACATACATACATACATACATACATACATACATACATACATACATACAAACATACATACATACATACATACATATATATACATACATAGAACATACATACATACATTCTCTCATAAACATACATACATACATACATAGACTATAATAGAAAAACAACCCACTGAATCTCTTCTCAGACCTTTTTATTTTCAGAACGTTTCGCCGTAAGTCTTTTTCACTGATGTTGTGCTGATTTACTTTTTCTCCCAATGGCCGATCATGCAAACTGATGAGACCTTCTCTTAGGTCGAAACAGCTGTCTTTGCATAAGGAACTGTCTATCCCCCATTGGGAGAAAAAGTAATTCAGCACAATTTACATATATAAAAAAATTGGAACACGGAACATTACTCAAAGTTAACGTTAACTGGTTTTGTTTCTGAGGTTCACAAATAAAGACATTGGACACAGAAAAGCTTTATCAAAGCAAACTATTCTGCATTTCAAATGCACTAACTTTTCAGTCCTTCAGAGTAGGGGTACGGAGCTGGCTATTCACTGAGATTTTTCTTTCATGCATATATACATACATATTGTAAGTAGAAAGTAAATCCACTGCTTTGGGTGGCACCACATCACTTGTTTGTTCTGGTAAAAGCCAGTAATAGTGTAAAATAATCAATTAAAACAAGGAGCGGAAGTTTTGGAAATTGTCTTTTTATTTTCCTCCGAATTTTCGCGGACTATGCGTCCGCTTCCTCAAGGAGTAGTTTACTGCAACAACAATGACATTTTGACCAAAATTAATCATATTACTTACACACACGCACACGCACGCACACGCACACACACACACACACACACACACACACACACACACACCACCCACCACCACACACCCACACACACACACACACGCACGCACGCACGCACGCACGCACACGCACACACGCGCACACGCACGCACGCACACGACGCACGCACACTCACACACACACACACACACACACAGCACACGCACGCACGCACACACACGCACACGCACACACACACACACACACCCACACACACACACACACACCCACACACACACAAGGATCCCACAAAATCAAAAATAATAAAACAAAACCTACTCCTCCTCTACTCAGTGAAACAAAACGAAGACATCTTCCCGAAAGGAATGATAATTTCAGCAGAAAGAACATAGGAGAAATTTACAATCCCTCTGTTCCAAACCCCTTCCCCATCCATGGCCCCAAACCAAAACCAGGGTTCTACTGCTGCTCAGCCAAACGATGTGACACATGTGCACACGCAAGGGAGACAACATCATTCATATCACCATGGGATGGACGGAAATGGAACATCCGACAGTCCCTCACGTGCACCACACCAAACGTCGTCTACGTCATCAAATGCAAAAAATATCCTGAGGACCTCTACATCGGATCCACAAGAAATCTTTAAAAAAAACGTTGGGCTAATCATAAGTCGGACATAAAGTTGCAAAAGATAACCAAGTGTAAATTGTCACTACATGTGACAAAACAAAAAACACCCAACAGACAGTGCCTACAATTTCTTGGAAATCTTCCCTGTCGAAACTGTCAAAAACCCTGAAAAACTTCTGCAGAAAGAAATATGGTGGCAATGCAACGTGTGTACTCTGTTCAAAGGCCTCAACACAAGAAAAGACCTAAACACGATGCTGCAATTCCAGAACAGAATATTGTTTTAGTTGATAGACAGCATACTCCCATTCCAGTAATATGCTTATGTAACAAGATATTTGTATACAACTGAAGAATCACGACTTATCATTTTACGATAGGGAAAATATATGAATACCACAATAAGACAGAAAACGCTCTCAAGGTCAAGGTTTGATATAAACCTGTTTGATGAGCTATGACTAAATAAGTGATGATGGAAAATATAGGTGAACCAAGGTAGGACAGAGAATATTTTCAAGGTCTTACACAAATCCAATTGTATACAAAAAAGACCCCAAAGACATTAAAACCTAGGGGCAAAAACCTTCCGATACCATAGGATAGACAATTCAAACTGGAATGCCAATCTTTTGTCGCAAATTCAAACAATCCTCACTAACAACCAGGGTTGTACAAATATAATCGAGGGTGACAAAATGGCATGGGTATCTTTTCTACTTGACACCCTCTCACAAAGTTTTGCCTCGACAGAGTAACTGCCCCTAAACAAATCACTACAGGGATACTAGGCCTCAGTTGAGCTATACAGCCAAAGGTGAAAAGACCTGTACACTGTCTTACGTGCGAAGTTTAATGATAACTTTTTAAGGTATGTAGATGTACATTATACTACCACTAAAGGTGTGTGTGTGTGGTTGTGTGTGTGTGTGTGTGTGTGTGTGGGTGTGTGTGTGCGTGTGCGTGTGCGTGTGTGTGTGCGGTGTGTGCGCGTGTGCGCGTGCGTGCGTGCGTGCGTGTGCGTGTGCGTGTGCGTGCGTGCGTGCGTGCGTGTGCGTGTGCGTGTGCGTGTGCGTGTGCGTGCGTGTGCGTGTGCGTGCGTGTGCGTGCGTGCGTGTGCGTGCGCGCGCGCGCGTGTGTGTGTGTGTGACAGGGTGTGGTGGTGGTTGTGGGTGTGTGTGTATGTGTGTGTGTGTGCGTGTGCGTGTGCGTGTGTGTCAAGTAAGTAATATGATTAATTTTGGTCAAATGTCATTGTTGTTGCAGTAAACTACTTCCTGAGGAAGCGGACACATAGTCCGCGAAAATTCGGAGGAAAATAAAAAGAACATTTCCAAAATTTCCGCTTCTTGTTTTAATTGATTATTTTACATACATACATACACTACATACATACATAACATACACACATACACACACAGCCACAAACAACCGAACAATGATGATAACATAGACTCACTTCTTCAACACGAGTGAGCCACATTGCTCAGGATCCTAATGACACGCTTACAACCTTGCAGAATAATGGTCTGCATGACACGGATAAATTCCTACCAGTTTCATTTTCACACAGATCTCCCTCGAAGTGCCTTGGGCACAGACACTGGGACAATCCTTCTCGTACGTAGCACTTCCCTCCGTTCTCACAGGGGTTCAAGTCACACGGATCTGTTGGCACAACAAAGCTACGTCCTTCAATGTCTCCTACAACAGGTCATAACTTATTTCCCATCTTGTGTTTCATCATCCTTGCGACTAGACCTGGCAGTCGCCATTTTCAACTTCCAACAAAGCTACGGTTCTTCTTCTTCTTCTGCGTTCCCAGGCCAAAAAAGCCATAATGGGTAAGGTACGTATGTGTCCTTTTTCAGTTTTCACTGGTCTCCCCGCTGCATAGACAGCCGACACATTCCGATTTCGGAGGAGCTACGGTTCAATTAATTGTCAAGTCGTGTCCGGTGTAATGGTGAAACAAGAGCACAGAAATTAAAGCAAGGTCTAAGGAGATCCTATAGAGGGTTGCGGCAAAGCTATATCATTTTAACCCAGGAGGGAAATTGATCATTTTGTTGTTGTTTTAATAAACATTTGTATTCAATTTACAAATACACACAGACTATGTAAATCAAGAAAACTAAAGAAACGACAACAAATGCCAATACACATACATAATACATGATAAAACATCAACAATAACAACAACAACAGAGGCAATAAAACATATCAACATCCAATGGAGAAACGTGTTATCCAACACTCCAAAGGTATTTCTCACAATGTTACAAATACTTATAAGTATAAGTTTTACAAACCATTAATAATAATAATAATAATAATAATAATAGTAGTATTAGTAGTAGTAAGTAGTAGTAGTAGTAGTAGTAGTAGTAGTAGTAGTAGTAGTAGTAGTAATAATAATAATAATAATAATGAAAGCTTCTATAGCGCTCTATAGCATAATGTGTATACTAGTTAGGCGTCATCGTGGAGAAATAAAGGTTCATAGAAAGTCAATTCTAAATAGAAGTTTGATAGGTTGTTTTGTAAAGTAGAGTTGTGTTTTTGAATTAAATATTTTGTTTTTAACATTTTTTCTGAATCCCACCAAATCAGGAATGCGTTTTTCAATTTTACATTTATAAATAAACCATTTGCCAAACAAAAGAATAAAATACAAAATCACATCAGTTTTCACAAATTTCTCTATCCCAAACAGAACCCAATTGCAAGAAATGTTGATAATTATAACATTGTCACATTGTGTATTAATCAGATTTTGCAGTAATCTCCAAAACTCTTTCACATATTTGCAGTTCCATAAAACATTTTCAAGCGAGTCTCTTTCCTGGTTACATAGAGAACATAATACTGAATTTGTTAAACCCATGGCATTCAAAACAACATTAGTAGCTATACTTTAATTTTACTAACAAAATTTAAACATGTGTCCATGTTATATCAATATTTAGTTTCGGTTTCTATTTTTAGCAACAATTTGACTCAGTTTTTATTATAAATCAAGTGTTTGCAATATAGTTTTACGCCTTTCTAGACCCCAAGTAGAATTTGCCATACACTTGGCATCAGGATATACCGACCACCATTTTTTTTTTAAATCTATTTTTGTTTTACAATGTATTGTCTAATGGAGGAAACCCAACCATTAAATGTAATAGTCAATTCTAAAATCTAAATCATTAATAAATTCTTCATATGTCACAAAATTTCCATTTTCGTTTACAAAATTCCTAATGTAGCACACACCCTTTTCTATCAGACTCAGTTTTTCATGTCTTATTGTGTTGTTACCTACTTTAATATTCTTGTTATAAAAGACCGGTTCAGCTAATAATTCAGCTGAATTTTCAGGATTTACGTGACAAGAAAAAAACATAAGATTCAAACACCTGTGTCCAGAAAGGATTAATTTTCTTAGCTTTCAAAGTCAGAGCAGAGCCACAGGAATTTGAGTATTATTATACTGGTCCAGAGCAGTATAACGACCACCCCACTATTTACGATTTCTTCTTCTGCGAATTTCATACTTTCACACTGACATTTCCTTTTCCTATAGTTCAATGTTTTTAGTCTTCTATTTTATTTAATCGCATCTATCATTTTCTTTCATTAAGGATATGTTTTAGCAATTCTACTATATTTTCTTATTAATTTAAAATATCGTGTCACGTTATCAAATCACGATACTGCATGTTTATCACATGAATCTGCATCTATAAATATAGTTTATGACCTGTTTATACTTCACCATTGACGTTAAACTTACTTTCGTTGGACACATCGTCATTTGCCGCCTCTTTATGGACTGATTCAGTATAACAGTCGCCTCGCAGTTACAGACTATTTCGGCCAGTCTGTTGCGTGGTCGGAATACTGAAGCTCAATTGTTTATCGTACATAAGATTATAACGAAACAAATGTTGGCTTGCACAATCAAAATATTTGCGAACATGTGCCCAGTTACAAATGAAACATCAGCTAATGTTTTGTGGGGTGTGGGTTTTTTCTGTGCGCAGACTCACTAGAGCGTATTTAAGCAGGGCCTATAATATATACCTGTACAGTTTTCTCCATAGCAGGTCTTGGGGCAAAGCAGCTTGGCAAAGTCTGGCCGCTCACAGAGCGATGGGTTCTCTGCAATTCGGGACGGACAGTCGGGAATGAAGTCACCGCAGTAACTGCTCTCTGCAAAAATCAACACACCATCTGTCACTACAAAGATCACACCACGCCACACAACACCAAACACAAAGATCATAATACATCTTACAGGGGAAAAGCCATACTACTAGAAAATAACAAACAATCGTGCAAAGAAAAGAGGCACATGTTATGGAGGCTACATCACATTTATATATCTGATTACGTTTATAGTAGGGTCGTAGCACACACAGTTATTTTGAAAACACGCGCAAAAATAGTGATGGCATCAAACACGAGCTACAGAATACGCAATGATAATACAGTGGAGCCTCCCTATCAAGACTCCCTCCCATTTAAGACCTACTTCTCTTAGACTCCTTCTTTGTAGATATTAAAATTACCTACCTATTACAAACTCCCTTCCCAATTAAGACCTTATTTTGGATGATGAGATTCAAGGTCTTTATAGGGAGGTTCCAGTGTATTTCAAGTTTACAATAGATTACATGTACACAGCACACGGTGATTGGGGTAAATTCTAACAAGAGAGCACTACACACACGGTGAAAATACCAATACCAAATACCAAATCTAATAAACTATTACAACGCCACACCATATAGGTGGCCCAATTTTTTTTCATCCCCCACGATAGGGACATTAAGGGGGTCGTTCGGGGGGAATTAGTTTAATCAAAAAAAGGCTTAGCACAAAAGCGTCAAAAAATATTCTATCTCTTTTTTTTAATCAATTTTGAGTTATGGGTATGTATAATTTGTGCTCTCTAGCATCTTATCTTTCATATCCATAAAGGATAATCTTTACTGTGGTCTCTAAATACTCCAAAAAATGATTTGAAATTAGTAGATTGATGCATTTTCTTAGGATAGACTAGACTTTAGACTGTGATTTCTCAAAATGGCCGACAGTCACCTTACCAACTTTAAATGCTCATAACTCTGCAACAAAAAAGGATATAAGAATGGTTTGTATATCATTAGAAAGAGAATTGTCTGAAGTTTTCAACTGTACCATTTTCTCATAATTATTCATTTTAACACTTAATATCCTTTTCGTGGTGCTGGGTTGTCGTTGCTTTTAATTTAGTAACACAAGAAATTATACCGCAAAGACAACCTTACCACCTAGTACAAGTAATTGACAGGATAGTAACCACACAAATTCGCAGGCACATACATACACACACAAACAATGTGTACATGGGTACAGGGTCGTGATTTTCATCACTAACTTAATACTCACTCTATTACTTACACACAATCACTACAGACACGCCCACTCTCACTTACCTACACCAAAATTACACCTCATCATTATAATGCTGTCTGAATTCACTTTTAGTGGAAGGACATTAAACTGAAGAAGAAGAAGAACAACAACAAAAAACACACACACACACTCACACACACACACACACACACACACTCACACTACACACACCACACACACACACACACACCACACGCACGCACGCGCGCATACACACACACACACACACACACACACACACACACACACACACACACACACACACACACACACACGCACCTTTCCTTCTTTTCATATCGACAGGATAAAAAAAAGCATGTAGCTTACTTCTTTGTCGTCAATAAAGATACTTTTGACTTGACCTGACTTGACTTCACACACACACCACACACACACACACACACACACACACACACACACACACACACACACACACACACACACAC
>CM065694.1:11885403-11886477 GCA_017654935.2 Phymorhynchus buccinoides
ATAATATAACAATGACATGGTACGCAGAACATCATCACCATCAGTAATAAGGACAAGCAAAACAGAAACCAACCGACCAAACAAAGACATATAAAATTACATGGAAAAAAAAGAAAAAACAAAACAAAACAAAAATTACTTCCACCACAACAATTTTCTCCAATCCACTACACTAAACTTTTTTTAAAACTACTACATCACTACTACTAAACTACTACTACTACTACTTACTGTATTTATTTATTTATTTTAAAAAAACCTTATACAGCCCATAGCCTTAAAGCTCAATGCGCTTTACAAAAAACAATAAAAAGTTAAAAACGAGCCCCAAAAAATGTGATTCACACACGGCACACACGCACACACACACAACACACAGACGCGCGCAAGCGCGCAAGCGGAAACATGCAAAATATATGCATATTATATCAGTAATACACATTGAATGAAGAAAATGTACAATAACTCCTTATCCATGTAAACAATCAAAACTACAAATTTTAACTAACAAATAGGATGTGATTTGCACGCACATTCGCACACGCACGCACAACGCACGCACGCGGCACGCACGCACACACACACACACACACACACACACACACACACACACAAACACACAAAACACACACACACACTCTCTCTCTCTCTCAACACGTTTATACAACACAAACAGTACTTCTCACTACACACACCCAGTAACAGACACACACACACACACACACACACAAACCACCCACACACCAAACACACCACACATCACCCACAAACACACAAGCAAAATTGCAAGCAAGAAGACAAGCAGGATTTCATTACTGTGAAAAAAAACATGATTAAAATGAATTACGTTACATTAACATAACCTACACCAATACAATAATGCATGTCAACCATAATTATTCACACACACACACACCCACACATATATATACCACACACACACAACATCCACACACCACACACCTACACAAACACATGCACAACACACACAAAACACACACATAATATATTGTGATAAATATAGTATTTATTGCCTAATTTATATATATGTGTTATATAAACCACACAACGCAC
>CM065694.1:11891977-11904477 GCA_017654935.2 Phymorhynchus buccinoides
CATGCACACGCCACAATTGTTTTAGTTTTAAAAACAAAAACAGTTCAACACACAAACACTCATACAATGCACACACACCGCTCAAAGATATTCAAGCATTTTACAACAACAACCCCCACCCATACACACACACACAGACACACCACTCAAATTCCTCCATATTCACCAACACATATGTAACTTACACATCAAATTAATAATGTACCACAAGCAAACAAGCAACAGACATAAATCACACACTAATACACACATTCACATTCACACATACACACTCACTCACACATACAAATAAACACACACACTATGATTATGTTTCTAATGCTTTTTTGTGTTCACTCTAAATGTGTCTTACACTAAAACCCGTAAAGATTAGAGACAGATCTGACTTAAAACTCAAAATTAATTATCGTATGCATTTTTTCATGCTAACGGGTTCTAGTGTAACCGGTACTTGGGTTCCATCACATTGTGGTATTTATGGAAATGAATGCACGGACAGAGTGGATAGAAGAGGTGCACGAAAAATAGTATTCCTTTATCTGTAAAAGAATGTTATAAACTTTAAGAAAAAATATATCAAAATTCGTGTGGGCTGTAATGTAGATTGACATACCCCTCACGACGTTCAACTTTCTTTGTTAAATCATTATTTAAAGAAAACATTATAGTTAAATTTAATTCTTTGAAATGTAAACACGTTAATACTGCAAGAAGCATATGTGGGAAGACACTTTTAACATTCCATATCCTGCTCGACTGCCCCCTTATGAAGCAGCACCTACCCTAGTTTCCAATTACCTGAACATCCTTCAATATTATTACACACACACACAACACACACACACACACGCGCGCGCGCGGCGCGCGCGCGCGCGCGGCGCGCACACACACGCACACACACACACGTACACGCACTTCTATTCACGAATATACAAACACAAATACACAACCTCCACACATCTGTGAACACAAGGAGGCGTAATTATATTCAGATGTGTGTATCTATTTGAATGATAGTAACTCACTGAGGCATTTGTTACAGGCATGGGGGCAGGCTGAGGTGACGTTGGCTGAGGTACAGTTTACTGCTTTCTTACTGAGGGCAGAGCACCAGTCCTCGTGATCAACACAGCTGGGACCTGCAGCGAAACATGGACGTATGGATGTGAATGTCACCAGCGATACATCATTCCTTACAAAAAAAGTGATCACATTATACAGATTGCAATTACAACACGACAATCACTATAAGAAAGATTACCACACTTTGCAGACATTATTTACAATACCATATTCACTGTTAGAACAGTGACTGATACTACATAGATAGTATCAACAACAGAATATTTACTGTAAGAAAAGTGACCACACTATAGAAAACGTAATTACATCACTCTAATTATTTTTGGACAAATGACCACACTGCGCAAATAGTAATTATAGCACTATAATCATTGTAAGAAAAATGACTACACTAAGTTACTGAAATAAATTATCACACTGCGTAGATAATACGAACATTCGTTGTAAGGGGACAGTAGGCCTACTAACAACGGAACATTCATTGTAAGGAAAGTGGACACACTACGTAGATAGTAGGCCTACTAACAACGGAACATTCATTGTAAGGAAAGTGGACACACTACGTAGATAGTAGGCCTACTAACAACGGAACATTTATTGTAAGGAAAGTGAACACACTACGTAGATAGTAGGCCTACAAACAAAGGAACATTCATTGTAAGGAAAGTGGACACACTACGTAGATAGTAGGCCTACTAACAAAGGAACATTCATTGTAAGGAAAGTGGACAAATTACGTAGATAGTAGGCCTACAAACAAAGGAACATTCATTGTAAGGAAAGTGGACACATTACGTAGATAGTAGGCCTACAAACAACGGAACATTCATTGTAAGGAAAGTGGACACATTACGTAGATAGTAGGCCTACTAACAACGGAACATTCATTGTAAGGAAAGTGGACACATTACGTAGATAGTAGGCCTACTAACAACGGAACATTTATTGTAAGGAAAGTGGACACACTACGTAGATAGTAGGCCTACTAACAACGGAGCATTCATTGTAAGGAAAGTGGACACATTACGTAGATAGTAGGCCTACTAACAACGGAACATTCATTGTAAGGAAAGTGGACAAACTACGTAGATAGTAGGCCTACTAACAAAGGAACATTCATTGTAAGGAAAGTGGACACACTACGTAGACAGTAGGCCTACTAACAAAGGAACATTCATTGTAAGGAAAGTGGACACACTACGTAGATAGTAGGCCTACTAACAAAGGAACATTCATTGTAAGGAAAGTGAACACACTACGTAGATAGTAGGCCTACTAACAAAGGAACATTCATTGTAAGTAGAGTGAACACACTACGTAGATAGTAGGCGTACTAACAACGGAACATTTATTGTAAGGAAAGTGGACACATTACGTATATAGTAGTACTACTAACAATAGAACATTCATGGTAAGGAAAGTATCCACACTACGTAATTATATAGTAGGCCTACAAACAACGGAACATTCATTGTAAGGAACGTGGACACACTACGTAGATAGTAGGCCTACAAACAACGGAACATTCATGGTAAGGAAGGGGTTGGTTTGTCAGTGCATAACGCTCTATGGAGGATTTAACATTAGCTAACAGAAACATCATGACACCCCTATGCACGAAACTGGTATGAAAACGGGGACGAGTGTTCATTCGGTAAGTACCTTTATGCACGACCATGAAACAAAATAGGTGGGGGGTTACATTCCTCATTGTCATACACAAATTATAAATACATGACTGCATTCTCTCTCTCTCTCTCTAATCTCTCTCTCATCAAAGAGGGGCAAGGAGAAGAGTTGGGAGTGTGAATAGAGAATAGGTGGGGAGCTCTCTCTCTCTCTCTCTCTCTCTCTCTCTCTCTCACTCTCTCTCTCTCTCTCTCTCTCTCTCTCTCTCTCTCTCTCTCTCTCTCTCTCTCTCTCTCTCTCTCTCTCTCTCTCTCTCTCTCTCTCTCTCTCTCTCTCTCTCTCTCTCTCTCTCTCTCTCTCTCTCTGTCTCTCTCTCTCTCTCTCTCTCTCTCTCTGTATGGTGTTTGAGAGAGAGGGAGTGATGCATTGTGTGCGTGAGAGAGTATTTAAGAATGAGAGAGAAAGATAAATATAGAAATCCATAAACTATAATTGGGCAACCTCTGCATGATCCATGACCTGAGATATTGGCCATTTTTACGGTACCCTTAGAAGTCGTATTCACTACTCTGTGTGTGTGTTTAGATACGCGTGTCCAAAATCAGCAAGCTGTAGTCCCAAAACCATTTACCATGGATCCATATAAGTACATATAGTTTTGATCGTCATCGCCCAAAGAATGAAGTGAGGTATATTTTGAATGCAAGGAAGTATTCACTGATTAAGAATGGTTTGAAATGTACTTAATATAACTTGTCTGAAGACCCCAAAACCAAATGTATTCTTCATGTGTATAACCAAAAATGCACAGTGAGGTGCATGTTGATAGTGCAAACCTCCACTAAGGATCCACTCACTGACTCACACCTGCCAATCCCCCATCAGGCTGGTCAACCACACCCGTGACTGCAGTCGACGTGGACAAAACTGTCTTCCATACATAATCTTTATTAATGAAACAAACCCATGGTGATGAAGATTACCCCTAGGCACGAAAATTGCTCCAAAGTTGGGGGTGGACATAAATAATCCAGAATGACTTTTAACTATAGACCACTTCAACCCAGGAATGTCTGCCTACAGGACCGTTTGTCTACAGAAAAAGGGACATACGAGGAATATGAGGTTAACGAAACAGAGGGTTAGGGTTAGTGTGGTTATTCAATTTAATAGTAAGGCAGGGAAAGTAAGGGGGGCAGCACTGCCTGGAAATGGATATGACATACTGTATGTGAGTTTTTGTCATTAGTGTAGTGAGTTTTTGTCATTAGTGTATAACACCCTAGTTCTGGTTCACTTCAGCAAAACAGTCTGCAGGGGAAGGCTATTAAAACCACAAGTTTGGGAAAACTGAGTGTTTGTCCTTAGTTTTCATAGTTTTGTGTATCTGCACACACACATACCAAACAAATCATAAGACATGCCACATATGCTAATATGGACTGAGAATGGACAGTGAGTGCCCACTCAACAGTGCTTAAAGTATCCTTACATAACCGCCAGTCAATAACGAACAAAGTTGACATGTCAGAAACTGCAAAAAGTGAAAGGTGTACAATTATTATTTATAAAACAAACCCAGGACAATGGAACACTAATTTAAGTCAGATAAAGCAGACAACAGGAAGCAATGGGTGGGAAGGCAGTGTCAAAGAGAGTGATAGATGAGAGGACTCAAGGATGGAGGACTCACAGATGCCCAAAGCTGTTTTCTTTGGAGAATTAAGGAACAGATAACGTGACCAAGGTGCTCCCAGGAAACGCTATAAAGACCAGCTCAAGAAGCAGCTCTCCTTGGTTGGAATCCAGATTCAAACCTGGCAGCAGGAAGCAGAAGGTCGTGACAAATGGCGCCACACCATCAAAAGAGTCAGCAAACATTTCGAGACAAAAAAATTAAGTTGCACTGCCAATGAGAAACGTCTGAGACGGAAGCTTTTGTCTGCCCAGGCTGCAATAGAACCTGCTCTTCACGTATTGGCCTCTTCAGCTACCAGAGGGCTTGCAGATAGAGAGCCTATCTTCCCACAGATCCTCGCATGCGAGGGGTATGCCATCCATTCAATAGCACAAAACTTCCAGAACGCAGGGGAACTACACTCACACACACAGACAACACACACAGAGCAGAAACATTACTTACCATCCACACAGTATCCACAGGATTTAGCACAGTTTTCCAGGTTGTACTCAATATTCTGCCGACACTGGCTGTAGTTAGTAGGACAGCCCTCAACTATGTCATGACACGAACCGACTTGACCTGAAAAGATGCACAGAAAAATTACTAAGTTAAGGTGAAATAAATTATCATATTCACACATTCATGCACTATTAAAACAATGTGTTTGAGGTGAATGATACTCTCATGTCAAGCAATTGTATGGGTATTATTGTTGTGACCATTTTACTTTCTGTTTTCCAAAGCCACATTGAATAGACCGGAAATGACCATAACAAGTAACAAATGGTGTGCATGGTGTTCACTTACCCCTGTGCACTCCACATGTATCAGGACACCAATACACCGCCCAGTAATGACGCCTCAGTTCGGTCGTTGTAGCGCATCGATTCATGATATTGTAAAACGTGCAGGCACACTCTTTGTCCTGCCACGAAGAAGGCAACACTGCAAACAAAACAGACACATGCACAGATAGAAAGTTAATATGGCAGAACGTTCTTCTCGGGTAAAAGCCAGAATATACTTTCACACATTATTTTTAAAGTGATATTATCTCTTGATTATTACCTGACAAGAATGTTAGTACCTTCTTGCACATAACTCTTGATATTGATCAAAACTGACTATTTTACAATTTGTCCCTGAATTAGATACTAAAATCAACTGGAGTATAGAAACCTGGGACAGTCAAAGTATAAAAATGTGTAACTGGAAGGATAACAGGTTAGGTCAGGTCAGGTCAGGTAGGACGACTAAGCCTCACAGCCTCTCAAGCGTCCTTTCTCTGGATTGGGATTTTTTCTAAATTCAGTTGGCACAGCTGTGACGGTTTTAGTAGACTATCAGTCATACTGGTATTTTAAGTTACTAAGGCTTGGGTCCAGGAGGTTTTTAAATTTGTTAGTATCAGGTGCAAGTTTTGTTTGAGCAGGAAGTGCGTTCCAATAGTTAGTTACTCTGTTTTCTGAAAAAGTGTCTCCTGATGTTAGTTCTACTGTACTGTGTTAGTATTTTTAATTCATGATTTCTAGTCTTTGAAAAAAATGAGATCTGGAACAAGCTTTTGTTAGTATTGTCAGGACAGTTAAGAATTTCATAAACATTGATTAGGTCACCACGAAGTCTTCTGTATTTCAAGGATGGTAAATCAAGTTTGCGTAGCCTTTCACTACAATCGAGATTTTAAAGATTTTGTTAATTACTTTAGTAGCTCTCCTCTGCACATGCCCAATTGAAACTGATTGCCGTTTTACATATGGATTCCAAATTTGGTTCCCATACTCCAGATGTGGTCTAACCAAACTTTTATATAGGTTAATGAACACATTATTATTTAGTCCTGTAAAAGTTCTCCTGATTAACCCTAGCATTCTGTTAGCTTTGTTTACAGCTGTTGTAATTTGTCTATCAAATTTCAATTTAGGATAATAAAAAAACCCTTACAAGTCCTTTTGTTCTACACAAGTGTCTTATATATACTTATCTGTGCCATGAGATATTTCATATTCTCTTAGTGGATTATTTAACCCCAAATGCATTACTTTACACGTATTAGCATTAAAATACAGTTTCCAATTTTGTGACCAGTCAATAAGTTTGCTTATATCATTTTGCAACACATGTGGTTTATTAGAAGAATTATAGATTTTAGTATCATCAGCGAACACTTTGCAAACGCTTAGTACTTGATCTGGCAAGTCATTGATAAAAGTAGTAAATACAATTGGTCCTAAAATGCTTCCTTGGGGCATACCACTCAATATGTCAGTATCTGATGATACTTTATCTCCAACCCGTACTTTATGTTTTCTGCTTGTTAAAAAATCCTTTGCCCATCATAAAATGTTGCCCGTTATGCCGTATGATCTTCATTTCAACAAGAGTCTTTGGTGAAGGGCAGAATCAAAGGCTTTTCGAAAGTCTAAGTAGACTATGTCGAAGGCTTCTTTATCATCTATAAGTTTAGTGAAATCATCCATAACATCACCTAGTTGTGTCATACAAGAACGGTTGCTTTTAAAACCATGCTGGCAATCTGAATATAATTTACAATCTGTCATGTGTTTCACGATAGAGTCCAGTACAAATTGAAATTGGTGAGAAATGTATCTGGAGTCAAATAGACGAACAGTGTAGTTGAGACAATGGAAAGTGAAGGGCCATGGACCAGAGGTGACAGGCTGGAGAGGGTGCACTGTATTATAATTATGTTGGATTTAGGGGTGGAATGGGGACAGCCAAAGAAAGGGAGCTTCTTTCCAAAGTCAGAAGAGGTTGCAGAGAAGCAGCCATGGCTTTCCATTCAACATGTGTTGTCTAACCCTTACCTGTTTCACACCGACTGCCTTTGTAATGCTTTGGGCAGACACACTGGAATCCTGTTCCTTGCACATAGCACTTGCCTCCGTTCTGACAGGGGGATGGGGTGCAAGGATCTAGTCACAAACACAAGTGTAATCGATATTAATGGAAATAGATTTGAAATAGCTAACCATATTGACAAAACAATGGTATAAATAACATTACTGGAAATAGACTTCAAATAGCTAGTTATATAAACAAAACAAATGTATACCTGATATTATTAGAAAGACTGCAAATTTGACCCAGCACCACCAAAGGGACATTAAGTCGCTGGGCTAGTTTCTCACAACAGGCTTGCAAGGTCAAAAATCTCATTTTCTTGTCAATTTTGAGTTATGGGTATTTTGGGTGTTCTCTAACATCATATCTTTCATATTTATAAAGGATAATCTTTAATATGGTCTCTAGATGATCTTGTATGTGTCTTAACATGAGTAGGTCAGTACATTTTCTTCAGCTAGGCTAGACTTTGGGCAGCGTTTTCTCAAGATGGCTGATGCTCCTCCTACTGCCTTTAGATGCTCATAACTCTGGAACGGACAAAGATACACTTGATCCTCCCTTATAAGACCTCCCATTATAAGACTCCCTCCCACATAAGACCTACTTCTCTGAGACATTGCCCTTCTTTGTAAGTCTCAAAATGACCTCCCTTATAAGACCCCTCCCTTATAAGACCTCATTTTGGATAGTATTTTGAAGGTCTTATAAGGGAGGTTCCACTGTACAAGAATTCTTGCATTATTAAAAATAATAATAATAATAATAGAACATTTATATAGCGCTTTACCTCAAATGAGCCCAAAGCGCTCTACAATTGAGTATTCATCAACAAGTAGACAACAGAAATAGTGTTTAAGAATGACACAAACCAGCAACAACGCATATACACAACTCTCTCTCACACAGACACACACACACACACACACACACACACACACACACACACACACACACACACACACACACACACACACACACTTTATCGACACCGACTCATTATTCATATTTCATTTAGTAAGCCATAGCAACTGAGTTGCACAGACTGACCACATACACCAACACACATACACGAACATTAGAGGATACACATACAAATACATTCACACACAACGTACGTACACAGACAGACAGACACACACATGCATACAAACACACACATACACACATGCGTGCACACACATACGAAAGAGAATTGTCTGATGTTATCAAATGAATAATTTTCTCAAAATGGTCAGTTTTATAGTTAATGTCCCTTTCGTGGTGCTGGGTCACAACTAGACATTTTTGTGAAAACAAATGTACAATAGAGATTAATATAAATCGACTGCAAACAGATAGTCATGTTCACAAAACAAAAGTACAATTGACATTACTGTACGTAGATGGAGACATAAACAGTTTGCTTTTACAAAACAAAGATATAATTAGATTAAATGAAAACACTTTGCAGACAGGCAGTCATGTCCACATTACAAAAGTATAATTCGTTACACAGCAGTCAGCTAGTCATGTCCAGAACACATACTATAATTCATTGCACTGCAGTCAGCTAGTCATGTTCACAACACACAATTATAATTATTTACACTGCAGTCAGCTGGTCATGTTCACAACAGAAAAGTATAATTATTTACACTGCAGCCAGCTAGTCATGTCCACAACACATAGTATAATTCATTGCACTGCAGTCAGCTAAGTCATGTTCACAACACATACTATCATTCATTGCACTACAGTCAGCTAGTCATGTTCACAACACAAAAGTATATTAATTACACTGCAGTCAGCTAGTCATGTCCATAATACAAAAGTATAATAACTACACTGCAGTCAGCTAGTCATCTCCACAACACAAAAGTATATTAATTACACTGCAGTCAGCTAGTCATGTCCATAATACAAAAGTATAATAACTACACTGCAGTCAGCTAGTCATCTCCACAACACAAAAGTATAATTCATAACACTGCAGTCAGCTAGTCATGTCCACAATACAAAAGTATATCCACTACACAACAGTCAGCTAGTCATGTCCACAAAACAAAAGAATAATTCATTGTACTGCATCAGCAAGTCGTGTGACAAAGAAAACAATTAAGCTGACCTACAATATACATCAGCAAGCTAGTCATGTACATCAAACAATCGTACAATCTATGTCCGTTTTCTTTTTTTGAAGTATTTCCGCTTTGGACGTCTTTTCATCGGTTAGCTGATTATTGAAGATCATTGTGCATGAACTAACGATGCAAACATACATCTTTTCAGAACATAATTATATTATTCGATGATTTGAGGGTGGGTGGGGCATAAATATGAGGGGCAGTTCGATTGAAGGGACGATTTGAGGGGTGGGTTTAATGGTTGCTGCATACGCTATGGAAACGTTTTAAAACAAGCATTCAAGTTGATTCGATTTGTCGTCTGCCTGATGCAAGGTGAAATGGAACAGCTGTACACACATTCACAAGGTGCAATTTACCTGTACAGTTCAATCCATAGCAGGTCTCAGGGCAAACCAACTTGGCAAAGTCTGATTGCCCACAGAGGGATGGGTTCTGATCAATTCGGGCTTGACAGTCAGGGACGTAGTCAAGACAATCACTGCTTTCTGCACGCATCAAGACACCATCTGTCACTACAAAGATCATCAAGACTTCAAGTGACAATGAACAATAAAGGTTACGTGACACAGAGAACAAAGTTGTTGATATAAAAACACAGTGAGTAACACAATTGATGCACATGGCAGTGCCATATACTGTTAACATATAACACAATAAAATATATTCTTGACATGAATCAATGAACTGCACAGTTATCTCGATGCATGACACAGTTAACTCTACAGTAAATGCAAGACATGGTGATCAATGAGTAGTTTAAGTTGAAGTGAGCTATTCTTGTTAACTACACTTTTAGAATTTACACAATGAACTAGGCATGCTAAGGCCTACCATTGTATCTCAATTTCAACACAATTGTGTATTTTTCTAATTTGTTCTAAATGGGGTGGGGCAGACACGAAACAAACTCTATAACATTTGTTCAACATCATTCAGAAGAATGCAGTTTGAATACGAACGTTCCAATATGGCTGTGAAACAAACTTTGTAAATCCATGAAACACTTAAATGATACAAGAAAGCTTCTCAACAGGTCAGCTTCACACTGATCAATGCCTACCTTGGGCAGGTTTCTGGCAGATGAAGGCATTCACAGAGGAACAGTCACTGGTTGTCCAGTATTCACCGTTTGTTATCACAGTGCAGTCCAAGTCAGTTCCAGAACCTGACAAATATGAGAATGGGTAAAAGCCATTAGATGTGATGGCAAAGCAAAAGAAAATAATAATAATAATAATAATAATAATAATAATAATAATAATATAAACAACTAACAAAACAAAAAACATAAATAAACACTTTTGGTTTCTGGCATAATAACCACAGAAGCCGGTTCACAAAAATCTGTTTTGAGAAAATAACATTATTTCCAAAATTCTACTGAGCTTTGCGTATATATCTTATTGAAGGGATAAGGAGACAGATACATTCATATGCTAATTTCCACAGGGTTTGTAAGGATTTCTGCTTATAATTTCTTACAGTTTTAATAAATCAAGGACGTTTTCCGAACATTAAGTACAGATCCCATTCATATTGTGTTATAAACATGCCAAACCAGTCAGAAAGTAAAAACAGTTAAAGTCAAACAACAATGACAAACACACACACACACACACACACACACACACACACACGCAGTTTTAGTCATTTCAATTAACTGCAGTTGAAAATCATATTTCACATTTTAAAAAATAATAGTAATTTTATTTTGCATAGCGCTAAAATCCATACAGAAGTATGATCGATGCGCTTTACAAAAGCAACATTAGAAGATTAAAAACATGCATTAAAATCAACAAGATAGTCATACTACCAACATTCCAATGCAAAGAAATAAAGTAACAAATATAGCATGATTCTTACTCACAAAGACATCCACCTTCGTTCTCTAGCACTCTCACTCTCTGATAACATCTCACCCTCGCAGAAATTAATGAACATGAAATGGTATACATGCCAGACACCAGTAAATTATTTCACCAGTCATCAACATCAGTTCTAGTTTTCTCTCAGTATTTTGTTTCATTTGGATATGTCAAACAATCACCCATTTGTTATTGATGCCATGTCAACCACTTATGTTGGAGATGAAGACACAGAGAGAGAGAGAGAGAGAGAGAGAGAGAGAGAGAGAGAGAGAGAGAGAGAGAGAGAGAGAGAGAGAGAGAGAGAGAGAGAGGGTGGTGAGATGGGGAGAGCCGGGCGATGAGAATGAACAGTCAGGCAAACAAAGCTAGGGCTGTGTAGCCACATAAGCACTAGGCAACCTAAGTGTACAAAACGAATAGCACAGTCTTGATTACTGAAGACAAACCCACCTTCTTTCCATTTGGTCCAAGAAGGGCGAGTTTGATCCTCCCCCCAAACAAAGCATCCATCAGAGGTCTTTTTCAGACCCATCCAGTGCTCACCCTCAACATTCCTGGCACACAGGTAACAAAACAAAGGTAGTAACTGATCACATCAAAACGTTTCACAGCATCCCGAAAAACACAAGTTTCTTGGTAAGAAACGGGTTACAACCCAAGCGTTCACTTTTGGAGGTAAAGCCACTCCATGAATATTAATACCATACATGCAAATAATCTGAAGCAACAATCAAAACAGTGTCCAATCAATTGACCATTACTTAATAAGAAGACACCTTTATTTGCTTTCAGGAATCTTGTATCTTTGATAACATTGACACACACATGAAACGTGCATTGAATGGGCTACGACAATTTTTCACAGCATTGATGATACTAACAACATTTAGTTTCATTTACAAACAAATTCAAAAGCCCATGAATTTATAAAACTAAGCCAGTTAGACCTGCAGGTGTCCATAGACCCCCCCCCCCCCCTTACCCCGACGGGTGTGTGTGTGTGTGTGTGTGTGTGTGTGTGTGTGTGTGTGTGTGTGTGTGTGTGTGTGTGTGTGTGTGGGTGTATGTATGCATGCGTGTGCGTGCGTGCGTGCGTGCGTGCGTGCGTGTGTGTGTGTGTGTGTGTGTGTGTGTATAATTGGTCACTACATTTTTCTGAAAGCTTGGTGAATATGCTTTTCAATTTTACTTGTTTGCCAAAAATTAAAATAGGGTTCCACTATGTTACATGTGCATATA
>CM065694.1:11909477-11911977 GCA_017654935.2 Phymorhynchus buccinoides
CATACATCATCATCCTTTCCATTGTGTTGCTTTTTTAATTTATCATCCTCGTTATCATTCAAATGATCATCGTTAATATTATAATTGGTAGGATTTCCCCCTTTAGGGTGAATAGTATCGTATTGGTAAGAGTTTATCTCTTTTTCTTTTTCTTGCCCCTTTTTTAAAATTCCAATTTCGATTAAAAATGGTCAGGAAAGTTGTAGGACTAAGTGGGTGTGCACTATTTGAACTATAACATGTTTGTTTTTTCCAATTTTCACTGAATGCTGACTCATAAAATCTGCGCTGTTTATTTCTGATCCGAAGATCATTTCTGAAATGGATGAAGTAGGGCAACAATCTCAGTACTGAAGTGAATAAAGTTCATTGTAAGACGACGAGAAAAGTGCTGCAAGTGAAGCGAACTTTCTACAAAAAGAAAAGAGGAGATATTCTTATCAATAATGTTCTGTTTTCAAGACATTTTGAGCCCTATAGACTCAGTGGAAAATCGTCATCGCGGTGTTGGCGAGTGAAAGACATCAATGTGTGACGAAGGAAGTAAGTCTTTTCAGACTTGAAAAAAAAGGAATAGGCATAGCTGTATTCCTTGGCTTTCCAATCTTGTAAGGGTTTCTGCTGCTTGATTGCATGTTACCTTTATGTCAATTTTACAGAAGCTATGGGTTAGCTGGCGTGTCTTGAAGAAAACTGGTGATTCTGCCAGGTTAGAGTTTTCAGAAAGCAAATGCCATGGCACTGTACACTGAACTCTGTGAAATTCGGGTTGCTCCCATCTGGAGAGTGTGCCGCAGCCAGAGGCGTGCCACCCAATATATATATTTTGTGTTGTTGCATGCAATCTGTGTGACTGATGAAGAAAGAAGGGGGGAGGTAAATGTTGACCAGATGACAACTTTTTTGTTGCTACTGGGTTTAACGTGTGCTAAGTGCATGGGCACACAGGACCTCTCATCCGAAAGACCCCACGTTCAGACCGCAAGGCCTAGTGCAGAGTGAGAGGAAAAAATCCCCTGTACCCAGGTTCGAACTCGGGTTCACTTGACACGAGGTGAATGCTTAACGCGATACCTCTGTGCCACTCTACACCAATTTAGTAATATGTCAGTTGAACTATCATATAAGTCATTCCAGACGAATTCCGAGTATACTCGGAACTGGCGAACGCTGGTGAGTGCCTAATTCCGAGTATTCTCGTAACACTTCAACCGCAATTTATGAGTGTAATGCTTCTTCTCAATCCAAACAATGTTTTTAGAGTTGCTTCTCTTTGTCACTCTTCCAACCTTTCTTTCATTTATGTTTGGCACTTCTTTTTCAGTCTTTGTTAAAAATGTCCCAAAACATTTGGCCCGCTTCACCAATGATCCATGCTCAATGGCATGGTGAGCATCAACAGGAGCAAGCTGGTACTTCAGTCACAACGACAACATAGAGGTCACTCCCAACAGCTCCTTGTCCCCCAGTGCCGAACTCAATATCGCCAGAGCTCATTCTTCCCCAGAACAATAAAGGAGTGGAATTACCTACAAACAAACAGCAGTTGAAGCCAACACCCCACAGTGTTTCACAGCCAGGGTCTGGGAGCATCTGCTTGGACACCAGCCTGCTGCCACCTCCATTTCGGCAGCCATCTCTCTCTCTCTCTCTCTCTCTCTCTCTCTCTCTCTCTCTCTCTCTCTCTCTCTCTCTCTCTCTCTCTCTCTCTCTCAAACTATTTTCTTCTCTGGCATACTTGAGGCCCTTTTTCCTGCAAGAGTGGTTGAACCTCCCCAGTTCCGTGGCAAAATAATCAACGTGATGATTGTGGTCATGCACAGCGAAGAAGAAGACATCGGCCTAACACGAGCCTCAGAAACTGCTCCACTAGGGTTTCATTAGCAATGAGAGTAATAAGGAGACTGGTAAATCCGATTTTAATGCAAATAACTGCGATTTCTAGTAGTAGTAGTAGTAGTAGTAGTAGTAGTAGTAGTAGTAGTAGTAGTAGTAGTAGTAGTAGTAGTAGTAGCAGCAACAGCAGCAGTAGTAGTAGTAGTAGTGGTATCAGGACAACTACCCCCCGGACAAGTACCCCCCTAGGACATCTACCCCCTGGACAAGTACCCCACACACATTATTTTTAAAACATTATTGTTAAAGAAATAGGAGCGCGCACACACGCACACGCGCGCACACACACACACACACACACACACCACACATGGTATCAGGACAACAGTATTTACTAACCCCCCCAGATACTAGCTGGACAAGCGGCTCCACCACAACGCGGCAAATACAAGGCCATCACTGAGCGCTTAGTTATAGTGTTGTGGCCGACATGGCAACCGCCCTATCTTGGACTTTCTACGAGGTATTGCACACAACATACAGATGTAGATTATATGAAGAACATTTTGCCTTGTATATAACTGCTGGTATATAATTGCCTTGTATATAGAAATTATAAATTTGTCCATGAAATGTAAAATAAAATATAATATGCAAGCCAAAA
>CM065694.1:11916977-11931977 GCA_017654935.2 Phymorhynchus buccinoides
GGGTTTACGTTTATTAAAAATTAGAATGGAATAAGAAGGTAGCAGACTATCATTGTCGTTGTTGTAAGCAATGCGTTAATAGTGTTTGATATAATTGACACAAACAGAAGTAATGAATATCACCACATAATTAGCCAAGAGTGCCCTGTTGGATCTGAATCTGGATCTGGTAGTATACGTTGCAGACGCCACTTCTGATGATAGACGCGACGGAACTAGGAGGGCACATACCTTATTAGAATTAAAAGAAAAAGATAGAAAGGAGAAAGACCTACTACTTACCCTGGGCTAAGACCATTACAAAACACAGTTCAACCGGATAGGACCAGACCCCACTTCCAGAAGCAAGCAAACAAACAAAAACACAAAAAACACCCTAATGGTCTAGTGGTCAGTGGACGCAGGCTCAGATGGTGATCTGGTCAGCGCTGATGTAAATGCGCTGACAGGGTCTGCGGTGACAGTAGCCTCACTCAGTTGGTTCCACTCCATGGAAGTCTTGACGAAGTAGGAGCTACAATACTGCTCCGTTCTCCCTTCTGGGACACAAAATCCACGAGAATGGTTTATGTCCTGTCTTTCCAAGATGTTAGTGGTTTGGAACCCCTTGGATCTGGTCGGCTTGATCCTGCGACGATTAGTGGAGAGCGGAGTAAGGAACATTTCTGCTGGGAGAGCTGGAACAGGGCCCTCAGCAATCTTATAGAATAGGCTGAGGCGTTGGTGCCTGCGTCTTGCCTCCAGGGGAGGCAGGTCTAGTGTCCTGAGCATGCCACTCACGCAGCCTGGTTTCATAGACTTGTAGTCCCTGACTACAAAGCATGCTGCTTGGCGCTGAACTCTCTCCAACCTTTCAATGTCCTGTTTCTGGTAGGGATCCCACACCGTCGCACTGTACTCCAGTCTGGATCGGACCAATGCCATGTACGCCAGGCGTCTGCTTTCTCTAGAACAATTCTGGATATTCCGGCGGAGGAATCCTAGGGTTGATCCAGCTTTACGGCAAATGTTCGAGTGGTGTGAAGACCACTTCAGGTCGCTTAAAATCTGAACTCCAAGGAACGGGGTCTCACTGACCTGTTTCAGGAAGACTCCGTTCAAGTTGTAGAGGTAGGACGAAGTGTTTCTGGAGGAAAGCATGTAACACTTCTGTGCATTAAATCGCATGCCCCACTTTCGAGCCCAATCTTCCAGTTTCTTGAGGTCTGACTGTAGAGTCAGGTGGTCTTGGAAGCTTTGTATTTTGCGGTACAGCAAACAATCATCAGCGAAGAGTCGTACTGTAGAGCTCAGTGAATCCGACAGATCATTGATGTGGCAGAGAAAGAGTAAGGGACCCAATACAGTGCCTTGGGAAATGCCTGATTCGACAGCTGCTTCTTTGGATGTCTCGCAGTCCAGTACCACCCTCATCTTTCTTCCACTCAGGAAGTTGCGGAGCAATATGTGGATTGAGCCTCTAACACCGTAGTGGTCCATTTTGTGCAATAGTTTGCTGTGGGTGACCGTGTCGAAAGCTTTACTGAAGTCCAGCACAGCAACGTCCGTCTGCTTTCCGGTATCGTAGGACTCAAGGAGGTCATTTACTGTGTTGAGAAGTTGTGTCTCACAAGAGTATCCAGACCTGAAGCCGTGATTTTTATGCGTCAGGATTCCATACTTCTCTAGATGATTCCGAAGGTGCCAGCAGATTATGTGCTCGAGCGGTTTGCAGGCCACTGAAGTCAGCGAAACTGGTCTGTAATTCTCTGCTCGGTTTCTGTTGCCCTTCTTGAATATTGCAGCGATGTTTGCTTAGCGCCAATCTGATGGGAGTTGAACAGTCTGTAAGGAATGGTTGAAGATGGCAGTAAGTGGAGGGGCTACAGATTCCGCGCAGATCTTGAGCACTCTGTTCGGTATGCTGTCAGGGCATGAAGATTTGGAAGGATTTAAATTACGCAGCAGTTTTAAGACGCCGTTGACTTCAACTGACAGGTTTTCTATGGTTGGGAAGGCTGGTCCATCCATTGCCAGTAGTGCTGCATCTTCTTCTCTCGTGAAGACTGAACAGAATTGCTGCAAGAGGATTCGGGCTTTGGAGATACTGTCGCTATGAAGAGAGGGGCCTTTCTTCAGGGGTATTACTCTGATGTTGTCATGGCGTTTTGCTTTAACATATCGCCAGAATGGCTTGGAGCTGTTCTCCTTGAGGCCTTCTTCAATCATGGCGTTAATGTATTCCCACTCGGTCCTCCTGAATTCTCTTCTGCATTCCTTCTGGCAGAATCTGTAGTTTTTCCAGTTACTGGTCTTCTTTGCCTGTTTGAATAAACGTTTCTTTCTTTGCAGCAGTCTTTTAATACGTCTGTTGATCCATGGTAGACCGTTTTTGTTTTGCCAAAGATTTGATGGTATGTGCTGCTCCACGGATGACATTAAGGATGTCTTAAACTCAATCCACATGGACTCAACATCCACACCTTCTTTACTCATGCTGTTGATCGTCTCAGCAATTGCGTTTATGTTTGTATTCAACTCTTCCCACTTGGCTCTGGAATATATAAGTAGTGCCGCCGTGGTTTTTCTTTCATCCTTTGTGGTTTTGTAACAAGACCCGTCACGACTGCATTGTGGTCTGACACTCCAGGGATGGATGTTGAGCTCCTGGTGAGTGATGGTTTGGGGGTAAAAACCAGGTCAAGGATATTGCTTTCTCTGGTCGCTTGGTCGCAAACCTGAGTGAGCTGAGCTGTGAAGGTAATATTGATATAAGATCAAGCTGTGTGTTCCAGTATGGTGCATTGGGGGTGACTGTGGCTGTGTCCCAGTTGACATCCGGACAGTTAAAGTCACCGGCCAAAAAAACAGTTTGCTGCTTCTGTGTGTTTGTGATTATCTGTAGAGTTCTGCTCAGTTCTTCTAGATCTTTATGTGAGCGGTGGGGCATGTAGAAACAGTCTAGGAGCAGATCTGTATTTCCCTGAAGGCGGATCTTCACCCAAATCTCACAGTCTGCATTGAGCTCTGGGAGTGCAGATGATACAAGGCTCTTGTGGACCAGGATGAATACCCCACCTCCCAAGATTCCTCTGTCTTTCCTGTAGGCGACATATTCCTCTGGAAGGCCTCACCTGATGTGTTGTCTGGGCCCAACCAAGACTCCGTGCCACACACTACATCTGGTTTAGTGTTTTTGATTGTTGCCAGGAACTCGGCACTATTCCTGATGACGCTTTGGCAGTTCACATTCAAGACTCGCAAGTTCTCTTTCTTGGGTGCTCTGAAGGAGCTGCTGTTGTTGGGTGTCCAACTTGACTGCGATGGTTGCTATGATGGCCGACTGTTCTAGTGTTGTGAAGGAGTCCTGCAGAGATCTGATGGGGGTGGACTATGCTGAGAGCCAGGGGTCAGGTGTTGCGGTGGTGGTACTGGAAATGTATCTTCTGTACTGCAGACGTGATTGAGAGGGCTGCTAGATTGAAAGGGACTGAAGTTAAAGGAAGAGTTGAAGGAGTCTATGGAGAGATCTGAGAGGGGTTGATAATAAATGTTGCTGTCAAGACAGTAGCTGTGAAACGTGAAAGTACCGCAGTTGATGCTGTCACATTTGTGACAGATCCACTGCACACTCTTGTGTTGAAGCAGGCTGAAGTCCGCGGTGCACAGCTCCAAGCAACACCTGTGGTACCACACACTGCACTCATCGCAGGTGACACCGTCAGTGCATGATACGTTCCGGTCACAAAGGCCACAGGGAAAGGTACTTGCTTGTCGGTGAGGTCCGGGGTGCACAGCTCCAAGCAAGACCTGTGGTACCACACACTGCACTCATCGCAGGTGACACCATCAGTGCATGATACATTCCGGTCACAAAGACCACAAGGAAAGATACTTGCTTGTTGGTGAGGTCCGGGGTTGCATTGTACGTTGCCCGCTAGCATGAGGGATAAAATAAGGAACGCACTGACATGGTACTTTATGTAGCACAGCTTCAGGTTCTCTCTTACTTTCTTCCCAGGCAGGAGTGGCCCAGGCATGCGGATTGAAATCTTTCCTGGCACGGGTGAGTTGATGTGCATGTAGAACATGACGAGAAGCACAAGACTTGCTGAAAGGCCAGCCATGGTGGTGTTTTTTTACTGACCACTTTCGATACTAGTGTTTGTTTACACTTTGATTGAATCCAAAATGGCGGAGTTACTGAGTGAAAATTACAATTTACGTTTTTGATGTTTCAAACGGTCCAAAAGTTTTTAATAATTCAATTTCGTCTACTTTACCTTTACTAGTATCCTTACAAATATTATTTTGAAAATAAATAGCTATACAAACAGTTAAATAACACCTAAAAGTCAAAACATGATCGCAAGCAGGTTCAGGTGATGCTTCCTGCTTGCGCATGCGCCCTCCTCCCTTTTGCAGCTTATTATTGTTTACTCTATCCGCAACCCTTTACAAAACAAATTGTATGATAGGGTCTACTTACCACTACACGTGTGACAACTGAAAGCGCAATTGTCTTTCATATACCATGGATTGCTGGTACAATAACCCTTTCTGGCCCAATAATCGCAGGAGGAACTTTCGTCATAGCAGTTGGGATCTGAAATATACAAGTTATTAACAGAAAAGGACAAAGTTACACACACAAAATTGTGAAAACCAGTGCCCTCTTAGTATTTGCATCTCTATGAGAATGCATAACGTGTACATCATTGAGATCAAACTACACTGAACACCAACATAAACTGCAAAACCAACTTAACGCAAGTTTTGGGGTCCTAACACAGACAGCTTCATGAGCATAATTGAGAATAGTTACAGGAAAAACAAATTATTATTTGTTTGGTGAGTACCCTTTCCATGGTAAGAAAGCATGAATATTAATTTGCGAATGACCACTTTCTGTTTCTGTACTACCACAGAAAGAGCTTAAAGTTGATTAACTGATGATCATGATCTGAAAATGCTAAAACAGTTACCTGCCAAATATGTAAAGGGACAGAAACTGCATTTTATTTTGGTAATCCTATATTATATCGACGCTCAGGGTGTGTGTGTGTGTGTGTGTGTGTGTGTGTGTGTGTGTGTGTGCGTGCGTGTGTGTGCGTGTGTGCGCGCGTGTGCGCGTGTGTGTGTGTGTGTGTGTGTGTGTGTGTGTGTGTGTGTGTGTGTGTGTGTGTGTGTGTGTGTGTGTGTGTGTGTGTGTGTGTGTGTGTGTGTGTGTGTGTGTGTGTGCGTGTGTGTGTGTGTGTGTGTGTGTGTGTGTGTGTGTGTGTGTGTGTGTGTGTGTGTGTGTGTGTGTGTGTATATGGTGTGTATATATATGTGTGTGTGTGTGTGTGTGTGTGTGTGTGTGTGTGTGTGTGTGTGTGTGTGTGTGTGTGTGTGTGTGTGTGTGTGTGTGTGTGTGTGTTCATGCATGCATACTCACTGAAGCAGAGGTTACAGCCATGTGGACACTTGGCCTGCGCTTCATATTTCAGCAATTCGCTGGTACACCGGCCTTCTTGGACCCATTGAAAACACATGGTTTCATTGGTGTCTTTACAGGTTGGGCCTGCAGAAGAAGAGGATAATAACGTGGAGTGTACTAACACTGTCACACTGTAAGCAAAGAAACGAATGGACTATGTAGATACCACGAGTAACACGAAACCCGTTGCCAGAAAAATGGCCACAGTTTGTAGACAGAGCTAACAACTGATACTTCATTATAAGTGACAATATAGACAGTACTTACTGCAGAACTGCAAACACCGACACGGACACACATTAGATTCATTTTCTCTTATCTTAAGCTATATCGTATCACACAGGCTCTAGACCAATAAATCAAACCATTCCTATGATGCGCTAATCCAGATAGGTCATATTAAAATGTAGACAGACAGCCAGGAAAACAATCCACAGCGTCGTGGCTTAAAATGAAAAAGAAATATAAATGAAAAACATGAGCATCAACATATCTGGTGGGGAATAAAACTTCAAAAGAAACATGTGCTTGAATAATGATGAAACCATTACATCTCACATGCAAAAAAAATCTCCATTATCACAAGCTACTTTTCCAGACCAGAGTTAAAATGCTAAAATAAGTAAATGCGTATATGAAATGATAAAAAAACAACTTTTTTTAACATAAAGTTCAATGGAACCGTGAAACCGTTGTTGTAAAAACGTTAACACACTATGTATATATCATACTAAAAGATAAATCAAAGTTGCTATTTCCCGCTGCTCCAAATAGTGTGTAAAAATAAACCAAAAAAAGACTGGCATTTCCTTTGGTTTTTTAGGTGTGTTTTTTAGGATTCCACCCTATTATATATGGTATTATCCTATCGTTTTTGTACAAAAACATTTTTCTTATCTTTTTTCTCCCACGTTTTCTCTCCGATTTCACTGAAATTTTCTGAAATTTTCAGAAAAGTTGCGGAGTACCAAGGGATTTCCGAATTTGCAATATTACATTATTTCACTGAATTTTCGACTAAATCAGGTCAATAAAACGCAAATTCGGCGAAATTTTAAACTTAAATATCCCGAGAAGGTCTGCACGGAATTAATTTATATCACTATTTACTAAAAACTCAATTTCTAACACATCCGGTATATCACCGAACCGGAAGTATGAAAAAGAAGTGCCCCAGCTATGGTCACGTAGCTTTCATTTGGTTCACGGAATAGCCAAAACTGGAAGTGACGTCACAAAACTAACTACTGGATTTTGTAGCCCTTACTCTGGCCCAGGTCCGAAAGGAGTTTGTTCATGCACCCCCTGGGGGATTCCTGGGGGATTTCTGAAATAAAATGACTTTGACTTTGACGATATGTTAAATAGTTTGGAAGTTATTCAAATTTATGTAAATTGGGTTGTGTCACATTCACTGATTTTCCATTTACATAATGTTTGTATTCTTTACCCGATTTCGCTGAAATTTGCCGGAAACGTTAAGGACATTATTCGTATGCCAAATGTACAATATCAAACCGACTGGCCACAATGTGGCTGAAATATGGCCCCAAATGGCATTCTTTGCCAAATTTTAATATTGAATAACTCGAAAACCACTGCACATATTGCTTTCATATTTTTAGTAGCTTAGCAACATTTCCTGTATAAAATGGAACCGGAAGTATGACCGAAAATAACCGAATTTTCCAAAATTTTATTTTTGAATAACTCAAAAACCCTTTGACAAAATGCGTTGATATTTGAGTGTTTAATAACAAATTGGTTTCCAATACTTCCAGTATGAAAACAAAATGAAGTACCAACTGGAAGTGCCCCAGTAAGGGTTTCAATTGACAATAATAGGAGCTTATATAATATTTAAAAAATTTAAAAGAGCTTCTTGCATAGCTCAAAAGTTCTTGCTTTTCATTCTGCTTGGCTAACATTTGCAGAAACACTGAAGGACACTATTCTTATGCCAAATTTGCAATATTAATCTAACTGCCAGATTTTTTAGGGCAGACATACGCTACGCACGCACCAAAATAATTACTTACCATCCACACAGTAGCCACAGGATTTACCACAGTTTGCCAGGTTGTACTCCAGATCCAGCTGACACTCACTGTAGCTGGTGGGACAGTCATCAACTGTGTCATTGCATGGACTGACGTGACCTGACAAAAGTTGCACACAGACTATTACTACGCATTCTTTGGACATACTGCATGGCTTGACCCTTCAGGGACTTAAAAATGATATATGGTAATCGTGAATTGAACAGAAAAAACTAAAACTATATCATTACATATTTCATGTTGTTCTTGGTCACAGTCATTTGAATAACTAAAGAAAGGTAAATAAAAGAAATGAAAATAAAATACCTTAGGTGATGGAGGGCAGGTCATAACCTAGATCCCTGTTGAGGGTTGGCCTCCTTTCCCTTATCTCTATGGCCTCTTTAATTTTCCTTCCAGTGAATTGTGACTCAGTTGAGAGGATGGTGGTTTGAAACTTGTTAGTGTGGTGGGTCGTTGTCAAGGTTGACAAAGGCAAGCAGTAGCTTGCCCCAAATTACCTAAGGTATTTTATTTTCATTTCTTTTCTTTTCTTTTCTTTTCTTTAGCTATTCAAATGACTGTGAGCAAGAACAACATAAAACATGACTACCCCACAGTTAGAAAGCATCTTTACTCTGATATGATTACATTTGGATTGTGAATCTATGGTACCTGCTGAGCACAAGACATAAACAGAGTGATATGATAATGTCATGGATTATGAATCTATCATACCTGCTGAGCAAATAAACAGCAATAATGCCTCAGATTATGAATGTATGATGCCTGCTGAGCAAATAAACAGTAATGATGTCTTAGATTATGAATCTATGGTGCCTGCTGAGCAAATAAACAGTAATGATGTCTGATATTATGAATCTATTATGCCTGCTGAGCAAATAAACAGTAATAGTGTCTGCGATTATGAATCAATGGTGCCTGTTGAGCAAATAAACAGAAATAATGTCTGAGATTATGGATCTATGATGCCTGCTGAGCAAAAAAACAGTAATAATGTCTGCGATTATGAATCTATGATGCCTGCTGAGCAAATAAACAGTAATAATGTCTGAAATTATTAATAGATGATACATGTTGAGCACATAAACAGTGATAATGTCTGAGATTATGAATCTATGATACCTGCTGAGCAAATAAACAATGACAATTTCATCGTCAGTGATCATGATTCTTACCCGCTGAGCAATAAACAAAGTGATAATGTCAGGAATTACGAATATATGGTACCCGCTGAGCTTATAAACAGAGTTGCAATGCCATTGTCATGGATTATGATTCTATGGTACCTGCTGAGCAAATAAACGGAGTGAGTATGTCTGGGGTTATGAATCTATGGTAGGCCTACCTGCTGAGCAAATTTTGTAGTCTACAAGATTGGTGAAGAGTGGCACAGCAGTAACGCGTTCGCCTCGTATACAATAAAGCCGAGTTCGAACCTGGGTACAGGGTTTTTTTCCTCTCACTCTGCAATAGGCCTTACGGTCTGAACATGGAGTCTTTCGGATGAGACGATAAACCGAGGTCCCGTGTGCACGTGCACTTAATAATAATAATAATAATAATAGGGGATACTTATATAGCGCGATACCCCACAATGGGCTCATCGCGCTTTACAACAATATAAATGCATTACAAATCATTTTTAAAAACTAAAAACAAAAACAAAACAAAAAACATATAGTTAACAGCATCATATTAAAGTGTCATACATAAAATCACAAATTGACTAAAAACATTTATCAATTAAGACAATATAAAACAGCACATCACACGAAAACTATGGGAAATATACAACTTTAAAAATATGACTGCACAGAAACAACAATACAATAATAACATACGGTACACTTACACGCCAACATCTACACCCACAGGCGCACGCGAACGCGCACGCACACACGCACCCACGCACCCACCCACACTCGCACACACGCACACACGCGCGCGCACACGCGCACGCACACGTACACACACACACACACACACACACACACACACACACATACACACACACACACACACACACAGAGAAATGGACGCTGTTGATTGACCGCAAGACCAAAACACGGGCAAGTCAACGGCAGAAGGGGGGGGGGGGGGGGTGAGAAAAGGGGATGGGAAAAAAAAAAGAAAAAAAAAGAAGTAAGAGACAGACAGAGAGAGACAGGAGAGACAGAGACAGAGACAGAGACAGACAGAGGGAGACAAACACAGAGAGTGTGTGAATGTGACAGAAACACAGAGAGTGTGAGTGTGAGAGAGAGAAACACAGAGAGATCGAGAGAGAGAGAGAGAGAGAGAGAGAGAGAGAGAGAGAGAGAGAGAGAGAGAGAGAGAGAGAGAGAGAGAGAGAGAGAGAGAGAGAGAGAGAGAGAGAGAGAGAGAGAGAGAGAGAGAGAGAGCGCCAGGGACAGAGAGAGACAAGTCAGAAGGGCGTGGAATAGACTTTTAGTTGGGAAAATACAACCGGAAGAGGTGAGTTTTCAATGCTCTTTTGAAAGAAGACTCTGATGGGATTTCGCGGACAGGTTTAGGAAGAGAATTCCACTGAGTTGGAGCAGAGAAGGAGAAAGCTCTTTCTCCAAAGGACTTTGTTCGGACTTTTGGAATGCAGAGGGTGAAGTGGTCAGTTGAAGAACGAAGAGATCGAGCGGGAGAGTAAACAGATAGAAGGTTTGAAATGTAAGCTGGGGAAGATCCTGAGAAGAATTTGTGGCAAAGTATTGACAGTTTGTATTTGATGCGTGCCTCAATAGGAAGCCAATGTAGGGACTGCAGTAAAGGAGTGATATGATCTCGTTTTTTCGCCTTGAACACAAGCCTCGCGGCCGAATTTTGGACTCTTTGAAGTTTATCTATGCAACGTTTTGGACACCCAGCCAGGAGAGCATTGCCATAGTCCAACCTAGACAGAACCAGAGAACAGATCAAGATTTTTGTTGCTGAGACTGTAAGGTAATGACGGATAGAACTTATCTGACGGAGAGCTACATATGCAGATTTACAGACATGAGAAGTGTACTTGTCAAAAGACATGTCATCAGAGAATATGCATCCTAGATTGCGTGCAGAAGAGGAGAACTCAATGTCGTAGTTTCCTACACGGACAGTGGCTGGTTTGGGACAGTTAGAGAAGGATCTTTCTGTGTGCATGAGAAGGGCTTCGGTTTTTATCATCATTTAACTTTAATTTATGCTGAGTCATCCAAGACTTAACCTGGGTGGTGCAACTTTGCATGTTTTGCAAGGCATGTTCTATTTTTGATGGATGAGATGACTTGTAAAGTTGGGTATCGTCTGCAAATGACTGATCTGAAATGGAGTGCTTTTCAATGAGTGTGTGTAAGGGTTTTGTATACATAATGAATAGAATAGGACCAAGTACTGATCCCTGGGGTACACCAAAAGTCAGCGCTTTTGCATCTGATGAAAACTCGTCAATGAAAACAGACTGTGCGCGAGATGTTAAGTAACTCTGAAACCAAGATAGGGCTGTACCAGTAATTCCATAATGGTTATGGAGAGTGCTAATGAGAATAGAATGGTCGATTGTGTCAAAGGCAGCGCTTAAGTCTAGCAGTGTCAGAAGGGATACATCACCACGGTCGAGAGCAAGGAGAATATCATTTGTTACTTTAAGCAGTGCTGTTTCAGTACTATGAGAGGGTCGGTAAGACGACTGGTTGGGGGAGAGAAGTGAGTGTGCATTCAAGTGTTCAAATAGCTGTTCAAGGACAATCGTTTCAATTACTTTAGACAACAATGGCAAATTGGACACAGGACGGTAGTGTTTTAATTCATGTGGGTTAAAATAAGGTTTCTTTAAGAGGGGTTTAACTGCTGCTATCTTGAACAATGATGGAAAATGACCAGATGACAGACTTTCATTGACAATGGATGTGAGGGTAGGGAGCAGTTCATCAAGACAGTCAATCAACAATGGGGTCAAGAGGACAAGTGGTTGGTTTAGCATTAAACATAATGTTTCTAAGATCACTGGGAGAAACAGGGTGAAACACATCAAATTTAAAGCCCAGCTGTATCACAGTATTATCACACATTTCGAATGAAGAACTGCTGATTTGGTCTAGATTAAAACGAATGTCCGAAATCTTCGTTGTAAAATAATCACTAAACGTCTTTGGAAGTTCACTAAGGGGATACAAAGTGGGGAGGGGTGATGACTTGCCTTTGCCCATGAGTCTGCCACACACATTATATAAATGCCTGACCGACGTACTACCCGAAATCTCAGCACTATAGTAGGCTGTTTTTGCCTTCTCAACAATGTCTGTGACCTTCTGTTTGGTAATGTCAAAGATCTGTTTAAAAGCAGTCAGAGTGGGCCTGACCATCTGCCTCTCAGCCCGCCGTCTCTCCTGCTTCGCCTCCCTGAGCTCTTCTCTGACACAGGGGTATCACGGGGAGCAGTGTCCAGTCCTCACCCTGCAATGTTTGACTGGAACATGTCTGTCCAGCACAGCACAAAGCGTAGAGTTCAGTTGCTCCACAGAGGGGCATGTGTCTGGGGCTACAGACAGAACAATGTCTTTCTTGAAGACCTCTTTGTCTAAGGCACGTAGGTTACGAGTCTCTTTGTACACAACAGAAGCTGGGGGACTTGGTAGACTAAGATTACAAATGACACAGAAATGATCGGAACTAAGCTCTTGAGTAACTATAGTGGACTGAACGATGTTTTCATCAGATCGATGCATAATCCAATCGATGATGTGACCCCGATTGTGAGTAGGTTGACTTACAGACTGACTAAAATTGAACATATTTAAAATATCGATCATTTTGGCAGTAGATGAGCGCTGGGGTTGATCAAAATGAAAATTTACATCACCAAGAATGACAGTGCGAGCAGTTTTATTATTGACATCATCAAGCAATTCCGGAAATTCGTGAAGAAACACAGTCTGTCAGCTTATTTTTGCTGCTGGGAAAAGTCCTATATAAACACCAGAAATGAACAGTTTGTTGTTGTGATGAATAAACTAGCTGAACAACTTCGAATGATGTGTGGGGGAAGGGGAAGGTGGTATTGACTGCAATGTAATTCGCCAAGCTGTCCCTGTACACAACAGCCAGACCCCCACCATGGTGAGAGCGTGGGAACGATTTGACAGAATATCCATGTGGGGCAAGATCGACACACTTTCCTTCATCACCTTTCTGTTTAAACCAAGTTTCTTGTAAAAACATGATGTCAATGTCGTTATCTAAAATAAATTCACACACAGCCGTCCGTTTTTCTTTAGGGCCAAGTGACTGGGCATTGAATGAGGAAATGCGGAAACAATCGTTAGTGTGGCGTGCGGTGGTGTTTGAAAGAGGGATAGAAATGAGATTGGGTGGGATCGTATGAAAACGCTTGCATTTTTTCACACATTGAAGTGGATCAACACACAGATAAATTAGGCTAAGAGTAACGCGAAGCAACAGAGTTTTGTGTTTGGAATGCTGACTGTTTGGGTATAGTTTCAGAATTCCGAATGGAAACCACAGTTTTAATTTGCCTTTGTTTTCTACTACCTGCTCGACGGGTTCTCTTTCGAGGTAAACAAACACATAATTCCATTTCACGCAATCGAGCAGCAAGGTCAGAAGTCAGAGGTGAAGGGGTGACAGTCAACAGTTCACTTCGGGAGTACACACAAGGAGAGACATCGCGCTCACCTTGGCTTGCACGGCCTACCTGTCCAATGTTAACAAAAGGGGCGTTTTGCACGAGCGTAGGAGAGTTGAAGGGGTGGGAAAATGGCGGGGTAGGACAGTTCTAAACACCCAAGTACGATGAAATAAAAATGGAAAACACATAAAATCGGAACCACACAGGAGAAAACAAATAACACCATTGCGTAAACGAGTCCATCATACACCACTCTGCAAACTTTCAAACCACAATAGTCCGTATAAACAACACTAGAACACAAAAACATGGAGACCCAAATCACTCAGCCTGCCAGGCGTTTGACCCAAATCACAAACTTTTTGTGAAAGCCAACTTTTTCAATATCAACACATACGTTAAACCCCGTGGCAACAAAAAAGTCGTCATTTGGTCAAAATTTGCGCACCCACCCCTTTCCTTCCTCATCAGTCACAGAAAAATCGCTGCATATAAAAATTTAAAAAACGGGCGGCCCGCCTATGGCTGCAACGCGCTCTCCGGGTGGGAGCAACCCGAATTTCACAGATACGCCTCTGTGACCATAAAGTACCTAATACCAAATACGATAACAAACACGGTCATTGCACTTTTTTTTTAAATTACTGTACAAATTTTAACCAATAGTCATGCATGGTACTCACTTACCCGAGCATACTCTGCATGTGTGATGACAAACGTTCAAATAGTAATGCCGCTTCCGATTCGTAGAATCGCATTTGCCGTTGAGTTCGTGAAGATAGCACTCACACATATTATCCTCACACCACGAAGCCACGTCTGCAAGCAATAGACAAGCACACAGTTAGCAAAATCGGCCACCTTTTCTGGCTATGTCTTCCATTATGTTCATGGCATGAACGTGTGTTTTACACTGACCAGTTTGCGTTGTGTCAGTGCTTTCTAGCTTAAAATGAAACTTTGGGCTCGATACTAACTCTGACTGGAGGCCAGCGCAGATGCCATAGAAGCTCAGTGGCACTCGGTATTTCACTCTCTCAGATAACAGGTTTTGTTGTGGTTCAAATATACAGTGGAACCTCCCTTAAGCCCCCGACCGCACGCCACCCCGCCCCCCGCAAATACAGTGGAACCTCCCTTACACCCCCCCCCCCCACCCCCACACCCACCCCCACCCCGCAAGACCTCCTCCCACTTAAAGACCTACTTCTTGGAGACATTGCCCTTCTTTTTAAGTATTAAAATTAACTCCTTTATACACCTCCCTCCCACTTAAGGACCTAGTACATCACGTGTCAAAATCATGTTTTCACGTGTTTTCCCTCATATAGCTGGTAAGAAATCTTATTTTGACCAAATGTTGCTCCCATACAAATTGAAAACGAGGCATCACTTTAAAGAGCAGCCTCGATCGTATATGAATGTCTGAATGTGGGCCACACCGACCCATAAAAAAACAACGGCCTTAATCCAGCCGGCTCTGTGGGTCTTTAAGACCTTATTTTGGATGATTTTTCAAGGTTTTAAAAGGGAGGATCCATTGTATTATATTTACATCTCTAACCTTGGTTGTTGTGTTCATTGTAGTGTGCTGGGTTTATGAATGAATTCGGAATCATTTTTAGGGAGATTTTGGGGTTTTTGTTCCTCTAGAAGGAGGGTTGATTTTACACTAGCACAAGAAAGGCAAAGCCTTCAAGGCCCACTCGCTTTGCATTACAAAAGAAAAACAACACCAAACAAACGAGGGGAAAATGGTGCCCATGCTGGGGAATGAACTGGCAGCGTCTTACCACTACGCTAGCTGTTACTGTTGGGGGCCAATTGAAACATTATATGAT
>CM065694.1:11944477-11949296 GCA_017654935.2 Phymorhynchus buccinoides
TACTACTACTACTACTACTACTACTACTACTACTACTATTACTACTACTACCTCCATCACCACCATCACTACTACTACCGCTACCACTACCACTACTACTAATACAGTGCCACAATAATATAACAATGACATGGTACGCAGAACATCACCATCAGTAATAAGGACAAGCAAAACAGAAACCAACCGACCAAACAAAGACATAAAATTAATGGAAAAAAAGAGAAAAACAAAACAAAAATTACTTCCACCACAATTTTCTTCATCCACTACTACTACTACTACTACTACTACTACTACTACTACTACTACTACTACTACTACTTATTTATTTATTTATTTTAAAAAAACCTTATACAGCCCATAGCCTTAAAGCTCAATGCGCTTTACAAAAAACAATAAAAAGTTAAAAACGAGCCCAAAAAAATGTGATTCACACACGCACACGCACACACACACACACACACATAGGCGCGCAAGCGGAAACATGCAAAATATATGCATATTATATCAGTAATACACAGTGAATGAAGAAAATGTACAATAACTCCTTATCCATGTAAACAATCAAAACTACAACTTTTAACTAACAATAGATGTGATGCACGCACATTCGCACACGCACGCACACGCACGCACGCGCACACACACGCACACGCACACACAACACACACACACACACACACACACACACACACACACACAACACTCACTCTCTCACACGTGACACACACAGTACTCTTCACACACACACACACACACAGACACACACACACACACACACACACACACACACACACACACACACACACACACACACACACACACAAGCAAATATGCAAGCAAAGACAAGCATGATTTCATTACGTGAAAAACATGATTAAAAGAATTACGTTACATTAACATAATCACACAATACAATAATGCATGCAACACATAATTATTCAACACACACACACACACACACACACACACACACACACACACACCACACACACACACACACACACACACACACACACATGCACACACACACAAACACACACATATATATATTGTGATAATATATATTATTGCCATTATATATATATGTGTTATATAACACACACGCACCAAATAAAAAGCAAAAGTAATCATAAATGGCATAATGACACAAATAGCCTACTCAAGTTAGATTTAAAATTTGATACTGACGAAATTGCTTGTACATTTGAAGGCAGTGAGTTCCAAACATATGGCCCTGAAAAAGAAAAGCTTGTTTTGTAAAGGTCAATGCGGGTGCGTGGAAGAACATATTTATCAGAACGATAACTACATGTGGAAGGAGTGAGGATATTTTTTAGGTATTGGGGTGTCAAATTAGTGTGAACTTTATACATTAAGACAGCTGTGTTGTACTGTAACTGGTGTTCAAGTGGTAAAATTTCAAGATTATGAAACTTTTCTGAAGTTGACAGAGACGGATCTGGCAGGATTAGGTTGATCGCTCTTCTGTGGAGCGATGCTAGTTTTTTAAGGTGTTTTTTAGCAGCATAGGACCATACAGTGGATGCATAGTTGATGTGCGAGAGGCAGTGGCCATAGAAAAACATTTTACGTGCGTCTAGGTCCAGATAGGGTTGAAGTCGTTTGAACAGGAATAGGTTGCGTGCTAATTTATTTTTAATGTGATTTATATATGGTTTCCAGTTGAGTTTGTCATCAAGTATGACGCCTAGAACTCGATGTTCATGAACTTGTTCAATATCGTTGCTATCAATAGTTAGGTTAAGGGAATGTTGTGTTAGTTGATGCTTTTGGCGAGAGGTTACAACCATGCACTTAGTTTTTTGGGGATGAATTAACATAGAATTATCTTTGCACCATTTAGATACATCATTTAAGCCTGACTGAAGAGAGTTTTGGATGACAGTTACGTCTTCCGAACTGGAATGAAGGGAGGAGTCGTCTGCAAAAAGATCACGTGAAACAGTTGGGTTGGATATAGACAATGGAAGATCGTTAATGAAAATACAGAAAAGTAATGGACCTAGGACAGATCCCTGGGGTACACCACATTTCACCTTGCCTGTAGAGGAGGACTCGCCATTACAAAAAACGTATTGTGTTCTATTATCGAGGTATGATGAAAGGAATGTCAGGGAGTGCTGGTTTCTGATATAGTGTGATAATTTGTCGATAAGTATTGTGTGGTCGACAAGGTCAAAGGCTTTTCTTAGATCAAGAAAGACAGAACCCGTTAACTGATGCTTGTTTATTGCTGATAGCCAAGAATCACACAAACGGACAAGAGCTGTGTGACAAGAATGATTATTACGAAAGCCAGACTGAAGGGGATGAAGGAGGTTGAAGTTTTCTAGATATTTAGATAGGTGATTGTGGACGTGCTTTTCTAGGGGTTTTGATAGCACTGGCAGAAGTGAGATAGGCCTAAAGTTGTTTAGGTCAGAATGATCGTTTGTTTTGGGTATTGGGATAACATTAGCCGTTTTTAGGGCAGAGGGTATCGTTCCTTGATCTATGCATACATTATATATATATATATGTAAGGGGTTCGACAATGTATGGAAGAGAAAGTTTTAAGAGAGATGCGCTTAACGTGTCAGGTCCCATTGATTTTTTATTCTTTAAACTAGTAATAAGAGCTCCTACTTCGTGAACTGCTAGTAAAGGTATCTGAAAGGAGGAGTGTTGGCATAGTTTCTCCTCGCAAAAGGTTTGGAGCAGTGAGGGGACCGTGTATTTATCAGGGCATAAGGTGTCAGACTGCATTGTTGAACTAGCTAAGTTGAGGAAGTGCTCGTTAAATGAGTTTGGAGACCAAGTGTAGCTGTGATTTTGCTTAGTGCAATTCTTGTTACTGAAAGTATTTATTGCTCGCCATAATGAAGCCGTATCTTTGTTTGTGGCTAACATTTTATTAAAGTAGTTTCGCTTTGACTTTTCAATAAGATCAACTACTTTATTGCGTTGTTTCTTGTATTCAGTCTCCTTCTTTTCTCTGTCAAGCTTATGTTTCTCTTTGGCAGAATCGGAGAGTTGCGCATCATCTTCGTTCTTTTTAGGTATTATTAGTTTTTGTAACTGTTCTCTCTCCTTGTTTAGATTGTCCCTCTCTTTCATGGCTTCCTGTATGTCAGGTGTGAGCCAACCAGGGAGAGAAGGTTCTTTAACTCTTTTCCTGCGAAGCGGTGCGTGCTTGTTCACTATTGGGAGAAGCATATTATAAAAAGCATCTAGAGCACTCTCAGGGTCAGTATGATTAAAAACTTCAGTAAAATTGGTTATATTAAGGTCATAAAAGTAGTCATTTTGACTAAAATGTTTAAACGATCTGTAATGAATGGTAGTGTGTCCCTTCTTTGGCTGTTTTGGAGGCTTGAATAGATAAGTGCAACAAATGGGGAAATGGTCGCTAATACTTTTATTTAAAGTTCTAACGTTTGATACCAAGCGTGTATTATTTGTAAGAATATGGTCAAGAAGGGTGGAAGAGTTGGGGGTGACTCGGGTGGGGGAGGTTACAAGTTGGTGCAAACCGAATAGAGAAGTGGTGGATTGCCATGATGGCTGTGATTTCATGAGGTCGAAATTGAAATCCCCAAGCAGAATAACATTATTATTGAGGCGGGTCACCTTGTCCATCATGGCGACAAAATCGTCTAGCCAGCTGAACGTTGCGGAGGGATTCCTGTAAACAAAACCAATTAAAAAAGATGGAGATCTTGGAAATTTAACCTCTAGCCAAATACATTCTATTAACAATTCTAGATCTAGTCTTCTTTTAGTAAAATTAGCTAAACTGTCATGTATGTATGTAGCTATGCCGGTTTCACCTTTGCGTTGGGCATCACGGCGGAGAATGGTGTAGTGGGGGATGTGAAGGAGTTCATCAGATATGGCTGAGTGCAGGCGTGTTTCTGTGAGTCCGATAATGTGGGTGTTTGGGGGTTCATTGAGTAGCAAGGAAACATCAGCAAGCTTATTGTAAAGGTGATAAACATTTAGGTGACTGATTTGAGTCCCTTTGACTCGATTAAAATTACTAGGGGTGCACATTGCAATAAATCAAAATTTCAAAACGTATAGTCAATAACAAATGAAACAACAATATGGAAGCAAGAAGAAAAAAATGAAAATAATAATTAAAAAAACAAAGCAAAAAGGAGAAAACAATTCTGACACAGCAATAATAGCGTCACAGAGTGAAGCTGCAGGAGGATTAGTCCCGTTACTGAATCGCAATACCGAAGCGGGGGGGGGGGGGGGGGGGGGGGATATGAGCAACATACTAGTAAATCACCGACGGTCCCAGATAGAGGGTATCATAAGAGAAGGGGGACGAAAAAACGAGGGAGGAAGGGCGTGTTTAGCGTACAGGCTTCACAGTCGAGGCAGTGTTCTTTCCGGCAGAGCCTGTGGAAAACATCAACAGGCGTCACTTCAAAGTACACGGACAGGAAAAGCGTTAATTCAAGAGTTACTGAATCACATACGGCTGAGTTCCACAAAGTTAAAAGTTCAACGACAATCTAAATTCACCTATAGTCCATTGGCCAGTTGTTAACTGTGCGTGGGAAAAAATCATTAAATAAAAGGCCAGGCACTTTTACCAAATAAGTCGAGAGAAAAAAGAAAAAAAAAAGAAAAAGGTCACAATATAAGCTTGAAATCGTCGAGGCAAATAAAACATTTTTTTTAAATGCTCACACGCCTCACTCAATTTAGATGGAAGGCCTGGTAGGAAATAAAGCAGACGGCAGTGTTTATAGGATTGTCGATTGGGTCATATACAAGGTCACGCAAAGGAACCCATTGATTA
>CM065694.1:11949796-11952296 GCA_017654935.2 Phymorhynchus buccinoides
GCGATTTAGAAATGAACATGGGTGACGCCAAAACCTACTGCCAGAGCAAGGGGTCTGAGATTACTGACGCCAAAACTGAAGAGGACATTGAATTTCTCATTAGATATAGGTCAGTTGTTTGAAAGACCCACACGCTCAATGTATCTTGTGTTGTGCCTTGTGCTCATTGTTGGATGAATGAATGAGTGAATGAATGAATGAATGAATGAATGAACGAATGAATGAATGAATGAACGGCTTATTACCAGCCGTGAGCGAAGAGAACGAAGCTGGTAATGTTTCAGAGAATTCTGCTTGTTCCTGACTATGTGACTGACTCTGACTGAATATCTATGTTAACACGATAAAGTTTGAACGGACGGACCTACAACGCTCAAATTTTGCATGCGGATAAGTACTATAAGGATGTCGAGACCAAGTTTAGGTGTGTGTGTGTATTTGACACTAAAAGCTTTATCAAAGCAAACTATTCTGCATTTCAAATGCACTAACTTTTCAGTCCTTCAGAGTAGGGGTACGGAGCTGGCTATTCACTGAGATTTTTCTTTCATGCTATTTTTTTCATGCTATTTTTATCCTTAATTTGGATACCATCTCAGTAGTTAGCCCTCCCTAGTCATGTCTATTAGGTTTTGAAATTATAATTTCAGAACATTATTATTTTGTTCATTTTACATGAGTTTTACTATTTCTGGTTTAACTTTGTGCTGGTTTGCTTTTATTATGGATTTTCGATTTGATGCAAGGAGGACACCATTCTCTTGTAGAATGTCTTTTTTGCTCATGTTGGCATCCACTGGACAGTCAAATTGCAGGCCGATCATGCAAACTGATGAGACCTTCTCTTAGGTCGAAACAGCTGTCTTTGCATAAGGCACTGTCCCTCCCCCATTGGGAGAAAAAGTAGATCAGCACAATTTATATACTTTTTTATTTTTTTATATATTTTTTATATTTTTTTTGGGGGGGAACATGGAACATTACTCAAAGTTAACGTTAACTTGTTTTGTTTCTGAGGTTCACAAATAAAGACATTGGACGACAGAAATGCTTTATCAAAGCAAACTATATATATATATATATAAACGATGTATGTGTGTATGAGAGAGAGAGAGAGAGAGAGAGAGAGAGAGAGAGAGAGAGAGAGAGAGAGAGAGTGAATGAATGAATGAATTTTATTTATAGAGGGTAATAGAGTAAGCAATAACATGCTTTTTTACATCCAGCCCTCTGGACAAATACATGTAAAGTAGAAGAAAACGAAAATAAACACATACAAAGTAATATAAAGCATGCAAAATACATCCCTATATTGTAACACATCAATAACAAAACAAAACCTATTATTATTATCTATGCTCATTATTAACATTCAAAATGTGTGAAGTAAGCTCATACACACGGAAAAATAAAACCTAATCTTACTTTTCACACTCATCTTTTAACATTCAAAAATAAAAAAAGTGCACCAACATGAAAAAAATACCTCAATCATACTTTATGAATTCATCATTAAAGTGTACTTATTTGAAAAGAAACCCATGCGCATAATAAGTCAAACATAGTATTACTTTACCTACTCATCTTAGCATGCACAATTTAAAATATAAATACGTGTACCCATGGCGGCAACATGAAACCTATTCCTACATTACGTTATTCATTTTTAACATGAACAAATTAAAAAGTAAACACGCACTCATAACAAAAGCAGACCTAGTCATATTGTTTGCATGCGGATACACATATTAAAAAGTAAATACTACTCATAACAAAATCAAGCCTAAACCTACTTTCTAGTTCTCATCTTTAACATGCACATATGTAAGTAAAACTTACCTCACCACAAAATCAAGACTAATCCTATTTTACATACTCGTAACATGTAGACATTTTAAATTTGAAGCCAATACACATAATAAAATCAAGCCTAAGCCCACTTTACATACTAATCTAAAAGGGGGGGGGGGGGGAAGGGCGAGAGAGATTAATACATGCATTTTGTATGAACAGTCTCACTTATTTTTAATGTTTATATTCATTGATACTTGTCTTCATGTTGATTATTCTTGGCTTGGTGTTTATCTGTATGTTAGTGTTTGTCCAGCGCTTTGAGCACCCTGCAAAGGGAGTTAAGCGCTCTATAAATAACCATTATTATTATTATTATTATAATCTTAAAAATACATCAATCGTAAATGCGAGCACATGCACATGACAAAATAAAACCAAATCCAATTCTAATACTCATCTTTAACATGCACACATTTTGGAGTAAACACATATACATAACAAGATGAAACCCAATCCTATAATAATAATAATAATAATAATAATAATTCATATAGCGCTAAAAATCCATATAGTAGTATGCTCGTTGCGCGTTACAAAAGCAACAATGAAAGATGGAAAACATTAATAAAACTCAACAAGAAAATCATACCACCAACATTCGAATAAAAAAAAATAAAGTAACAAATTTGACATGATTTTCACTCAC
>CM065694.1:11957296-11959796 GCA_017654935.2 Phymorhynchus buccinoides
GTGTGCGTGTGCGTGCGTGTGCGTGTGCGTGCGTGTGTGCGTGCGTGCGTGTACGAGCGCATGCTTGTCGTGCGCGTGCGCGCACATGTGAGTGTGTGTGTGTGTGTGTGTGTGTGAGAAATATTTATGTACTGATAATATAATTTTATAAGTATCAATAATGGTTCCGTTGCGGTGGACTCTTGTATGCTGACCCAATCGACAATCCTATAAACACTGCCGGTCTGCTTTATTTCCCGTACCAGCCTTCCATCTAATTGATGAGCGTGTGAGCATTTAAAAAAAAATGTTTTATTTGACTCGACGATTTCAAGCTTATGATTGTGACATTTTTTCTTTTTTTTTTCTTTTTTCTCTCCAGTATTTGGTAAAAGGCCTGGGCCTTTTATTTATGATTTTTTCCCCAACGCACAGTTGAACACTGGCCAATGGCCTATAGGTGAATTTAGATTGTGCGTTGAACTTTTAACTTGTGAACTCAGCACGATGGTGATTCAGTAACTCTTGAATGACGCTTTTCCTGTCCGTGTACTGTGAGTGACGCCTGTTGATTTTCCACAGGCTCTGCCGTAAAGAAACACTGACTCACTGTGAACCTGTAGCGCTAAACACGCCCCTTCATCCCTCGTTTTTCGTCCCCTTCTCTTATGACGACCCGCTATCTGGGACCGTCTCTTCGGTAATTGCGATCAGTAACGGGACTAATCCTTCTGCAGCTTCACTCTGTGACGCTATTATTGCTGTGTCAGAATTGTTTTCTCCTTTTTGCTTTGTTTTTTTAATTATTATTTTCATTTTTTTCTTCTTGCTTCCATATTGTTGTTTCATTTGTTATTGACTATATGTTTTGAAATTTTGATTTATTGCAATGTGCACCCCTAGTAATTTTAATCGAGTCAAAGGGACTCAAATCAGTCACCTAAATGTTTATCACCTTTACAATAAGCTTGCTGATGTTTCCTTGCTACTCAATGAACCCCCAAACACCCACATTCTCGGACTCACAGAAACACGCCTGCACTCAGCTATATCTGATGAACTCCTTCACATCCCCCACTACACCATTCTCCGCCGTGATGCCCAACGCAAAGGTGAAACCGGCATAGCTACATACATACATGACAGTCTAGCTAATTTTACTAAAAGGAGAGTAGATCTAGAATCGTTAATAGAATGTATTTGGCTAGAGGTTAAATTTCCAAGATCTCCATCTTTTTTAATTGGTTTTGTTTACAGGAATCCCTCCGCAACGTTCATCTGGCTAGACGATTTTGTCGCCATGATGGACAAGGTGACCCGCCTCAATAATAATGTTATTCTGCTTGGGGATTTCAATTTCGACCTCATGAAATCACAGCCATCATGGCAATCCACCACTTCTCTATTCGGTTTGCACCAACTTGTAACCTCCCCCACCCGAGTCACCCCCAACTCTTCCACCCTTCTTGACCATATTCTTACAAATAATACACGCTTGGTATCAAACGTTAGAACTTTAAATAAAAGTATTAGCGACCATTTCCCCATTTGTTGCACTTATCTATTCAAGCCTCCAAAACAGCCAAAGAAGGGACACACTACCATTCATTACAGATCGTTTAAACATTTTAGTCAAAATGACTACTTTTATGACCTTAATATAACCAATTTTACTGAAGTTTTTAATCATACTGACCCTGAGAGTGCTCTAGATGCTTTTTATAATATGCTTCTCCCAATAGTGAACAAGCACGCACCGCTTCGCAGGAAAAGAGTTAAAGAACCTTCTCTCCCTGGTTGGCTCACACCTGACATACAGGAAGCCATGAAAGAGAGGGACAATCTAAACAAGGAGAGAGAACAGTTACAAAAACTAATAATACCTACAAAGAACGAAGATAATGTGCAACTCTCCGATTCTGCCAAAGAGAAACATAAGCTTGACAGAGAAAAGAAGGAGACTGAATACAAGAAACAACGCAATAAAGTAGTTGATCTTATTGAAAAGTCAAAGCGAAACTACTTTAATAAAATGTTAGCCACAAACAAAGATACGGCTTCATTATGGCGAGCAATAAATACTTTCAGTAACAAGAATTGCACTAAGCAAAATCACAGCTACACTTGGTCTCCAAACTCATTTAACGAGCACTTCCTCAACTTAGCTAGTTCAACAATGCAGTCTGACACCTTATGCCCTGATAAATACACGGTCCCCTCATTGCTCCAAACCTTTTGCGAGGAGAAACTATGCCAACACTCCTCCTTTCAGATACCTTTACTAGCAGTTCACGAAGTAGGAGCTCTTATTACTAGTTTAAAGAATAAAACATCAATGGGACCTGACACGTTAAGCGCATCTCTCTTAAAACTTTCTCTTCCATACATTGTCGAACCCCTTACATATATATATATATATAATGTATGCATAGATCAAGGAACGATACCCTCTGCCCTAAAAACAGCTAAAGTTATCCCAATACCCAAAACAAACGATCATTCTGACCTAAACAACTTTAGA
>CM065694.1:11969796-12019234 GCA_017654935.2 Phymorhynchus buccinoides
GTTAGTAAAATTAAAGTATAGCTACTAATGTTGTTTTGAATGCCATGGGTTTAACAAATTCAGTATTATGTTCTCTATGTAACCAGGAAAGAGACTCGCTTGAAAATGTTTTATGGAACTGCAAATATGTGAAAGAGTTTTGGAGATTACTGCAAAATCTGATTAATACACAATGTGACAATGTTATAATTATCAACATTTCTTGCAATTGGGTTCTGTTTGGGATAGAGAAATTTGTGAAAACTGATGTGATTTTGTATTTTATTCTTTTGTTTGGCAAATGGTTTATTTATAAATGTAAAATTGAAAAACGCATTCCTGATTTGGTGGGATTCAGAAAAAATGTTAAAAACAAAATATTTAATTCAAAAACACAACTCTACTTTACAAAACAACCTATCAAACTTCTATTTAGAATTGACTTTCTATGAACCTTTATTTCTCCACGATGACGCCTAACTAGTATACACATTATGCTATAGAGCGCTATAGAAGCTTTATTATTATTATATATTATTTATTACTTACTACTACTACTTACTACTACTTATACTACTACTACTACTACTACGACTACTACTACTACTACTATTATTACTATTATTATTATTTAGTAATTAATTAATGGTTGTAAAACTTATACTTATTTAAGTATTTGTAACATTTGTGAATAGGATTACCTTTGGAGATTGTTGGATAACACGTTTCTCCTCTTTCTCCCTTCCATTGGAAATGGTGTTACTGTTTCTAAATTTGCCGTTCTGTTAGTATGTTGTTGTTGTTGTTGTTTTATCATGTATTATGTATGTGTATTGGCATGTGTTGTTGTTTCTTTAGTTTTCTTGATTTACATAGTCTGTGTGTATTTGTAAATTGAATACAAATGTTTATTAAAACAACAACAAAATGATCAATTTCCCTCCTGGGTTAAAATGATATAGCTTTGCCGCAACCCTCTATAGGATCTCCTTAGACCTTGCTTTAATTTCTGTGCTCTTGTTTCACCATTACACCGGACACGACTTGACAATTAATTGAACCGTAGCTCCTCCGAAATCGGAATTGTCGCTGTGGCAGCGGGGGAGGAGCTGAAAGTGAAAACTGAAAACCGGACACATTTGTACTTTGCCCATTATGGCCTTTTGACCTGGGAAACGCAGAAGAAGAAGCAGAACCTTAGCTGGGAAGTTGAAAATGGCGACTGCAAAGTCTAGTACGCAATGGATGATGAAACATAAGATGGTAAGGAAGTTCTGACCTGTTGTCGGAGACATTGACGGAACGTAGCTTTGTTGTGCCAACAGATCCGTGTGACTTGAACCCCTGTGAGAACGGAGGGAAGTGCTACGTACGAGAAGGATTGTCCCAGTGTCTGTGCCCAAGGCACTTCGAGGGAGATCTGTGTGAAAATGAAACTGGTAGGAATTTATCCGTGTCATGCAGACCATTATTCTGCAAGGTTGTAAGCGTGTCATTAGGATCCTGAGCAATGTGGCTCACTCGTGTTGAAGAAGTGAGTCTATGTTATCATCATTGTTCGGTTGTTTGTTTGTGTGTATGTGTGTATGTATGTATGTTATGTATGTATGTATGTATATATGTAAAATAATCAATTAAAACAAGAAGCGGAAATTTTGGAAATGTTCTTTTTATTTTCCTCCGAATTTTCGCGGACTATGTGTCCGCTTCCTCAGGGAGTAGTTTACTGCAACAACAATGACATTTTGACCAAAATTAATCATATTACTACACACACGCACACGCACACGCACACACACACACATACACACACACCCAACAACACACCACCACACACTAGTTCACACACACACACGCGCGCGCGCGCAAGCACACACACGCACCGCACACGCACACGCACACGCACGCACACACACAAGCACACGCACGCACACGCACGCACGCACACGCACACGCACACGCACGCACGCACGCACGCGCACACGCGCACACGCACACACACACACCACGCACACGCACACACACACACACACACACACACACACACACACACACACACTCACACACAACCTTTAGTGGTAGTATAATGTACATCTACATACCTTAAAAAGTTATCATTAAACTTCGCACGTAAGACAGTGTACAGGTATTTTCACCTTCGGCTGTATAGCTCAACTGAGGCCTAGTAGTGAGTGATTTGTTTAGGGGCAGTTACTCTGTCGAGGCAAAACTTTGTGAGAGGGTGTCAAGTAGAAAAGATACCCATGCCATTTTGTCACCCTCGATTATATTTGTACAACCCTGGTTCTTAGTGAGGATTGTTTGAATTTGCGACAAAAGATTGGCATTCCAGTTTGAATTGTCTATCCTATGGTATCGGAAGGTTTTTGCCCCTAGGTTTTAATGTCTTTGGTGTCTTTTTTGTATACAATGGGATTTGTGTAAGACCTTGAAAATATTATCTGTCCTACCTTGGTTCACCTATATTTTCCATCATCACTTATTTAGTCATAGCTCATCAAACAGGTTTATATCAAACCTTGACCTTGAGAGCGTTTTCTGTCTTATTGTGGTATTCATAGATTTTCCCTATCGTAAAATGATAAGTCGTGATTCTTCAGTTGTATACAAATATCTTGTTACATAAGCATATTACTGGAATGGGAGCATGCTGTCTATCAACTAAAACAATATTCTGTTCTGGAATTGCAGCATCGTGTTTAGGTCTTTTATTGTGTTGAGGCCTTTGAACAGAGTACACACGTTGCATTGCCACCATATTTCTTTCTGCAGAAGTTTATCAGGGTTTTGGACAGTTTCGACAGGGAAGATTTCCAAGAAATTGTAGGCACTGTCTGTTGGGTGTTTTTTGTTTGTCACATGAAGTGACAATTTACACTTGGTTATCTTTTGCAACTTTATGTCCGACTTATGATTAGCCCAACGTTTTTTTTAAAGATTTCTTGTGGATCCGATGTAGAGGTCCTCAGGATATTTTTTGCATTTGATGACGTAGACGACGTTTGGTGTGGTGCACGTGAGGGACTGTCGGATGTTCCATTTCCGTCCATCCCATGGTGATATGAATGATGTTGTCTCCCTTGCGTGTGCACATGTGTCACATCGTTTGGCTGAGCAGCAGTAGAACCCTGGTTTTGATTTGGGGCAATGGATGGGGAAGGGGTTTGGAACAGAGGGATTGTAAATTTCTCCTATGTTCTTTCTGCTGAAATTATCATTCCTTTCGGGAAGATGTCTTCGTTTTGTTTCACTGAGTAGAGGATTGGAGTTAGGTTTTGTTATATTATTTTTGATTTTGGTTTTTTGAGCCTGTGTGTGTGTGTGTGTGTGTGTGTGGATGTGTTGTGTGTGTGTGTGTGTGTGTGGTGCGTCTGTGCGTGCCGTGAGTGCGTGTGCGTGCGTGTGCGTGTGCGTGTGTGTTTGCGTGTGACCATGCGTGCGTGTGGTGTGTTTGTGTGTGCGTGCGTGTCAGTGCGTGTGTGTGCGTGTGTTTGTGTGTGTGTTGGTGGGTTTTTGTGTGGTGTGTGTGTGGGTTGTGTGTGTGTGTGTGTGTGTGTGTTTTTGTGGGCGGCGTTGTGTGGGTGTGTAAGTAATATGATTAATTTTGGTCAAAATGTCATTGTTGTTGCAGTAAAATACTCTCTGAGGAAGCGGACGCATAGTACGCGAAAATTCGGAGGAAAATAAAAAAGAAAATTTCCAAAACTTCCGCTCCTTGTTTTAACTGATTATTTTACACTATTACTGGCTTATACCAGAACAAACAAGTGATGTGGTGCCAACCAAAGCAGTGGATTTACTTTCTACTTACAATATGTATGTATGTATGCATGCAACAAGAAAAATATCAGTGAATAGCCAGCTCCCGTACCCCTACTCTGAAGGAATGAAAAGTTAGTGAATTTGAAATGCAGAATAGTTTGCTTTGATTAAGCTTTTCTGTGTCCAATGTCGTTATTTTGTGAACCTCAGAAACAAAACCAAATAACGCTAACTTTATGTAAATGTTCGTTGTTCCAATTTTTTATTATATGTAAATTGTGCTGACTTACTTTTACACTCTCCCAATGGGGGAGGCGACAGTTCCTTGCATGCCAAAGACAGCTGTTTCGACATAACGAGAAGGTTCGCATCAGTTTGCATGATCGGCCATTGGGAGAAAAAGTAAATCAGCACAACATCAGTGAAAAAGACTTACGGCGAAACGTTCTGAAAATAAAAAGGTCTGAGAAGAGATTCAGTGGGTTGTTTTTCTATTATAGTCTATGTATGTATGTATGTATGTATGTATGTATATATGTATGTATGTATGTAATATGTATATATGTATGTATGTATGTAATATGTATATATGTATGTATGTATGTAATATGTATATATGTATGTATGTATGTAAGTATGTATGTAGGTATGTATGTATGTATGTATGTATGTATGTATGTATGTACTGTATGTATGTATGGATGTATGTTATGTATGTTATGTATGTATGTATGTATGTAAGGTAATGTATGATGTATGTATGTTATGTAAAGTTTGTATGTATGTATGGATGTATGTAATGTATAGTTTGTAGTCCTGTGATCATCAAAATACTACACAACACGTGCTCTTAAATCTTTAACTACACATGCACTCTTCTCAAAAATCCTTTAACATTGTGATGTTCTCGGAAACTACAAATAACAGCACAAGCCACACTTTGCACGGTGATAAATACCATCGGTATGTTTTCAGTGACTCAACTTTAAAAAACAAAGTCCAAAGGAGCCAGAGTGAATATGATAGTAAATCAGTTATGAACATTGGAATGCTAGTAAGTAGAAAGAGTGCAACCATTCTATTTGTAGCAAATCTGATGAGTTTTTATGTGTATTCCACCTTCTTCTTCCTCTCATCTGCTCTGATTCTTGTTCTATGGTCACCCCCTAAAGTGTGTACAATTTTTCTATATTTTATAAAGAGTTGTCACTGCCCATCAGAAAGAAGAAGAAGAAGAGAGAAGAAGAAGAAGAAGATGTGAATGCAAGAAGGGAAGTCATTGCTTTATCATATTCATTTTCTATTGTCCCCCAACGTAACCTGCGTAGGGGTAAGTACGCTAGCAGTTCATTCCCCGATGGCCACCAGTTTCCCCTCGTTTTTTGGTGTTGTTTTCTTTTGTAATGCGAATAGCGAGTGGCCGTTGAAGGCTTTGCCTTTCTTGTGCTAGTGTAAATCACCCTCCTTCTAGAGGGAACAAAAACGCCCAAAATCTCTCCCTAAAAATGATTCCGATTCATTCATAACCCGCACACTACAATGAACACACACCAAGGTTAAGATGTAAATATAATACACTGGATCCTCCCTTTTAAAACCTTATAAAATCATCAAAATAAGGTCTTAAAGACCCAGCATAGCCGGCTGGATTAAGGCCGTTTGTTTTTTTCATGGTCGGTTGGGCCACATTCGACATTCATATACATCGATGGCTGCCTCTTTAAAGTGATGCCCTCGTTTTCATTTGTATGGGAGCAACATTTGTCAAAAATAGATTTCTTACCTACTATAATGAGGGAAAACACGTGAAAACATTGATTTTGACACGTGATAGTACCTAGGTCCTTAAAGTGGAGGGAGGTGTATAAAGGAGTTAATTTTTTAATACTTAAAAAAGAAGGCAATGTCTCCAAGAAGTAGGTTCTTTAAGTGGTGAGGAGGTCTTGCGGTGGGGTGGTCGGGGGTGGGGGGGGGGTGTCTTGTACGGGAGGTTCCACTGTTATTTTGAACCAACAACAAAACTTTATCTGAGGAGAGTGAATACCGAGTGCCACTGAGCTTGCTATGGCATCTGCGCTGGCCTCCATTCAGAGTTAGTATAGGGCCAAAGTTTCCTTTTAACTAGAAAGGACACAACGCAAACTGGTCAGTGTACAACACACGTTCATGCCATGAACATATTGGAAGACGTACCAGAAAAGGTGGCCGATTTTGCACTAACTGTGTGCTTGTCTATTGCTTGCAGACGTGGCTTCTTGGTGTGAGATAATATGTGTGAGTGCTACTTCACGAACTCAACGGCAAATGCGATTCTACGAATCGGAAGGCGGCATTACTATTTGAACGTTTGTCATCACACATGTCAAGTATGCTTCGGTAAGTGAGTACATGCAATGACTTTGGTTAAATTTGTACAGTCTTTAAAAGAAGGGCCATGACCGTGTTTGTTTATCGAATTTGGTATTAGGTACTTTAGGTCACAGAGCGTTCTGTGAAATTCGGGTTGCTCCCACCCGTAGAGCGCGTTGCAGCCATAGGCGGGCCGCCGTTTTTTTAAATTTTTATATGCACGATTTTTCTGTGACTGATGAGAAGTAAAGGGGTGGTGCGCAAATTGTTTGACCTCAAATTACGACTTTTTGTTGCCACGGGGTTTAACGTATGTTTGATATTGAAAAAGTTGGCTTTCAAAAAAATTTGTGATTTGGGTCAACCTCCTGGCAGCTGAGTGATTTGGGTCTCCATGTTTTTTGTGTCTAGTGTTGTTTTTTATACGGACTAATTGTGGTTTTTGAAAGTTTGCAGAGTGGTGTTGCTGGCTCTTTTACGCAATGGTGTTATTTTGTTTTCTCCTGTGTGGTTCCGATTTTAATGTGTTTTCCAGTTTTTATTTCACGTACTTGTGTTTTAGAACTGTCCTACCCCACAATTTTCCCACCCTTCAACTCTCCTACGCCTCCGTGCAAAACGCCCCTTTGTGTTAACATTGGACAGGTAATCGTGCAGCCAAGGGTGAATCGCGATGTCTCTCCTTGTGTGTACTCCCGAAGTGACTGTTGACTGTCACCCCTTCACCTCTGAACTTTCTGCCCTTGCTGCTCGATTGCGTGAACTGGAATTATTTGTTTGGTTACCTCGAAGAAACCCTCGGCAGGTAGTAAAAACAAAGGCAAATTAAACGTGGTTTCCATTCGGAATTCTGAAACTATACCAAACAGATCAGCATTCCAAACACAAAACTCTTTGCTTCGCGTTACTCTTAGCCTAATTTATCTTGTGTTGATCCACTTCATGTGTGAAAATGCAAGCGTTTTCATATGATCCCACCCCCAATCTCATTTCTATCCCTCTTTCAAACACCACCGGCATCAACACTACGATTGTTTCCGCATTTCCTAATTCAAGCCCAGTCACTGGCCCTAAGAAAAACGGAGGCTGTGTGTGAATTTATTTTAGATAACGACATTGACATCATGTTTGTACAAGAAACTTGTTTAAACAAAAGGTGATGAGGAAAGTGTGTCTATCTTTGCCCCACTGTATATTCTGTCCAAATCGTTCCCCGCTCTCACCATGGTGTGGGGTCTTAGCTGTTGTGTACAGGACAGCTTGGCGAATTACATTGCAGTCAATTACCACCTTCCCTTGCCCCCACACATCATTCGAAGTTGTTCAGCTATTTTATTCCATCACAGCCCACAAACTGTTCATTCTGTGTTAATAGGACTTTTCCCAGCAGCAAATCTATAAGCTGACAGACTGTGTTTCTTCCACGAACATTTCCGGAATTGCTTGATGATGTAATATCAAACTGCTCGCACTGGCATTCTTGGTGATGTAAATTTTCATTTTGATCACCCCAGCGCTCTCTACTGCCAAATGATCGTTATTTTAAATATGTTCAATTTTAGTCAGTCTGTAGTCAACCTAGCTCACAATCGGGGTCACATCATCGATAGGATTTATGCATCGATCTGATGAAAACATCGGTTCGTCCACTATAGTTACTCAAGACTTAAGTTCCGATCATTTCTGTGTCATTTGTAATCTAGTCTACCAGTCCCGCACTTCTGTTGTTGTACAAGAGACTCGTAACTAACGTGCCTTAGAAAGAGGCTTCAAGAAAGACATTTGTTCTGTCTGTAGCCCCAGACACATGCCCTCTGTGGAGCAACTGAACTCTACTCTTTGTGCGGTGCTGACAGACATTGTTTCCATCAACATTGCAGGTGAGGACTGGACTCTGCCTCCCCGTATACCCTGTGTCAGAGAAGAGCTCAATGGAGGCGAAGCAGAGAGACGGCGGGCCTGAAGGCAGATGGTCAGGCCCACTCTGCTTGCTTTTAAACAGATCTTTGACATTACCAACTAAGTCACAGACATTGTTTGAGAAGGCAAAACAGCCTACTATAGTCCTGATATTTCGGGTAGTACGTCGTCAGGCATTTATTAATTGTGTGTGGCACTCATGGGCAAGGCAATCATCACCCCTCCCCACTGTGTATCCCCTTAGTGAACTTCCAAAGACGTTTAGTGATTAATTTTCACAACGAAGATTTCGGACATGTCGTTTTAATCTATGCCCAAATCAGCAGTTCTTCATTCGAAATGTGTGATAATACTGTGTCAGCTGGGCTTTTAAATTGGATTGTTTCACCTGTTTGTTCTCCCAGTGATCTAGAACCATTATGTTTAATGCTAAACGCAACCACTTGTCCTCTTGACCCCATTGTTGATTTGACGTCTTGATACTGCCCCTACCCTCACATCCCTTGTCATGAAAGTCTGTCATCTGGTCATTTTTCCATCATTGTTCAAATACCGCAGTTAAACCCTCTTAAAGTAAACCTTATTTTAACCCACACTGAATTAAAACCTACACCGTCCTGTGTCCAATTGCCATTGTTTGTCTAAAGTAACTGAACCCGATTGTCCTTGACGCTATTTGAACACTTGAATGCACACTCACTTCTCTCCCCCAACCAGTCGTCTTACCGGGGGGGGGGGGACCTCTCATAGTACGAAACATCAACTGCTAAAGTAACAATGATAATTCTCCTTGCTCTCGACCGTGGTGAGTTGCCTTCTTCTGACCTGCTAGACTTAAGCGCTGCCTTTGACACATCGACCATTCTATTCTCATTAGTCACTCTCCATAACCATTATGGAATTCTGGTACAGCCCCTATGCTTGGTTTCAGAGTTTACTTACATCTCGCGCCACAGTCATGTTTTCATTGACGAGTTTTCATCAGAGTGCAAAGCGCTGCTTTTGGTGTACCCCAGGGGATCAGTACTTGGTCCTATTCTATTCAATTCTGTCTACAAAACCCTTACACCCTCATTGCAAGCAACTCCATTTCAGATCATTCATTTTGCATGACGATACCCAACTTTACAAGTCTCTCACCATCAAAAATAGCACATGCCTTGCAAAACAGGCAAAGTTGCACCACCCAGTTAAGTTCTTGGATTACTCTCAGCAATAAATTAGTTAAATGATGATAAAAACCGAGCCTTCTCATGCACCAGAAAGATTCCTTCTCTAACTGTCCCCAAACCAGCCACTGTCCGTGTAGGAAACTACGACATTGAGTTCTCCTCTTCTGCACACAATCTTAGGATGCAATTCTCTGATGACCATGTCTTTTGACAAGTACACTTCTCATGTCTGTAAATCTGCATATGTAGCTCTCCGTCAGAAAAGTTCTATCCGTCATTACCTTACAGTCTCAGCAACACAAATCTTGATCTGTTCTCTGGTTCTGTCTAGGTTTGGACTATGGCAATGCTCTCCTGGCTGGGTGTCCAAAACGTTGCATAGGTAAACTTCAAAGAGTCCAAAATTCGGCCGCGACCAGACCGCGAGGCTTGTGATCAATGCGAAAAGGAAAAAAAAAAAAAACGAGATCATATATCATCCTTTACTGCATAAAGGTCCCTACATTGCATTGATTTCCTATTGAGGCACGCATCAAATACATACTGTCAATACTTTGCCACAAATTCTTTTCGGGATCTTCCCCAGCTTACATTTCAAACCTTTTATCTGTTTACTCTCCTGCTCGATCTCTTCGTTCTTCAACTGACCGCTTCACCCTCTGCATTCCAAAAGGTCCGAACAAAGTCCTTTGGAGAAAGAGCTTTCTCCTTCTCTGCTCCAACTCAGTGAAGTCTCTTCCTAAACCTGTCCGCGAAATCCCATCAGAGTCTTCTTTCAAAAGAGCATTGAAAACTCACCTCTTCCGTTAGTATTTTCCCAACTAAAACGTCTATGCCACGCCCTTCTGACTTATTCTCTTCTCTGTCCCTGGCTCTCTCGTCTCTCTCTCTCTCTCTCTCTCTCTCCCTTCTCTCTCCATCTCTCTCTCTCTCTGTGCTCTCCCCTTCTCTCGTCATCGTCGTCTCTCTCTGCTCAATCTCCTCTCTGTCTTTCATCTACTGTCTCTCTATCTCTCTCGATCTCTCTGATCTCTCTGTTTTCTGTCACACTCACACTCTCTGACGTTTTCTGTCACATTCACACGACACTCTTCATGTGGTCTTGTCTCTCCATCTGTCTCTCTCCTCTGTCTCTGTCTCTCACTTCTGTCTCTTTGTGTCTCCGTGTGTCTCTTACTCTCTCATTCTTTCTTTCTCACTCGTCCCATCCCCCCCCTCCCCCCCCCCCCTCCCTTCTGCCGTTTGACTGTTGCCCGTGTTTTGGTCTTGCGGTCAATCAACAGTCGTCCAGTTCTCTGGGTGTGTGTGTGTGTGTGTATGTGTGTGCTGTGTGTGTGCCGTGCGCGTGTGCGTGGTGTACGTGTGCGTGCGCGTGTGTGCGCGTGTGTCGTGTGTGTGAGCTGTTGGAGTGGGTGCGTGGGGTGCGTGTGTGCGTGTTCGCGTGCGCCTGTGGGTGTGGGTGTTGGCATGTAAGTGTACCGTATGTTATTATTGTATTGTTGTTTCTGTGCAGTCATATTTTAAAAGTTGTATATTTCCCATAGTTTTCGTGTGACGTGCTGTTTTATATTGTCTTAATTGATAAATGTTTTTTAGTCAATTTGTGATTTTATGTATGACACTTTAATATGATGCCCCGTTAACTATATGTATTTTTGTTTTGTTTTTTGTTTTTAGTTTTTAAAAAAAAAATGATTTTTAATGCATTTATATTGTTGTAAAGCGCAATGAGCCCATTGTGTGGTATCGCGCTATATAAGTATCCCCTATAATTATTTCATTATTATTAATTATTATTAAGTGCACGTGCACACGGGACCTCGGTTTTATCGTCTTCATCCGAACGATCCATGTTCAGACCGTAGCCTATTGCAGAGTGAGAGGAAAAAAACCTGTACCCAGGTTCGAACTCGGCTTTATTGTATAACGAGGCGACGAGTTACCTGCTGTGCCACTCTTCATCCATCTTGTAGACTACACATTTTGCTCAGCAGGTAGGCCTACCATAGAATTCATACCCAGACATACTCACTCCGTTTATTTGCTCAGCAGGTACCATAGAATTTAATCCCCTGACATGGCATTGCACTCTGTTTATAGCTCAGCGGTTACCATATATTCGTAATTTCCTGACCTTATCCACTTGTTTATTGCGTCAGCGCTCGATCATGATCCTGACGATGAAATTGTCCGATTGTTATTTTGCTCAGCAGGTATCAGATTTCATAATCTCCTACGTTATCCCTGTTTATGTGCTCAACATGTATCAATCTATTAATATTTCAGACATTATTACTGATTTTTTGCTCAGCAGGCAATTCCATAGATTCATAATCGCCGACATTATTACTGTTTTTTGCTCAGCCGGCATCATAGATCCATATCTCAGACATTATTTCTGTTTATTTGCTCAACAGGCACCATTTGCTTCCTAATCCAGACACTATTACTTTTTATTTGCTCGCAGGCATAAGATATTCATAAATCAGACATCCCTTACTGTTTATTTTGCTCACAGGCACGCATAGATTCATAATCAAGACATCAGTTACTGTTTATTTTCTCAGCAGGCATCAATACATTCATAATCCTGAAGGCATTATTTGCTGTGTTATTTGCTTCACAGGTATGAAGATTCATAATCCATGACATTATCATCTCATCTGTTTTTAGGTCTTTGTTGCTCAGCAGTACCATAGTGCACAATCCAAATGTACTCATATCAGAGTAAGATGCTTTCTAACGTGGGGTATTCATTTTCTTTTTGTTCTTGCTCACAGTCATTGATAGCTCAAGAAAGAAAAGAAAAGACAAAGAAATAAAATAAAATACCTTGGTAATTTGGGGCAGCTAACTGCCTTGCCTTTGTCAACCTTGACAACGACCCCTCACACTAACAAGTTCAACCACCATCCTCTCAATTCTGAGTCACAATTCACTGGAATGAAATTAAAGAGGCCATGAGATAAAGGGAAAGGGGCCAACCCTCACCAGGTGATCTAGGTTATTACCTTCCCCTCCATCACCTAATTATTTTATTTTCATTTCTTTTATTTACCTTTCTTTAGTTATTCAAATGACTGTGACCAAGACCAACATGAATATGTAATGATATAGTTTTAGTTTTTTCTGTCGATTCACTATTACCATATATCATTTTTAAGGTCCCGAGGTCAAGCCATGCAGTATGGCCAAAGAATGCGTAGTAATAGTCGTGTGCAACTTTTGTCCAGGTACACTCAGTCATGCAATGACACAGTTGATGACTTGTCCGCCACCAGCTACAGTAGAGTGTCCACTGGATCTGGAGTACAACCTGGCAACTGTGGTAAATCCTGTGGCTACTTTGTGGATGTAGTTATTATTTTGTGCGTGCGTAGGTATGTCGCCCTAAAAAATCTGCAGTTAGATTTATATTGCAAATTTGCATAAGATAGTGTCCCCCTTCAGTGTTCTGCAAATTTGCCAAGCAGAATGACAAACAAGAAATTTTGACTATGCACGAAGCTCTTTTAAATTTTTTAAATATTATATAAGCTCCTATTATTGTCATAATTGAAACCTTACTGGGGCACTTCCCGTTGGGACTCATTTTGTTTATACTGGAAGTATGGAAAACCAATTTGTTATTAAACGACTCAATTATCAAACGCATTTTGTCAAAGAAGGGTTTTTGAGTTATTCAAAAATAAATTTTTGGAAAATTCGTTATTTTCGGTCCATACTTCGTTCCATTTTAGACAGGAAAATGTTGCTAGCTACTAAATATGAAAGCATATTGCAGTGGTTTTTCGAGTTTAATTTCAATATAAATTTGCCAAAGAATGCCATTTGGGGCCATATTTCATCCACCTTGTGCCAGCCGGTTTGATATTGTACATTTGGCATCCGAATAATGTCCTTAACGTTTCCGGCAATTTCAGCGAAATCGGGTAGAGATAAGAACATATGTAAATGGAAAATTCATGTGAATGGACACAACCCATTTACATAAATTGGAAATAACTTCCAACCTATTTAACATATCGGTCAAAGTCAAGTCATTTTATTTTCGAAATCTCCCCAGAATCCCCGGGGGTGCATGAACAAACTCCTTTCGGACCTGGGCCAGAGTAAGGGCTACAAAAATCAGTAGTTAGTTTTTGTGACATACACTTCCAGTTTTTGGCTGATTCCTTGACCAAATGAAAGCTTACTGACCATAGCTGGTGCACTTCTTTTTCGATACTTCCGGTTCGGTGAATATACCGGATGTGTTTAGAATTGGTTTTTAGTAATGTGATATAAATAATTCGTGCAGACCTCTCGGGATATTTTAAGTTTAAAATTTCGCCGAATTGCGTTTTATTGACCTGATTAGTCGAAATTCAGTGAAATAATGTAATATTTGCAAATTCGGAAATCCCTGGTACTCCGCAACTTTTCTGAAAATTTCAGAAAATTTCAGTGAAATCGGAGAGACACGTGGATAAAAAAGATATACAAATGTTTTTGTACAAAACGATGGATAATACATATAATAATAGGGTGGAATCCTAAAAACACACCTAAAAACCAAAGGAACATGCCCAGTCTTTTTTGTGGTTTATTTTACACACTATTTGGAGCAGCGGAATAGCAACTTTTGATTTATCTTTTAGTAATGAATATTACATAGTGTGTTAACGTTTTTACAACACGGTTTCACGGTTCCATTTAACTTTATGTTACCAAAAGTTGTTTTTTTTTATCATTTCATATACGCATTTACTTATTTGAACATGTTAACTCTGTCTGGAAAGTAGCTGTGATAATGGGAGATTTTTTGCCATTTGAGATGTAATGGTTCATCATTATTCAAGCACATGTTTCTTTGAAGTTTTATTCCCCCCATATGTTGATGCTCATGTTTTTTCATTTATATTTCTTTTTCATTTAAGCCACGACGCTGTGGATTTGTTTTCCTGGCTGTCTGTCTACATTTTAAATATGACCAATCTGGACTTAGCGCATCTAGGAATGTTTTGTTTATTGGTCTAGGCCTGTGTGATACGATCTAGCTTAAGATAAGAGAAATGAATCTAATGTGTGTCCGTGTCGGTGTTTGCAGTCTTCGTAAGTTACTGTCTATATTGTCCTTTATAATGAAGTATCAGTTGTTAGCTCTGTCTACAAACTGTGGCATTTTTCTGGCAAGGGTTTCGTGTTACTCGTGGTATCGACATAGTCCATTCTTTTCTTTGCTTACAGTTGTGACAGTGTTATGTAACACTCCACGTTATTATCCTCTCTTCCTGCAGGCCCCAACCTGTAAAGACACAATGAAACCATTGTGTTTTTTCAATGGGTCCAGAATGCCGGTGTACCAGCGAATTGCTGAATATGAAGCGCAGGTGCCAAGTGTCCACATGGCTTTAACCTCTTGCTTTCAGTATATGCATAGCATGAACACACACACACACACCAACACAAAACCCCCCCCCCCCCAAACACACATGCACACCCACACACACATCAAGGACACACCACACACACGACACACACACACACATATTATATATACACAATACAACACACACACACATACACCCACACACAATACACACACCCACACACAAACACACACACACTCACGTCACACGCCACACGCACGCACACACACCACACCCATCACAGACACACACACACACCACACACACACACAACTCACATGACACACACACACACACACACACACACACGCACGCCCGCACACTCACATCGCACAGCACACGCCCACACACACACACACACCACCCACACATCCACAGGCACCTGAGCGTCTCGATGATTAATATAGGGATTACACACAAATAAAAATCAGTTTCTGTCCCTTTACATTTTTGGCAGGTAACTGTTTTAGCATTTTCAGATCATGATCATCAGTTAATCAACTTTAAGCTCTTTCTGTGGTAGTACAGAAACAGAAAGTGGTCATTCGCAAATTAATATTCATGCTTTCTTACCATGGAAAGGGTACTCACCAAACAAATAATAATTTGTTTTTCCTGTAACTATTCTCAATTATGCTCATGAAGCTGTCTGCGTTAGGACCCCAAAACTTGCGTTAAGTTGGTTTTTGCAGTTTTTGTTGGTGTTCAGTGTAGTTTGATCTCAATGATGTACACGTTATGCATTCTCATAGAGATGCAAATACTAAGAGGGCACTGGTTTTCACAATTTTGTGTGTGTAACTTTGTCCTTTTCTGTTAATAACTTGTATATTTCAGATCCCAACTGCTATGACGAAAGTTCCTCCTGCGATTATTGGGCCAGAAAGGGTTATTGTACCAGCAATCCATGGTATATGAAAGACAATTGCGCTTTCAGTTGTCACACGTGTAGTGGTAAGTAGACCCTATCATACAATTTGTTTTGTAAAGGGTTGCAGATAGAGTAAACAATAATAAGCTGCAAAAGGGAGGAGGGCGCATGCGCAAGCAAGAAGCATCACCTGAACCTGCTTGTGATCATGTTTTGACTTTTAGGTGTTATTTAACTGTTTGTATAGCTATTTATTTTCAAAATAATATTTGTAAGGATACTAGTAAAGGTAAAGTAGACTAAATTGAATTATTAAAAACTTTTGGACCGTTTGAAACATCAAAAACGTAAATCGTAATTTTCACTCAGTAACTCCGCCATCTTGGATTGAATCAAAGTGTAAACAAACACTAGTATCGAAAGTGGTCAGTGGAAGAACACCACCATGGCTGGCCTTTCAGCAAGTCTTGTGCTTCTCGTCATGTTCTACATGCACATCAACTCACCCGTGCCAGGACAGATTTCAATCCGCATGCCTGGACCACTACTGCCTGGAAAGAAAGTAAGAGAGAGCCTGAAGCCGTGCTAAAGAAAGTACCATGTCAGTGCGTTCCTGATTTTATCCCTCATGCTAGCGGGCAACGTACAATGCAAGCCCCGGACCTCACCAACAAGCAAGTACCTTTCCCTGTGGACTTTGTGACCGGAACGTATCATGCACTGACTGTGTCTCCTGTGATGAGTGCAGTGTGTGGTACCACAGGTCTTGCTTGGAGCTGTGCACCCCGGACCTCACCGACAAGCAAGTACCTTTCCCTGTGGCCTTTGTGACCGGAACGTATCATGCACTGACGGTGTCACCCTGCGATGAGTGCAGTGTGTGGTACCACAGGTGTTGCTTGGAGCTGTGCACCGCGGACTTCAGCCTGCTTCAACACAAGAGTGTGCAGTGGATCTGTCACAAATGTGACAGCATCAGCTGCGGTATTTTCACGTTTCACAGCTACTGTCTTGACAGCAACATTTATTATCAACCCCTCTCAGATCTCTCCATAGACTCTTCCTTTAACTTCAGTCCCTTTCAATCTAGCAGCCCTCTCAATCACGTCTGCAGTACAGAAGATACATTTCCAGTACCACCACCGCAACACCTGACCCCTGGCTCTCAGCATAGTCCACCCCCATCAGATCTCTGCAGGACTCCTTCACAACACTAGAACAGTCGGCCATCATAGCAACCATCTCAGTCAAGTTCGACACCCAACAACAGCAGCTCCTTCAGAGCACCCAAGAAAGAGAACTTGCGAGTCTTGAATGTGAACTGCCAAAGCGTCATCAGGAATAGTGCCGAGTTCCTGGCAACAATCAAAAACACTAAACCAGATGTAGTGTGTAGCACAGAGTCTTGGTTGGGCCCAGACAACACATCAGGTGAGGCCTTTCCAGAGGAATATGTCGCCTACAGGAAAGACAGAGGAACCTTGGGAGGTGTGGTCTTCATCCTGGTCCACAAGAGCCTTGTATCATCTGCCATCCTAAACAACAAAAAACACCCAGAGCTCAATGCAGACTGTGAGATTTGGGTGAAGATCCGCCTTCAGGGAAATAAAGATCTGCTCCTAGGCTGTTTCTACATGCCCCACCGATCACATAAAGACTTAGAAGAACTGAGCAAAACTCTTCAGAAAATCACAAGACACACAGAAGCAGCAAACTGTTCTCTTGACTGGTGACTTTAGCTGTCCCGACGTCAACTGGGACACAGCCACAGCCACCCCCTACGCACCAGACCGGAACACACAGCTTGAGCTTATATCGATATCACCACCACACAGCTTAGCTCACTCAAGGTTCACGACCAACCGACCAGAGAAAGCAATATCCTTGACCTGGTTTTTACCCCCAAACCATCACTCACCAGGAGCTCAACATCCATCCCTGGAGTGTCAGACCACAATGCAGTCATGACGGGTCTTGTTACAAAACCACAAAGGATGAAAGAAAAACCACGGCGGCACTACTTATATATTCCAGAGCCAAGTGGGAAGAGTTGAATACAAACATAAACGCAATTGCTGAGACGATCAACAGCATGAGTAAAGAAGGTGTGGATGTTGAGTCCATGTGGATTGAGTTTAAGACATCCTTAATGTCATCCGTGGAGCAGCACATACCATCAAATCTTTGGCAAAAGAAAAACGGTCTACCATGGATCAACAGACATATTAAAAGACTGCTGCAAAGAAAGAAACGTTTATTCAAACAGGCTAAGAAGACCGGTAACTGGAAAAAAACTACAGATTCTGCCAGAAGGAATGCAGAGGATAATTCAGGAGGACCGAGTGGGAATACATTAACGCCATGATTGAAGAAGGCCTCAAGGAGAACAGCTCCAAGCCATTCTGGCGATATGTTAAAGCAAAACGCCATGACAACATCAGAGTAATACCCCTGAAGAAAGGCCCCTCTCTTCATAGCGACAGTATCTCCAAAGCCCGAATCATCTTACAGCAATTCTGCTGTTCAGTCTTCATGAGAGAAGAAGATGCAGCACTACCGGCAATGGATGGACCAGCCTTCCCAACCATAGAAAACCTGTCAGTTGAAGTCAACGGCGTCTTAAAACTGCTGCGTAATTTAAATCCTTCCAAATCTTCATGCCCTGACAGCATACCGAACAGAGTGCTCAAGATCTGCGCGGAATCTGTAGCCCCTCCACTTACTGCCATCTTCAACCACAATTTACAGACTGGTCAACTCCCATCAGACTGGCGCTCAGCAAACATCGCTGCAATATATTCAAGAAGGGCGACAGGAACCGAGCAGAGAATTACAGACCAGTTTCGCTGACTTCAGTGGCCTGCAAACCGCTCGAGCACATAATCTGCTGGCACCTTCGGAATCATCTAGAGAAGTATGGAATCCTGACGCATAAAAATCACGGCTTCAGGTCTGGATACTCTTGCGAGACGCAGCTTCTCACCACAGTTAATGACCTCCTTGAGTCCTACGGCACTGGGAAGCAGACGGACGTTGCTGTGCTGGAACTTCAGTAAAGCTTTTGACACGGTCCACTCACAGCAAACTATTGCACAGAATGAACCAATACGGTGTTAGAGGCTCAATCCACACACATGCCTCCGCAACGTCTTGAGAGGAAGAAAGATGAGGGTGTTACTGGACGGAGAGACATCCAAAGAAGCAGCTGTTGAATCCGGCATTCCCCAAGTCACTGTATTGGGTCCCTTACTAGTCTTTCTCTGCCACATCAATGATCTGCCAGATTAATTGAGATCCACACACTTACCACTCTTCGCCGATGATTGTTTGCTGTACGCATACCACAAAATACAAAGCTTCCACCTGACCACCTGACTCTACAGGCAGACCTTAAGAAATTGGAAGATTGGGCTCGAAAGTGGGGCATGTGATTTAAAGCACAGAAGAGCTACATGCTTTTCTCCAGAAACACTTCATCCTACCTCTACAGCTTGAACGGCGTCTTCCTGAAACAAGTCAATGAGACCCCTTACCTTGGAGTTCAGATTTTAAGCGACCTGAAGTGGTCTTCCCACATCGCAAACATGTGCCGTAAAGCTGGATCGACCCTAGGATTCCTCCGCTGGAATCTCCTGAATTGTCCTAGGGAATGCAGACGCCTGGCGTACATGGTATTGGTCCGATCCAGACTGGAGTACAGTGCGACGGTGTGGGATCCGTACCGGAAACAGGATATTGAAAGGTTGGAGAGAGTTCAGCGCCAAGCAGCATGCTTTGTAGCCAGGGACTACAAGTCCATGAAACCAGTCTGCGTGAGTAGCATGCTCATGACACTAGACCTGCCTCCCCTGGAGGCAAGACGCAGGCACCAACGCCTCAGCCTATTCTATAAGATTGCTGAGGGCCCTCGTTCCAGCTCTCCCTGCAGAAAAGTTCCTTGCTCCGCGGCCCCCACATAATCGTCGCAGGATCAAGCCGACCAGATCCAAGGGGTTCCAAACCACTAACATCTTGGAAAGACAGGACATAAACCATTCTCGTGGATTTTGTGTCCCAGAAGGGAGAACGGAGCAGTATTGTAGCTCCTACTTCGTCAAGACTTCCATGGAGTGGAACCAACTGAGTGAGGCTACTGTCACCGCAGACCCTGTCAGCGCATTTACATCAGCGCTGACCAGATCACCATCCGAGCTTGCGTCCACTGACCACTAGACCCATTAGGTGTTTTTGTGTTTGTTTGTTTGCTTGCTTCTGGAAGTGGGGCCCTGTGTTACCTATCCGGGTGGTGGTTTTGAACTGTGTTTTGTAATGGTCTTAGCCCAGGGTAAGTAGTAGGTCTTTCTCCTTTCTATCTTTTTCTTTTAATTCTAATGAGGTATGCGCCCTCCTAGTTCCGTCGCGACTAAGGTCAGAAGTGGTGTATGCAACGTATACTACCAGATCCAGATTCAGATCCAACAGGGCACTCTTGGCTAATTATGTGGTGATATTCATTACTTCTGTTTGTGTCAATTATATCAAACACTATTAACGCATTGCTTACAACAACGACAATGATAGTCTGCTACCTTCTTATTCCATTCTAATTTTTAATAAACGTAAACCCTTTCAATTGCTCCTAGGATATTTTATGTGTCATTATCAAAATTGTTATTATATTTTACATGTTAGTTTCAAAGGTGCTTTCTATAGTACAGGGTTCGTATGTCAGTTGTATTCTCAGGAACAGGCATATGGACAGTTGAAAGAACAGGAGCTAGACTATGTGAGTGAAGTTCAGGTTCTTACCTTATTTAAGCAGAATTTTAAGCCCTAACCCACTAACCCCTGTATATTTCACTGATCGCTTCTTGGACTTTTGGCTAAGACTGTGATTCATGAACATAAATTTTTGTTTATACCTTGTTTTGTTTTTGTTCAGCCCGTCGTACATGGCGAAAGCCGATACGCGACGTTAAACTGAACTAGCACCACTAACCAAGGTACGTAAAGAGCTAGCAAACAGAGTTACAATGGAACATCGCCATTAAAACTTTAAAAATCAGCAAAACAAGAAAAGAAAAGAAAATGTCTGAATAGGGAGGAGTCTTCAGAAGGAGGTGGATACTCAGTAGTATAACCTGATTGAAGGGGGGGTGGGGGGGGGGGGGGGGGGTGGTGGCAAAGCGTTTTAGGGTAACATGTTCATGTGGTCTGTGTTTTTGTGTGTGTGTCTGTGTTTAGTGCGTATGTGTGTCTGTGATTAGAGTGTGCGTGTGTGCGTGCGTGCGCCAGCATGTGTGTATAATATGGATTTGTCATTATTTATTAGATGCTTGCTGGTTTTTTATTATGATTGTAAGCGCTTAGGGTCTTTTTTAAGATTAGGCGCTATAAATGATAATTATTATTACTATTATTATTATTATTATTATTATTATTATTAACGTCTCAGATGGAGTCTTAATAGCGAAGGTCTTAATACGGATGCTACACTGTATTGTCCTCTTTGCATTTCGATTAAAACTTCCCTCAGTAAAAAAAATCCCCCCCCCGAAGTTACAGCAAAATAAACAATAAGCAGGACAAAAACTAGAGGGCTTATGTTTGCCTCTGAGAGCAAACATGGGAAGCGGTTACCCACATGCCCGACTCCCAGTTGGCAGCATTTCCGGCTTGATTTATAGCAGAATGTTGCACAGTCACTCTTAATAATACTGGAAATATGAACACTTCTGTGATCCTTTTGAGTATTCAAGATTTAAAACGTGCCATTTCACGGACATATTTCAGCCCCAATAATTGCCAAATCATTTATATTCCAAATGTGCCACTACAAAGTGTTTTCCAACTGTCCTGCAAATTGTCAGCGAAAATTGGATAAACAACACAAAAACAATTAAATGGAAACCATGAGATATGTCTACACCCAATTTTGACTAAATTTAAATCACTCCAAACTAGTTATTATATCATCATCAATTCATTTCTGCTCAGGACCTTGGTAAAAAGACTACGATATCAAAAAGTTAGTTTTGTCCGCACATTCTGTATTTGGCTACGTTCCGTTAGCATAAATGAAAGTTGCCCTACCTAGCTGGGGCACTTCTGGGTTTGATTTTATTCAGGCAAGTTTGCAAAATCGACTTTCCTAGTAAATCCCGAAATTGAAGCCGTTTTCCGTTAAGTAGTGTTTAGTAATTCAAGGATTTGAAAGTTTGCCGATCTTGCGGTGAAAGCTAGTGAAATCATTTAATATTGCCCAACTAGGAGACTTGGCTTTCCTTACTCGCCCAGAGGGAGAAAAAAAGAGGAATTATTACAAATGCAATAGTAAACTTTTTCCCTAAAGATAAATCCTAATGAACTTCTGATTTCCTTCTGTTCAGTTTCCTTCTGTTCATAATCAATACCACCAAGCAAACTGAGATTCCGAGCCCATTACTGTTACTAACAACAGGGTCACCATGTGTCCTTCTTGAGGGAATTAAATCAAACCTGTTTCCCACGGGCTTTGTTCGCTGGATGTAAATGGATCAGTAATGACAAATTAGTCTTAGCCAAGAATTCATAGCTTGATCAGATGCAAATCGGCATGCATGGATAGATGTAAGGAAAGGGACCCAAAATTTCGAGACGGCTCCTATGTCCGGACAGTTATTTAGAACACCGCACAAACGGCGAGTCTGTGGCCAAATGATGCTTCCTAATCCATGCATCACGATTTCACATAATTATTAATTCTGTGGTCAAAACCCATGGCTTTAAAAAAGGGCTTCTTAGCGAAAACTGTTTCATACTTTTCCAAATGCAAGTCTTCTAAACACTAAATGACTCAAATGAACTTTCTGTAAGGTTGGTTCTAATTGAGTCTTTTTTTTGTGTCCAAGAATATGAATTCATTGTTCTCAGCAAAAATATGACAGTTGATGATGATTCCATTGTCTTCTTCATTTTCTTAGTGCTTATGGGTGTATTAACTTGTGATTTGCGTTACATTTAAGCTTTCAGGGGTAGGTGTCACTGTCCCAACTTGGACCCTGGGGGTTGGACAGTTTTAAGGTTTTTTAAAAAGTCGATTAACTTTTGCTTTTTTTAGATTAATAAAGCCAAAATTGTTTCTCTATTCATTAGTCCTTTGAAATTTGGTGGTTGCGTTATGAATTGGAAGTTTATAATATATTTATTTTTGGCGTCCTGACAATTGGTGCATTGTATAAAACACTGTTCATTCAAAAAGTCCTTGGCCTCTACTAATGAGGGTAAGCTACACCGAACAATAATTTTGGCTTATATGAATTATGCAACTGCCTTATTGGGATTACATACAATCTTAAGAAACAGACTGACGTCCATCATAATTATCCATCATTGCATTTTCTATTTGGCGTAACCTCTTGGCTAACTGAGCTGAGTGAAAATGCAGCTTTTCAGTAGCATACCGTTTATTTTTTCGCTCCACAAGAAAGTCTTACATAATATGTGCCTGAGAATTCCCATGGTTCATGACATGGTGCAGGCACACAGGACAGTAACTTTCCCTCATGTAGCAGCAAACTCTGGGAATCTTTTTGTGGAAGTGTTTCATAACTGGTCTGACGAAAGACGTGGAAAGAGGAACATTTCTGCGACAAAGCTGTGACATGGCATTGACATTAACGTTACAAAAGGGTGCTTGGGACTGGTGTTTTTAGAATAGTAATACTTTTCAAATCAAAATGAGGTATGTGAAAGCGAATGTGTGTTCGTTTAGGCCCTATGTGTGTGATGTTGTGTTGTGTTGTTTGTGTGTGTGTGTGTGTGTGTGTGTGCGTTTGCGTGTGCGTGTGCGTGTGTGCGTGCGTGTGAGTGCGTGGCGTGCGTGCGTGCGTGGTGCGTGTGCGTGTGCGTGTGCGTGTGTCGTACATGCTTTGGTGCAGGCGTATGCATTTTTTATGAACGTGCATGCTCTTATGTGTGGGTTTGTGTGTTTGTGTGGGTGTGTGTGTGTGCGTGTGTGTGTGTTGCGTGTGTGTGTGTGGCGTGTGTGTGTGCGTGTGGTGTGTTGTGTGTGTGTGTGTTGCGTGGCCCGTGTGCCGTGTTGCGTGTTGCGTGCGTGTGTACGGACATGCCTTTGGTGTCAGGCCGTAAGCATTTTTATGAACGTGCATGCTCTTATGTGTGAGGTGTGTGTGTGTGTGTGGGGGTCCGTTGTTAAATTCAGAAATCTTGTAACAAATGTTTGTAGAATTCTTTTATAATTCGTATTTTGTAATTAGAATGTTATACGTCTGTAAAGCTTTTAAATGCTTTGTATATGAGGTAGAAGGGTACTTTGTGTGTGTGCAAAATTTGTCTATTATAATTAGTCATGTGAATTGGTATGTCGTGGCAGTATGATTTTAATTCAGATTGCAGTATTGTATTCGAACCTTGATTGGGAAATGTGAATGTGTCTCTATGTTTCTCTTCAGAATTTTGCATATTGTAACTATTTATACTCTTGTATAATATAATTGTGTGTGAGGGTGTGCGTGCGCATGTATGGTGCGGTGTTGTGTGTGTGGTGTGTTTGTGTGTGTGTGTTGCGTGTGCGGTGCTGTGCGTGTGCGTGCGTGTGCGTGCGTGTGCGTGCGTGCGTGCGTGTGCGTGCGGGTGTGTGTGTGTGTGTGTGTGTGTGTGATGTGTGTGTGTGTGTGGTGTGTGTGTGTGTGGTGTGTGTGTAAGGAAGTAAAGAAACGTTGTGTGTAAGCATCTGCCTTACTTTACTTTCTAATGATTAAATTATTTGTTTGCCTTTATGTTCTTGTTATCAATGTAAGCGCATGAGCTCTGTGAGAACGATGTGCTATATAAATTCCTTATTATGTATTATTATTATTATTTTATCTGCAAACCCAGAAGTCTTCGAATGTTACGACAGCCCTTAAAAATGGCGGCACTTGCACTGAGGCGACACAGCAGAGACGGAATTTACCTGTCACTGTACCAACACAGGCTTTGGAGAACCCATATGTGACCGTCGTGGGAGTATTTCAATTAAGATTTGTATTCGTGATACAGATTTTTCATTTTTTTTAGAGTAATATTAAATAATTCTGATGGTAGTGTCTGAGCTGACCTGCACGGCTCTGAGAGCTTGCCCGAATAAAATATGAATTATAACTACTTCAATCAGAAATTTCAAGTGTCAGTGTTCATTTCTGACAGAGTTCAAAAATCTTTAATTATATTACTTCAGTTAGAAAAGTCAAAATGGGTCAGTGTTCATTTCTGAAGAGGTCCCCACGTTTAACTTTTTACTTTAAACTTAGTACAGAGTTGCTAACCTCCTGGAACTCACTGCTGCCTGAACTACAATGCACCATCTGCACTAACGCCTTCAAAATCTACTGAACAACAATGAACTTTTAGTGAAATGGTTTATGATTGATATGAATTGCAATCTTTACTTTCCTTTCGCTTGCAAATGCAACCTACTACAGAATATAATAATAGGATGGGACATTTTTATAAGCTGCGAGTCTTAGGCAGTAAAAATCCATTTTTTTTTAACCACTACTACTACTACTACGGTTCTAGGACAACTACCCCTGGACAACTACCGCCCCGGACAACTACCCCCCGACAGTCCACCCCCTGGACAACTACCCCCCGACAACTACCCCCCTGAAAACAATCCACAGTCACATAAAAAAAGTGAAAAAAATGACTTTTTTTTGGCTTGCATATTATATTTTACTTTTACATTTCATGACAATTTATAATTCTATATACAAGGCAATTATATACCAGCAGTATATACACAGAGCAAATGTTATTCATTATCTACATCTCGATCTGTGTGCCTACCGCGTAGAAAAGTCCAAGATCGGGCGGTTTGCCCTTGTCGGTCCCATCAACCTATAACTAGCGCTCCATGATGGCCTTGTCTTTGCCGCGTTTTGTGGTGGAGCCGGCTTTGTCCGCTTAGTATCTGGGGGGGTTAGTAATACTGTTGTCCTGATACCATGTGTTGGTGTGTGTGTGTGATGTGTGGGGTGTGCGCGCTTGTGCGTGTGTGCGCGCTCACTATTTCTTTAACAATAATGTTTTTAAAAATAATGTGTGTGGGGTAACTTGCCAGGGGGTAGATGTCCTAGGGGGGTACTTGTCCGGGGGGTAGTTGTCTGATACTACTACTAATACTACTGCTGCTGTTGCTACTACTACTACTACTACTATATACTACATACACTATCTACTACTACTACTACTACTACTACTAGAAATCGCAGTTATTTGCATTAAAATCGGATTTACCAGTCTCCTTATTACTCTCATTGCTAATGAAACCCTAGTGGAGCAGTTTCTGAGGCTCGTGTTAGGCCGATGTCTTCTTCTTCGCTGTGCATGACCACAATCATCACGTTGATTATTTTGCCACGGAACTGGGGAGGTTCAACCACTCTTGCAGGAAAAAGGGCCTCAAGTATGCCAGAGAAGAAAATAGTTTGAGAGAGAGAGAGAGAGAGAGAGAGAGAGAGAGAGAGAGAGAGAGAGGAGAGAGAGAGAGAGAGAGAGAGAGAGAGATGGCTTGCCGAAATGGAGGTGGCAGCAGGCTGGTGTCCAAGCAGATGCTCCCAGACCCTGGCTGTGAAACACTGTGGGGTGTTGGCTTCAACTGCTGTTTGTTTGTAGGTAATTCCACTCCTTTATTGTTCTGGGGAAGAATGAGCTCTGGCGATATTGAGTTCGGCACTGGGGGACAAGGAGCTGTTGGGAGTGACCTCTATGTTGTCGTTGTGACTGAAGTACCAGCTTGCTCCTGTTGATGCTCACCATGCCATTGAGCATGGATCATTGGTGAAGCGGGCCAAATGTTTTGGGACATTTTTAACAAAGACTGAAAAAGAAGTGCCAAACATAAATGAAAGAAAGGTTGGAAGAGTGACAAAGAGAAGCAACTCTAAAAACATTGTTTGGATTGAGAAGAAGCATTACACTCATAAATTGCGGTTGAAGTGTTACGAGAATACTCGGAATTAGGCCCTGACTTGCGTTCTCCTGTTCTGAGTATACTCGGAATTCGTCTGGAATGACTTATATGATAGTTCAACTGACATATTACTAAATTGGTGTAGAGTGGCACAGAGTAATCGCGTAAAGCCTTCACCTTGTGTCAAGTAAACCTGAGTTCGAACCTGGTACAGGGGATTTTTTTCTTCTTACTCTGCACTAGGCCTTTGGCGGTACTCTGAACGTGGGGTCTTCGGATGAGAGGTAAATGTTGTGCCCATGCACTTAGCACACGTTAAACTCAGTGGCAACGAAAAAGTTGTCATTTAGTCAAAATTTAACACCTCCCCCTTCTTTCTTCATCAGTCACACAGATTGCATGCAACAACACAAAATATATATATTGGGTGGCACGCCTCTGGCTGCGACACCACTCTCTCCAGAGGGAGCAACCCGAATTTCACAGAGTTCAGTGTACAGTGCCATGGCATTTGCTTTCTGAAAACTCTAACCTGGCAGAATCACCAGTTTTCTTCAAGACACGCCAGCTAACCCATAGCTTCTGTAAAATTGACATAAAGGTAACATGCAATCAAGCAGCAGAAACCCTTACAAGATTGGAAAGCCAAGGAATACAGCTATGCCTATTCCTTTTTTTTCAAGTCTGAAAAGACTTACTTCCTTCGTCACACATTGATGTCTTTCACTCGCCAACACCGCGATGACGATTTTCCACTGAGTCTATAGGGCTCAAAATGTCTTGAAAACAGAACATTATTGATAAGAATATCTCCTCTTTTCTTTTTGTAGAAAGTTCGCTTCACTTGCAGCACTTTTCTCGTCGTCTTACAATGAACTTTATTCACTTCAGTACTGAGATTGTTGCCCTACTTCATCCATTTCAGAAATGATCTTCGGATCAGAAATAAACAGCGCAGATTTTATGAGTCAGCATTCAGTGAAAATTGGAAAAAACAAACATGTTATAGTTCAAATAGTGCACACCCACTTAGTCCTACAACTTTCCTGACCATTTTTAATCGAAATTGGAATTTTAAAAAAGGGGCAAGAAAAAGAAAAAGAGATAAACTCTTACCAATACGATACTATTCACCCTAAAGGGGGAAATCCTACCAATTATAATATTAACGATGATCATTTGAATGATAACGAGGATGATAAATTAAAAAAGCAACACAATGGAAAGGATGATGATGTATGTGTTTTTTGCAGCTGTGTGCGGTGCCCCTGTCCCTCCTGCCGACGCCATATATCAGGCGTGGAACGATACCTACTTTGTTGGGGAAAGTGTCACCTTCACCTGTAAGCACATACCTGCTTTGACCAAAGCCTCCATTTGTGATCCTAGCAGAAATTGGACATCAGCAGAAGACCTCTGCATAGGTAAGAACAACTCTCTTTCCTTTCCCCCCTCTCTCTCCCTCTCTTTCTCTGCAGGTCTGTATATCGATGCCTTTAAAGTCTTCTTCTTTTCTTCTTCTTCTGCGTTCCCAGGCCATAAGACCACAATGGGTACGTATGTGTCCGTTTTCCAGTTTTCATTGGTGTCCTCGCTGCATTCAGCCGACACATTCCGATTTCGGATGGGCTTAAAGGAGAAAACTATTTGGAAGATGTTTTTTTTAAAAGGCAGGAGAATGGGCCAAAAAGTCAAAAAGAGTGACCGATTAGAGGAAGTTACAAGCACAGAACTTCCAGAAGGTGGGGAACTATTTGTACGGAAGACCCCCAAGTATCCCCGCAGGGGGACCTTCGAGTCATTGACTTATTTTGGAACTTGCAAAAACTAATAACCTGTATTAAAACAGACTGAAGCAATTTATAAATGGCATAATACCCATTTTATATTATTGTTACTTTTTTTTTTAATACAAGTAATTAGTTTTCCCTAGAAGTTCAATACTAAGCCAATGGACTATCTGGAGATAGTCCGTTTTGACTCTAAGGCATCGATTAGTGTGTAATTATGACTGACTCTTCTTTTTAATCACAGCACACAAGGGTTTCCCCTCATTCCCCTATCTTAACTTTCCTTAGGCAACACACACCACACACACACACACACACACACACACACACACACACACACACACACACACACCACACACACACACACACACACATACATACATGCACTCACAAACAACAACAGATGTTTGGGCTTTAGGATTAGATCACATGCAGACAAGCACACTGGTAAGTACACACACAATTGACATTAATCCAAAGATGCTTTCCGACTGTGGTGTAGTCCTAGTTTTTGTGTGTTCTTGCTCAGAGTCATAAAATATTCAATACAATGAAAATAAAAAATAAAAAGAAGAAGAAAGCCGCAGAAATTATCTTTGGGAAATTTTCGGTCAGCTTAGTGCTGGCCTTTGTCAACCGCTACTGAGGTTGAAGTCTGGGGGCTGTTGTTTCACAGGGTAAAAACAGACTATTCTCACAAATGAAAGACCAAATAACTACACCACTCTATTCTCACAAATTAAAGACCAACTAACACCACCACACTATTCTCACAAATGAAAGACCAAGTAACACCACCACACTATTCTCACAAATTAAAGACCAAGTAACACCACCACACTATTCTCACAAATGAAAGACCAAGTAACACCACCACACTATTCTCACAAATTAAAGACCAAGTAACACCACCACACTATTCTCACAAATTAAAGACCAAATAACACCACCACACTATTCTCACAAATTAAAGACCAAGTAACACCACCACACTTTCTCACAAATGAAAGACCAAGTAACACCACCACACTATTCTCACAAATTAAAGACCAAGTAACACCACCACACTATTCTCACAAATTAAAGACCAACTAACACCACCACATTATTCTCACAAATGAAAGGCCAAATAACACCACCACACTATTCTCACAAATTAAAGACCAAGTAACACCACCACACTATTCTCACAAATGAAAGACAAGTAACACCACCACACTATTCTCACAAATTAAAGACCAAGTAACACCACCACACTTTCTCACAAATGAAAAACCAAATAACAACACCACAGTTTTGTAAATCTTGGATAACATGTTTTAGAAGAAAAACAATAACCTTCTCATGAACTAAAACTGTTGAACACAGATGTGCAGTGCTACATAATCATACAAATAAAAAATGTTTTACATGATTATTGTAACAATAATAATAACAATGTGGACAACTCATAATAAAGTGTGTGTGTGTGTGTGTGGTGGTGTGTGTGTGTGTGTGTGTGTGTGTGTGTGTGTGTTGTGTGTGTGTGTGTGTGTGTGTGTTTTGGGTGTGTGTTTTTGTGTGTGTGTGTTCTATCAACTTGCCATAGGATGCCGTGATGGACGCTGTAAAAACGGTGGCATTTGTACTGAAGACTACGCGCCAGATGGGAAGGGTTTTGCCTGTAACTGCGCAGACACAGGCTATGGAGGGGGGACTTGCGAGCTAAGTAAGTATCTAGCAAGTATTTAGCTATTACTTTTGTCTAGTCTAAATCAAATAGGAAAAAAAAAAAAAAGAAAAGGAAAAAAAAAAACACTCAATGTACGTTACAATAATAAGAACTTGGCAATGCATCAATTTTATGCATGATCACTGCATGGATTATTTGACGATTTGATGTTTTGCTTGATTTGATGATAATTAATGATTAACAAATGAGATGATTTGTTTGTCAACTTATACGATATGACAGTGCATGATTGACGATTGATGTGATGGATTTGATGTGATGTGATGATTGTTTTGATTGATGAGGATAAATGATTGTGATTAAAATAATATTTGTTTTACAGTCCAAGGTGCAGTTGCTCCAGTTCAGTTGCCCCTCCTTGCAGTTTGCCCCTGTCCTTCCTGCTGATGCCTTGCCTTAGTATACCTTAGACTGGAACCAGCAGACCAGGGGCAGGGACCAGAGCAGACTTACTCAGGCCAGCAGCAGACTACTCTATGCTGGGGACAGTAGTATCATCTTCACCGGTAAAGACAACCCCTGCTCTAAACCACCCCGTGCACCTGTCTGTCTGTATGGACATTGGGCCAGACCAAGACAAGTCAGTCTGTGCAGGTCAGGCCAACGCAAACTATTCGTCTCTGTCCGTCTGGAATTCTGAATTTACTTTTCAACCTGAACTTAAGAAACAAAAATAGGGCTAATAAATAAAGCTAGGTAAAGCTGAAGAGTTTGCGTGTTGTGCAAATCAAACACAGGCTATACTCTATGGTATGCGTAGGTAAGGGTAGGTAGATAGGGGACAGGACCCGGTCATCAGCCTCAGGGTCTTGGGCCTGTCCTATTATTAAGTGTCCCCTCAATTTCAAATTACTTTGTTTTCATTTTCATTTGGTCTGAGCAAGTTTTTTTCCACAAAAAAACCAAATCTATCAAAATCACACAAAAAGTCTGAAGCTTAAGAAGATTATTCAGAAGATTCTTTTTAAGTATTAATATTTTGTGCAAACTTAATGTTGTTACCTATGTTAGTGTCAAGAACATTCCAGTAGACAGCAACTCTGTTAGAAAAGTAACATTTTCTTTTGTTAGTATGCATGCCTAAATATGCTAAATAAAAAAAATATTAAAATTTCTGCCATCAGATTTTCTAATGCTAGTTGATTGTCGGGGGCTGACACCTGAAAGAAAGTATCAACATGAACATCATCAATAGATCATCATCGATGGTCTCATTGAATTTATGTCCTCTTGTTCCCATTTAGTTATTCCTTTAATTTGTATATTTATGAGACAAACGGCCATGGATGTAAACAAATGGAATCTTTATGATGAAATAGCTCACATGATATGCCCTTGGGCTTTACAATCTCGTTTTTCAAAATTAAAAATATCATTTTTATTTTCTATTTCAAATTGCTGGATTTATTTTATCTTTTAGTATACTTGTACTTATTCAACTTCATACTTGTTTAAATTTCAATACAATACATTACATTAATGTGTATTTTTTAGTTCTGCATTTTTGCATTATTGTTACATTAATTTAATATACGTATACTGATACACCTTATCTGATGTCAAATTAATAGTTGCTACTTTGCAGCTGGTTTGTTTTCATGTTACACATTGTTGTTTGTTGTCTCCTCGTGGTCAAATTTAGTATATTATACAATTATTATGGGCAGTTTTGACCAGTCTCCGGGTGGTTGGAATACTAAGATTCGACTAGACACACACACACACACACGACACACGCACACGCACACAGCACACGCACCCGCACACGCACGCACACAACAACACACACACACGCGCGCACACAAACACACACCAAACAGACACCACATACATACACACACACCACACACACACACGGATAACACACATAACAAACAAACACACACACACACACACACACACACACACACACACACACACCCACACACCAACACACACACAAAAACCCAAAAACAACACACACACACACACACTCAAAAACCAACACACACACACACACACACACACTACCACACACACACACACACACACGGGCGCGCGCGCGCGCACATGTGCACACACAGGCTTGCTTGCAAAAAATAATCATACACCTCGATCTCATGTCACCTTATAAAGATATGCACCTCTATGCATGCACACATAATCGCACTGCTGGCCCCCACAGTTGCATGTTTTATGCATTGCTGTTTCATCTGTATAACTAGCTCAGTATAGTACAATTTTACACTGTAGGGATTTACACAGTAGGGTTTCCATTGATAAATAGCTGTGTCCCGTTGATTTGCCAGGTTGCCATGACGGCTGGACCTTCTATAGCAATGCCTGCTACCTGAATGTCAGCACAACAATGACCTACGACAACGCCAAGGCTCACTGTAATGGGCTGCAAGCTGAGGTTGCTGAAGCCAGGACCGAAGGGCACCTTATCTTTCTGACAATCTTTGGGTAAATATCTAGGCTTCAGACCTTCAGGTCAGATGTTTAGGACATTTAGGCCTCACAGCCTCTTCATTGTCCTTTCAGTTCTTGTTGGATTATAATTGTTTTGTATACATGGCTGAGATCATTTCAGTGTTTCCCATAATGATAAATTGTGAGCGTCCCATGGACCATCTGTGCAAACTTTCAAGAGTCCTATTCAAATGTTAAGGGTCCCCAAGTAACATTTCGGTGTCATGTGCTGTGCTGATAAAAATGATATACACATGCTAATGGTTTCAAACAGTATATGTATATGTATAAGCCAAAACAGCAAAGTAATACCTTCCTTATAACTTTAAAGATGCAGCTGTGTGTTTTCTTAAGCAGTTGTTGCTGATTGTGCCTAAGGCAAAGACAAAACTGACCGGAAGTAGTTAAAAACTACAGTTTGTAAAGCCCAGAGGATCGCCTGTCACATTTCGGGCACTTGTGCATCCGAAAACAGAATTAATTTTTATTTTACTTAGTATATGAATGTTATGAAAATAGGTTAATGACCTTTTTTAATTACCCCTACCCCGTTCCCTCTTTCTTTCAAATGGAATTATAGGTATATTTATCTATGCACATGTAACATAGTGGAGCCCTATTTTTAATTTTTGGCAAACAAGTAAAATTGAAAAGCATATTCACCAAGCTTTCAGAAAAATTGTAAGTGACCAATTATACACAAACACACACGACACACACACACACGCACGCACGGACCGCACACACGCACGAACGTATGCATGCACACACCCAGCACCCCCACACAAACACCACACACACACACACCACACACACATACACATACACCACACACACACAGTCGGGGTAAGGGGGGGAAGGGGGGGTCTATGGACACCTGCAGGTCTAACTGGCTTAGTTTTATAAATTCATGGGCTTTTGAATTTGTTTGTAAATGAAACTAAATGTTGTTAGTATCATCAATGCTGTGAAAAATTGTCCGTAAGCCCATTCAAAACACATTTCATGTGTGTGTCAATGTCATCAAAGATACAAGATTCCTGAAAGCAAATAAAGGTGTCTTCTTATTAAGTAATGGTCAATTGATTGGACACTGTTTTGATTGTTGCTTCAGATTATTTGCATGTATGGTATTAATATTCATGGAGTGGTTTTACCTCCAAAAGTGAGCGCTTGGGTTGTAACCCGTTTCTTACCAAGAAACTTGTGTTTTTCGGGATGCTGTGAAACGTTTTGATGTGATCAGTTACTACCTTTGTTTTGTTACCTGTGTGCCAGGAATGTTGAGGGTGAGCACTGGATGGGTCTGAAAAAGAGCTCTGATGGATGCTTTGTTTGGGGGGAGGATCAAACTCGCCCTTCTTGGACAAAATGGAAAGAAGGTGGGTTTGTCTTCAGTAGTCAAGACTGTGATATTCGTTTTGTACACTTAGGTTGCCTAGTGCTTATGTGGCTACACAGCCCTAGCTTTGTTTGCCTGACTGTTCATTCTCATCGCCCGGCTCTCCCCATCTCACCTCCTCCCTCTCTCTCTCTCTCTCTCTCTCTCTCTCTCCTCTCTCTCTCTCTACTCTCCTCGTCTCTCTATCTCTCTCTCTCTCTCTCTGTGTCTTCATCTCCAACATAAGTGGTTGACATGGCATCAATAACAAATGGGTGATTGTTTGACATATCCAAATGAAACAAAATACTGAGAGAAAACTAGAACTGATGTTGATGACTGGTGAAATAATTTACTGGTGTCTGGCATGTATACCATTTCATGTTCATTAATTTCTGCGAGGGTGAGATGTTATCAGAGAGTGAGAGTGCTAGAGAACGAAGGTGGATGTCTTTGTGAGTAAGAATCATGCTATATTTGTTACTTTATTTCTTTGCATTAGAATGTTGGTAGTATGAATATCTTGTTGATTTTACTGCATGTTTTTCATCTTATAATGTTGCTTTTGTAAAGCGCATCGATCATACTTATGTATGGATTTTAGCGCTATGCAAAAAAAAATTATTATTATTATTATTAAAATGTGAAATATGATTTTCAACTGCAGTTAATTGAAATGACTAAAACTGGCGTGTGTGTGGTGTATGTGTGGGCTGTGTGTGTGTGTGTGTGTTTGTCATTTGTTGTTTGACTTTAACTGTTTTTTTTTACTTTCTGACTGGTTTGGCATGTTTATAACACAATATGAATGGGATCTGTACTTAATGTTCGGAAAACGTCCTTGATTTATTAAAACTGTAAGAAATTATAAGCAGAAATCCTTACAAACCCTGTGGAAATTAGCATATGAATGTATCTGTCTCCTTATCCCTTCAATAAGATATATACGCAAAGCTCAGTAGAATTTTGGAAATAATGTTATTTTCTCAAAACAGATTTTTGTGAACCGGCTTCTGTGGTTATTATGCCAGAAACCAAAAGTGTTTATTTATGTTTTGTTTTGTTAGTTGTTTATATTATTATTATTATTAGTATTATTATTATTATTATTATTATATAACTTTGCTATGCCATCACATCTAATGGCTTTTACCCATTCTCATATTTGTCAGGTTCTGGAACTGACTTGGACTGCACTGTGATAACAAACGGTGAATACTGGACAACCAGTGACTGTTCCTCTGTGAATGCCTTCATCTGCCAGAAACCTGCCCAAGGTAGGCATTGATCAGTGTGAAGCTGACCTGTTGAGAAGCTTTCTTGTATCATTTAAGTGTTTCATGGATTTACAAAGTTTGTTTCACAGCCATATTGGAACGTTCGTATTCAAACTGCATTCTTCTGAATGATGTTGAACAAATGTTATAGAGTTTGTTTCGTGTCTGCCCCACCCCATTTAGAACAAATTAGAAAAATACACAATTGTGTTGAAATTGAGATACAATGGTAGGCCTTAGCATGCCTAGTTCATTGTGTAAATTCTAAAAGTGTAGTTAACAAGAATAGCTCACTTCAACTTAAACTACTCATTGATCACCATGTCTTGCATTTACTGTAGAGTTAACTGTGTCATGCATCGAGATAACTGTGCAGTTCATTGATTCATGTCAAGAATATATTTTATTGTGTTATATGTTAACAGTATATGGCACTGCCATGTGCATCAATTGTGTTACTCACTGTGTTTTTATATCAACAACTTTGTTCTCTGTGTCACGTAACCTTTATTGTTCATTGTCACTTGAAGTCTTGATGATCTTTGTAGTGACAGATGGTGTCTTGATGCGTGCAGAAAGCAGTGATTGTCTTGACTACGTCCCTGACTGTCAAGCCCGAATTGATCAGAACCCATCCCTCTGTGGGCAATCAGACTTTGCCAAGTTGGTTTGCCCTGAGACCTGCTATGGATTGAACTGTACAGGTAAATTGCACCTTGTGAATGTGTGTACAGCTGTTCCATTTCACCTTGCATCAGGCAGACGACAAATCGAATCAACTTGAATGCTTGTTTTAAAACGTTTCCATAGCGTATGCAGCAACCATTAAACCCACCCCTCAAATCGTCCCTTCAATCGAACTGCCCCTCATATTTATGCCCCACCCACCCTCAAATCATCGAATAATATAATTATGTTCTGAAAAGATGTATGTTTGCATCGTTAGTTCATGCACAATGATCTTCAATAATCAGCTAACCGATGAAAAGACGTCCAAAGCGGAAATACTTCAAAAAAAGAAAACGGACATAGATTGTACGATTGTTTGATGTACATGACTAGCTTGCTGATGTATATTGTAGGTCAGCTTAATTGTTTTCTTTGTCACACGACTTGCTGATGCAGTACAATGAATTATTCTTTTGTTTTGTGGACATGACTAGCTGACTGTTGTGTAGTGGATATACTTTTGTATTGTGGACATGTCTAGCTGACTGCAGTGTTATGAATTATACTTTTGTGTTGTGGAGATGACTAGCTGACTGCAGTGTAGTTATTATACTTTTGTATTATGGACATGACTAGCTGACTGCAGTGTAATTAATATACTTTTGTGTTGTGGAGATGACTAGCTGACTGCAGTGTAATTATTATACTTTTGTGTTGTGGACATGACTAGCTGACTGCAGTGTAATGAATTATACTTTTGTGTTGTGAACATGACTAGCTGACTGCAGTGTAATGAATTATAGTATGTGTTGTGAACATGACTAGCTGACTGCAGTGCAATGAATTATACTATGTGTTGTGGACATGACTAGCTGGCTGCAGTGTAAATAATTATACTTTTCTGTTGTGAACATGACCAGCTGACTGCAGTGTAAATAATTATAATTGTGTGTTGTGAACATGACTAGCTGACTGCAGTGCAATGAATTATAGTATGTGTTCTGGACATGACTAGCTGACTGCTGTGTAACGAATTATACTTTTGTAATGTGGACATGACTGCCTGTCTGCAAAGTGTTTTCATTTAATCTAATTATATCTTTGTTTTGTAAAAGCAAACTGTTTATGTCTCCATCTACGTACAGTAATGTCAATTGTACTTTTGTTTTGTGAACATGACTATCTGTTTGCAGTCGATTTATATTAATCTCTATTGTACATTTGTTTTCACAAAAATGTCTAGTTGTGACCCAGCACCACGAAAGGGACATTAAACCTGTAAAAACTGACCATTTTGAGAAAATTATTCATTTGATAACATCAGACAATTCTCTTTCGTATGTGTGTGCACGCATGTGTGTAGTGTATGTGTGTGTTTGTATGCATGTGTGTGTCTGTCTGTCTGTGTACGTACGTTTTGTGTGTGAATGTATTTGTATGTGTAATCCTCTAATGGTTTGTGTATGTGTGTTGGTGTATGTGGTCAGTCTGTGCAACTCAGTTGCTATGGCTTACTAAATGAAATATGAATAATGAGTCGGTGTCGATAAGTGTGTGTGTGTGTGTGTGTGTGTGTGTGTGTGTGTGTGTGTGTGTGTGTGTGTGTGTGTGTGTGTGTGTCTGTGTGAGAGAGAGTTTGTATATGCGTTGTTGCTGGTTTGTGTCATTCTTAAATATTATTTTTGTTGTCTACTTATTGTTGAATACTTGGTTGTAAAGCGCTTTGGGCTCATTTGAGGTAAAGCGCTATATAAATGTTCTATTATTATTATTATTATTTTTAATAATGCAAGAATTCTATGTACAGTGGAACCTCCCTTATAAGACCTTCAAAAACTTATCCAAAATGAGGTCTTATAAGGGAGGGGTCTTATAAGGGAGGTAATTTTAATACTTACAAAGAAGGGCAATGTCTCGAGAGAAGTAGGTCTTATGTGGGAGGGAGTCTTATAATGGGAGGTCTTATAAGGGAGGATCAAGTGTATCTGTTTTCGTTCCAGAGTTATGAGCATCTAAAGGCAGTAGGAGGAGCATCAGCCATCTTGAGAAAACGCTGCCCAAAGTCTAGCCTAGCTGAAGAAAAATGTATTGACCTACTCGTTTTAAAACACTTATAAGACCATTTAGAGAACATATTAAAGATTATCCTTTATAAATATGAAAGATAAGATGTTAGAGAGCACAAAAAATACCCATAACTCAAAATTGACAAGAAAATGAGATTTTTGACTTTGCAAGCCTGTTGTGAGAAACTAGCCCAGCGACTTAATGTCCCTTTGGTGGTGCTGGGTCAAATTTGCAGTCTTTCTAATAATATCAGGTATACATTTGTTTTGTTTATATAACTAGCTATTTGAAGTCTATTTCCAGTAATGTTATTTATACCATTGTTTTGTCAATATGGTTAGCTATTTCAAATCTATTTCCATTAATATCGATTACACTTGTGTTTGTGACTAGATCCTTGCACCCCATCCCCCTGTCAGAACGGAGGCAAGTGCTATGTGCAAGGAACAGGATTCCAGTGTGTCTGCCCAAAGCATTACAAAGGCAGTCGGTGTGAAACAGGTAAGGGTTAGACAACACATGTTGAATGGAAAGCCATGGCTGCTTCTCTGCAACCTCTTCTGACTTTGGAAAGAAGCTCCCTTTCTTTGGCTGTCCCCATTCCACCCCTAAATCCAACATAATTATAATACAGTGCACCCTCTCCAGCCTGTCACCTCTGGTCCATGGCCCTTCACTTTCCATTGTCTCAACTACACTGTTCGTCTATTTGACTCCAGATACATTTCTCACCAATTTCAATTTGTACTGGACTCTATCGTGAAACACATGACAGATTGTAAATTATATTCAGATTGCCAGCATGGTTTTAAAAGCAACCGTTCTTGTATGACACAACTAGGTGATGTTATGGATGATTTCACTAAACTTATAGATGATAAAGAAGCCTTCGACATAGTCTACTTAGACTTTCGAAAAGCCTTTGATTCTGCCCTTCACCAAAGACTCTTGTTGAAATGAAGATCATACGGCATAACGGGCAACATTTTATGATGGGCAAAGGATTTTTTAACAAGCAGAAAACATAAAGTACGGGTTGGAGATAAAGTATCATCAGATACTGACATATTGAGTGGTAGTACCCCAAGGAAGCATTTTAGGACCAATTTTATTTACTATTTTTTTTATCAATGACTTGCCAGATCAAGTACTAAGCGTTTGCAAAGTGTTCGCTGATGATACTAAAATCTATAATTCTTCTGATAAATCAGATGTGTTGCAAAATGATATATAAGCAAACTTATTGACTGGTCAGAAAAAAGTGGAAACTGTATTTTAATGCTAATACGTGTAAAGTAATGCATTTGGGGTTAAATAATCCACTAAGAGAATATGAAATATCTCATGGCACAGATAAACATATATTAGACACTTGTGTAGAAGAAAAGGACTTGGGGGTTATATTTGATTCTAAATTGAAATTTGATAGACAAATTACAACAGCTGTAAACAAAGCTAACAGAATGCTAGGGTTAATCAGGAGAACTTTTACAGGACTAATTAATAATGTGTTCATTAACCTATATAAAAGTTTGGTTATACCACATCTGGAGTATGGGAACCAAATTTGGAATCCATATCTAAAACGGCAATCAGTTTCAATTGAGCATGTGCAGAGGAGGGCTACTAAATTAATTAACAAAATCTTTAAAATTTTGATTATATTGAAACTGAAAGGCTACGCAAACTTGATTTACCATCCTTGAAATACAGAAGACTTCGTGGTGACCTAATCAATGTTTATGAAATTCTTAATGGTCCTGACAATACTAACAAAAGCTTGTTCCAGATCTCAACTTTTTCAAAGACTAGAAATCATGAATTAAAAATACTACCACAGTATAGTAGAACTAACATCAGGAGACACTTTTTCAGAAAACAGAGTAACTAACTATTGGAACGCACTTCCTGCTCAAACATAATGTGCACCTGATACTAACAAATTTAAAAACCTCCTGGACCCAAGCCTTAGTAACTTAAAATACCAGTATGACTGATAGTCCACAAAAACCGTCACAGCTGTGTCAACTGAATTTAGAAAAAAAAAATCCCAATCAAGAGAAAGGACGCTTGAGAGGCCGCGAGGCCTAGTCGTCCTACCTGACCTGACCTGACCTAACCTGTTATCCTTCCAGTTACACATTTTTATACTTTGACTGTCCCAGGTTTCTATACTCCAGTTGATTTTAGTATCTAATTCAGGGACAAATTGTAAAATAGTCAGTTTTGATCAATATCAAGAGTTATGTGCAAGAAGGTACTAACATTCTTGTCAGGTAATAATCAAGAGATAATATCACTTTAAAAATAATGTGTGAAAGTATATTCTGGCTTTTACCCGAGAAGAACGTTCTGTCATATTAACTTTCTATCTGTGCATGTGTCTGTTTTGTTTGCAGTGTTGCCTTCTTCGTGGCAGGACAAAGAGTGTGCCTGCACGTTTTACAATATCATGAATCGATGCGCTACAACGACCGAACTGAGGCGTCATTACTGGGCGGTGTATTGGTGTCCTGATACATGTGGAGTGCACAGGGGTAAGTGAACACCATGCACACCATTTGTTACTTGTTATGGTCATTTCCGGTCTATTCAATGTGGCTTTGGAAAACAGAAAGTAAAATGGTCACAACAATAATACCCATACAATTGCTTGACATGAGAGTATCATTCACCTCAAACACATTGTTTTAATAGTGCATGAATGTGTGAATATGATAATTTATTTCACCTTAACTTAGTAATTTTTCTGTGCATCTTTTCAGGTCAAGTCGGTTCGTGTCATGACATAGTTGAGGGCTGTCCTACTAACTACAGCCAGTGTCGGCAGAATATTGAGTACAACCTGGAAAACTGTGCTAAATCCTGTGGATACTGTGTGGATGGTAAGTAATGTTTCTGCTCTGTGTGTGTTGTCTGTGTGTGTGAGTGTAGTTCCCCTGCGTTCTGGAAGTTTTGTGCTATTGAATGGATGGCATACCCCTCGCATGCGAGGATCTGTGGGAAGATAGGCTCTCTATCTGCACGCCCTCTGGTGGCTGAAGAGGCCAATACGTGAAGAGCAGGTTCTATTGCAGCCTGGGCAGACAAAAGCTTCCGTCTCAGACGTTTCTCATTGGCAGTGCAACTTAATTTTTTTGTCTCGAAATGTTTGCTGACTCTTTTGATGGTGTGGCGCCATTTGTCACGATCTGCTGCTTCCTGCTGCCAGGTTTGAATCTGGATTCCAACCAAGGAGAGCTGCTTCTTGAGCTGGTCTTTATAGCGTTTCCTGGGAGCACCTTGGTCACGTTATCTGTTCCTTAATTCTCCAAAGAAAACAGCTTTGGGCATCTGTGAGTCCTCCATCCTTGAGTCCTCTCATCTATCACTCTCTTTGACACTGCCTTCCCACCCATTGCTTCCTGTTGTCTGCTTTATCTGACTTAAATTAGTGTTCCATTGTCCTGGGTTTGTTTTATAAATAATAATTGTACACCTTTCACTTTTTGCAGTTTCTGACATGTCAACTTTGTTCGTTATTGACTGGCGGTTATGTAAGGATACTTTAAGCACTGTTGAGTGGGCACTCACTGTCCATTCTCAGTCCATATTAGCATATGTGGCATGTCTTATGATTTGTTTGGTATGTGTGTGTGCAGATACACAAAACTATGAAAACTAAGGACAAACACTCAGTTTTCCCAAACTTGTGGTTTTAATAGCCTTCCCCTGCAGACTGTTTTGCTGAAGTGAACCAGAACTAGGGTGTTATACACTAATGACAAAAACTCACTACACTAATGACAAAAACTCACATACAGTATGTCATATCCATTTCCAGGCAGTGCTGCCCCCCTTACTTTCCCTGCCTTACTATTAAATTGAATAACCACACTAACCCTAACCCTCTGTTTCGTTAACCTCATATTCCTCGTATGTCCCTTTTTCTGTAGACAAACGGTCCTGTAGGCAGACATTCCTGGGTTGAAGTGGTCTATAGTTAAAAGTCATTCTGGATTATTTATGTCCACCCCCAACTTTGGAGCAATTTTCGTGCCTAGGGGTAATCTTCATCACCATGGGTTTGTTTCATTAATAAAGATTATGTATGGAAGACAGTTTTGTCCACGTCGACTGCAGTCACGGGTGTGGTTGACCAGCCTGATGGGGGATTGGCAGGTGTGAGTCAGTGAGTGGATCCTTAGTGGAGGTTTGCACTATCAACATGCACCTCACTGTGCATTTTTGGTTATACACATGAAGAATACATTTGGTTTTGGGGTCTTCAGACAAGTTATATTAAGTACATTTCAAACCATTCTTAATCAGTGAATACTTCCTTGCATTCAAAATATACCTCACTTCATTCTTTGGGCGATGACGATCAAAACTATATGTACTTATATGGATCCATGGTAAATGGTTTTGGGACTACAGCTTGCTGATTTTGGACACGCGTATCTAAACACACACACAGAGTAGTGAATACGACTTCTAAGGGTACCGTAAAAATGGCCAATATCTCAGGTCATGGATCATGCAGAGGTTGCCCAATTATAGTTTATGGATTTCTATATTTATCTTTCTCTCTCATTCTTAAATACTCTCTCACGCACACAATGCATCACTCCCTCTCTCTCAAACACCATACAGAGAGAGATATGAGAGAGAGAGAGAGAGAGAAGAGAGGAGAGAAGAGAGAGAGAGAGCGAGCGCGAGAGAGTGAGAGAGAGAGAAGCACACTCACATTTACACACTAGAGAGAGAGAGAAGAGAGAGCGAATGCAGCAGTCATGTATTTATTAATTTGTGTATGACAATGAGGAATGTAACCCCCCACCTATTTTGTTTCATGGTCGTGCATAAAGGTACTTACCGAATGAACACTCGTCCCCGTTTTCATACCAGTTTCGTGCATAGGGGTGTCATGATGTTTCTGTTAGCTAATGTTAAATCCTCCATAGAGCGTTATGCACTGACAAACCAACCCCTTCCTTACCATGAATGTTCCGTTGTTTGTAGGCCTACTATCTACGTAGTGTGTCCACGTTCCTTACAATGAATGTTCCGTTGTTTGTAGGCCTACTATATAATTACGTAGTGTGGATACTTTCCTTACCATGAATGTTCTATTGTTAGTAGTACTACTATATACGTAATGTGTCCACTTTCCTTACAATAAATGTTCCGTTGTTAGTACGCCTACTATCTACGTAGTTTGTTCACTCTACTTACAATGAATGTTCCTTTGTTAGTAGGCCTATTATCTACGTAGTGTGTTTCACTTTCCTTACAATGAATGTTCCTTTGGTATGTATGCCTACTATCTATCGTGTGTTTGGGGTTGGGGGTGGGGGGGGGGGGGGGGGGGGTTTTCCCACTTTCCTTACCATGAATGTTCCGTTGTTAGTAGGCCTACTGTCTACGTAGTGTGTTCACTTTCCTTACAATGAATGTTCCTTTGTTAGTAGGCCTACTATCTACGTAGTGTGTCCACTTTCCTTACAATGAATGTTCCGTTGTTAGTAGGCCTACTATCTACGTAATGTGTCCACTTTCCTTACAATGAATGTTCCGTTGTTTGTAGGCCTACTATCTACGTAGTGTGTCCACGTTCCTTACAATGAATGTTCCGTTGTTAGTAGGCCTACTATCTACGTAATTTGTCCACTTTCCTTACAATGAATGTTCCGTTGTTTGTAGGCCTACTATCTACGTAATGTGTCCACTTTCCTTACAATGAATGTTTCGTTGTTTGTTGGCCTACTATCTACGTAATGTGTCCACTTTCCTTACAATGAATGTTCCGTTGTTTGTAGGCCTACTATCTACGTAATTTGTCCTCTTTCCTTACAATGAATGTTCCTTTGCTTGTAGGCCTACTGTTTACGTAAATGGCGTCCACTTTCCTTACAATGAATGCTGCTTTGTTTGTAGGCCTACTATCTACGTATTGTGTCCACTTTCCTTAAAATGAATGTTCCTTTGTTAGTAGGCCTACTATATACGTAGTGTGTTCACCTTCCTTACCATGAATGTTACGTTGTTAGTAGGCCTACTATCTACGTAATTTGTCCACTTTCCTTACAATGAATGTTCCGTTGTTAGTAGGCCTACTGTCCCCTTACAACGAATGTTCGTATTATCTACGCAGTGTGATAATTTATTTCAGTAACTTAGTGTAGTCATTTTTCTTACAATGATTATAGTGCTATAATTACTATTTGCGCAGTGTGGTCATTTGTCCAAAAATAATTAGAGTGATGTAATTACGTTTTCTATAGTGTGGTCACTTTTCTTACAGTAAATATTCTGTTGTTGATACTATCTATGTAGTATCAGTCACTGTTCTAACAGTGAATATGGTATTGTAAATAATGTCTGCAAAGTGTGGTAATCTTTCTTATAGTGATTGTCGTGTTGTAATTGCAATCTGTATAATGTGATCACTTTTTTTGTAAGGAATGATGTATCGCTGGTGACATTCACATCCATACGTCCATGTTTCGCTGCAGGTCCCAGCTGTGTTGATCACGAGGACTGGTGCTCTGCCCTCAGTAAGAAAGCAGTAAACTGTACCTCAGCCAACGTCACCTCAGCCTGCCCCCATGCCTGTAACAAATGCCTCAGTGAGTTACTATCATTCAAATAGATACACACATCTGAATATAATTACGTCTCCTTGTGTTCACAGATGTGTGGAGGTTGTGTATTTGTGTTTGTATATTCGTGAATAGAAGTGCGTGTACGTGTGTTTGTGTGCTTGTGTGCGCGCGCGCGCGCGCGCGCGCGCGCGCGCGTGTCGCGTGTGTGTGTGTGTGTTGTGTTGTGTGTTTAATAATATGTGAAAGGATGTTCATGTAATTGGAAACTAGGGTAGGTTGCTGCTTCATAAGGGGGCGCAGTCGAGCAGGATTTGAATTTGTTTTTAAAAGTGTCTTCCCACATATGCTTCTTGCAGTATTAACGTGTTTACATTTCAAAGAATTAAATTTAACTATAATGTTTTCTTTAAATAATGATTTAACAAAGAAAGTTGAACGTCGTGAGGGGTATGTCAATCTACATTACAGCCCACACGAATTTTGATATATTTTTTCTTAAAGTTTATAACATTCTTTTACAGATAAAGGAATACTATTTTTCGTGCACCTCTTCTATCCACTCTGTCCGTGCATTCATTTCCATAAATACCACAATGTGATGGAACCCAAGTACCGGTTACACTAGAACCCGTTAGCATGAAAAAATGCATACGATAATTAATTTTGAGTTTTAAGTCAGATCTGTCTCTAATCTTTACGGGTTTTAGTGTAAGACACATTTAGAGTGAACACAAAAAAGCATTAGAAACATAATCATAGTGTGTATGTTTATTTGTATGTGTGAGTGAGTGTGTATGTGAGTGTATGTATGTATGTATGTAGTGTGTGATTTATGTCTGGTTGCTTGTTTGCTTGTGTATATACATTATTAATTTGCTGTGTAAGTTACCTATGTGTTGGTGAATATGGAAGGGAATTTGAGTGGTGTGTGTGTGTGTGTGTGTATGGGTGGGGGTTGTTGTTGTAAAATGCTTGAATATCTTTGAGCGGTGTGTGTGCATTGTATGAGTGTTTGTGTGTTGAACTGTTTTTGTTTTTAAAACTAAAACAATTGTGGCGTGTGTGCGTGTGCGTGTGTTTGCGTGTGTGTGTGTGTTGTGTGTGTGAGTGTGTGTGTGTGGTTGTGTGTGTGGTGTGTGTGGTGTGTGTGTGTGTGTGTGGTGTAACAATCTGTCTGTCGGTTTGTCTGTGTGTGTTTGACTCAATAATGCATATAATGTTGTGTTGTGCAGATCCAAACTGCTATGACAAACGGAGTGCGTGTTCATATTGGCAAAACAAAGGAGAATGTACAAGCAATCCTGGCTACATGGAAATTAAATGTTATTACAGCTGCCACGTCTGTGGTAAGTAGCCCCACTGCACTATATGAAATATCGGATGAAACAAACTATTCTGAACAAAATAATTCCATATTGTATGCATAATTAGTTCCATTACCTGTACAACTGAACCTAGAATACCATTGCATTCTTGTCACATGTTTGTAAGATATAGCTTAACAAGTAACACGCCCTCCTAAGTTCAAAGTCACAAAACGCGACTACACTAAGCTTGTCAAAATGGGTGTGTCCACTTCAATCAGTTCATAAAACTGCAGTTGTGTGAACAGCGATCCCTCCAGGCTTCCTTGACAAATCAGGGGGTTCATGAGAAACACTCAAATGATTTGCCTTGTCAACAACAGTGGACACTCCTACATTTAAGTTTTGAGTTCTGCCACACTTTTAGATTTTTCAGATTTAGGGTGGATTGTTTGTTGGACCGTAGTGTCTACGAATGCAGTAACCACGTGATTTGGTGTACACAATTATTGAATTAGGCATCCTTCAAATGTGAGATGATTTGAACAACCCAATTGTGTTTTTTTGCGCCTTTCTGTATTATAAATAGCCTTGATTTATTTGGAGTAGTTCCTCTCCCTCGTCTGTCTATCTGTGTGTGTGCTGCGTGCTGTGTGTGCTTCTGATGTGGTCAAATCTCTCTTTTGACACTTCTTGATCTTGCTGCTGCCTTTGATACATAGACCATCCATTATTCTGTATCGTCTTGAAACATACGTTTGGAATAAGGGCCCTGCTCTTTCTTGGTTCCTCTTACCTTTCTGATAGTTTCAATCAGAGTTCTGGTCAATGGTCGTCAGTCTGAGCAGGTAGCTTTCTTGTGGGAGTCCCCCAGGGGTCTGTGCTTGGTCCCGTCTTGTTTACATTGTATACGCGTCACCTCTTGCCAATGTCACGACCAAGCACACATGAAACATCCACTTATATGCAGATGACTCACAACTCCAAATAGTAACAACCCCTGAATATCTAGATTCCATTCCTTTACAGAAAGCAACAACTGCTATATTGATATTCAAAAAAGGATGTTCAAAATAAACTTCAATTAAATGGTGGAAAAAACCGAAGCAAGCTTGTAGGGACAAAAAACAAACTAGCCTCGTTTCCATAGAGTCATCAACTGGGTCAACAAATCATTCCCCTCTCAGACTCTGTCAAAAACTTAGGTGTCACTTTGGAAATTACTCCTTTCCATGCAGAGTTTCCTGACTCAGACCTGTCAGCCTGCTACTCAAATTCGTCGGCAAAATTGGCTATATTCGTAAATTACCTCTCAGATGAAGCCACAGCAAACGCTTGTTACTCCCTCATCCTATCTCGTATTGACTTACGTAATGTCTCTTTCTGGCCTATCAGTATCTGTCTCTTCTTGTCTCAGCGATTCAAAACACAGCTGCTCGTCTTGTCCTTAGGAAGAAAAAGTTCGATCATGTTAACCCTCTTCTGCTTCTTTGCACTGGCTTCCTGTCGCAGACAAATTGAGTATAAATTAAACACACTTGCTATAAAATCTATTATAAAAGTGCTCATCTTACTCTGCGACAATATTTCCATCTATACGCCAGCTCGCACTTTACGTTCAGTTTCTGACCCTCTTTCTCCCAGATCCCTAGTATAAGCTTTCAACTGTTGAGCTCGGCGCTCTTTTTCTGTCTCAGGGGACCGACCTCCTGGAACAAACTGCCTCTCTCCCTCCGTCAGCGACCGGACTCTATCTCTTTCAAAGCTAACCTCAAACCCACCTGTTCCCCCATCATAAAGCTCCGATCTCTTTCTCGTCTCCTCTTGCATTAGGTCTGTTTCTGCTATATTTCATTTGAATGAATCAGTGTGGTCGCTTTTGTATGCGTTTTGTTTGAATGCGCTTTGAATGCTAACGTGGTGTGCGCTTTGATTTGATTTCTATCAAGATTCATCGCCGTATAAATACTTATGTGTTGTTGTTGTTGGGTGTGCTCGTGTGCGTGGGTGCGTGGGCGTGTGCGTCTTGGTTGTGCTTGTGTGTGTGTGTGTGTGTGGTGTGTGTGTGTGAGAGAGAGAGACGAGAGAGAGAGGAGAGAGAGAGAGATATTGTCTAGTGGTGTGTGTGTGTGTGTGTGTGAGTGTGTGTGTGTGTGTGTGTGTGGGTGCTTGATTTTGTGCCAGATGAGCATGTGTTGGATGTCTCTGCTGTGTGTCTGTGTCTGTGTCTGATGTTCATTTGAGTGATTTGTGTGTGTGTGTGTGCCTATGAGTGCTTGCCTATGTTGTGCATGGAATCTGTAACCCAGGAAAACGCAAATGTTACGACAAGCCCTGTATAAAACAGGTGGCCCTGCATGAAGACGACCAATAGCTGGTGCGTTGTGTGTAACGCACGTGAACACAGGATATGGAGGATCCACCTTGTGAAACTAGGTGAGTATCTAAAACAACTGTTGATTTATTTTCTTGCTGACGGTGTCGATACATTTTTTAAAGCTATATCTTCACTCTGAAGTTAAGTTAGTGCATGGCTCCACAGCCATTCAATTTAACCTAGACAGGTAATATAACTTGCATGTGTAGTGTGGTGAGAGAGGGAGGAAGGGAGAGGGAGAGAGACAGAGAAGGAGCGGAGAGAGACGAGAGAGAGAGAGAGAGAGAGAGAGCTCGTGTGTGTGTGTGTGTGTTGTGCGTGTGTGTGTGTGTTGTGTGTGTGTGTGTGTGTGTGTGTGACGGGCAGCGGGGCGTGAGTGTGTGTGTGGGTGTGTTTGTGTGTGTCGTGTGTGTGTGTGTGTGTGTGTGTGTGTGAGTGTGTGATGTGTGTGTGTGTGTGGTGTGTGGTGGTGGTGGGTGTAGTGTGTGTGTTGTGTGTGTGTGCTGGTGTGTGTGTGTGTCAGGTAGTTAAGTCAAGTCAACCTGATATTTATTGAGGATAAAGGAGTAAGCTGGACAGCTTTTCTTCATCCTGTCCTCAGAATCGAAAAGTAATACGAAGCAACTCGAAACATAACTCAACATGCAACACAAACATTCCAAAGTACTAACATTAGCTACTAATAAACGCATTGAATAACTCGAGAGGAGAGAGAGAGAGAGAAGGAGAGAGAGAGAGAGAGAAGGAGAGAGAGAGAGAGCGGAGATGAGAGAGAGAGAGAAGAGAGACAGAGAGAGAGGAGAGATGACGAGTGAGAGAGAGACGAGAGAGAGAGCGAACGAGAGAAGAGAGGGAGAGAGATGGAGAGTGAGGAGAGAGGAGGAGGACGGACGAGAAGAGTACGAGAGAGAGAGAGAGAGAGAAACTTGAAAAACTTGAAAAAAAAAAAAAAAAAAAAAAAAAAAAAAAAAAAAAAAAAAAAAAACAAAAATGAAAACTTTAAAATTTTTTTCCAAGGATAAGATTATTTTAGGCAACGCTAGTCTTCAACTGCCTGTACATATACGAACAAGAACACAAACATGCAAGATGATATTACACATACAGATTTGAACATAAAGTAGCACCTTTGTTAATATAGAAACATTAGAATACAAACATGGCAGGCCATTAAATTACACATAAAAATTGAAACATAAAAAGTAGCAAAGCAGGATGTGTAAAGACAGAGAGAGAGACGAGAGAGAGAGAGAAATAGAGAGTAGAGAGAGAGACGAGAGAGGAGAGGAGAGAGAGATAGGAGATAGAGAGAGAGTATAGAGAGAGAGACAAATGAATGGGAAGATTGAATTGAAACTGTTTGTCCCTTTCTTTTTTCCCCA
>CM065694.1:12019734-12042234 GCA_017654935.2 Phymorhynchus buccinoides
TGGGAACCTCCTATAAAGACCCTTGAATATCCATCAAAATAGTTTCTTAAGTGGATGGATTTGTAATAGTGGGTAATTTTAAATATCTACCAAGAAGGAGTCTAAGAGAAGTAGGTCTTTAAATGGCTGGAGTCTTGATAGGGAGGCGCCACTGTATTATCTTGCGTATTCTGGTAATCTGGTTTGATGCCATCACTATTTTTGCGCGTGTTTTCAAATAACTGTGTGTGCTACTACCCTACTATAAACGTAATCAGATATAGAAAATTGATGTGCCTCATAACATGTGCCTCTTTTCTTGCACGATTGTTTTGTTATTTTCTAGTAGTATGGTCTTTTCCCCTGTAAGATTATTATGATTCTTTGTGTTTGGTGTTGTGTGCGTGTGTGATCTTTGTAGATGACAGATGGTGTGTTGATTTTTGCAGAAGCAGTTACTGCGGTGACTTCATCCGAGCTGTCCGTCCGAATTGCAGAGAACCCATCGCTCTGTGACGGCCCCCCAGACTTTGCCACTGCTTTTGCCCCAAGACCTGCTATGGAGAAACCTTTACAGGTATATATTATAGGCCCTGCTTAATACGCTCTAGTGAGTCCTGCGACGAAAAAAACCCACACCCACAACATTAGCTGATGTTTCATTGTACCTGGTCGACATGTTCGCAATATTTTGATTGTGCAGCAACATTTGTTTCGTTATAATCTTATGTACGATAACAATTGAGCTTCAGTAGTCCGACCACGCAACCAGACTGGCCGATAGATCGGTAACTGCGAGGCGCCCTGTTATACTGATTCGTCCATAAAGAGGCGCAATGACGATGTGTCCCAACGAAAGTAAGTTTAAACGTCATGGTGCAGTATAACAGGATCATAACATATTTTAGGATGCAGTTCATGTGATAACACATCAGTACGGGATTTGATAACGTGACACGATATTTTAAATTATAAGAACTATAGTAGAATTGCTTAACACTAGCCTTAATGAAAGAAATGATATGCGATTAAATAAATGATAAGACTAAAAACATTGAACTATAGGAAAAGGAAAATTTCCAGTGTGAAAGTATGAATTCGCAGAAGAAGAATCGTAAATAGTGGGGTGGTCGTTATACTGCTCTGGACCCGTAATAATATACTCAAATTCCTGGGCTCGCTCTGAATTTGAAAGCTAATAAATTCATCCTTTCTGGACACAGTGGTTTGAATCTTATGTTTTTTTCTTGTCACGTAATCCTTGAAACTTCAGCTGAATTATTATCTGAACGGTCTTTTATACAAATATAAAGTAGGTAACACACATAAGACATGAAAACTGAGTCTGATCTAAAGGGTGTGGCTACATTAGGAATTTTGTAAACGAAAATGGAAATTTTGTGTCATGAATAATTATTATGATTTGATTTTTAGAATTTGACTATTACATTTAATGTTGGTTTTTCCTCCATTAGACATACATTGTACAAAAATAGATTTAAAAAAAAATGGTGGTCGGTATAGCCTGATGCCAAGTTTATTGGCACATCTACTTGGGTCTAGAGGCGTAAATCTATATGCAAACACTTGATTTATAATAAACTGAGTCAAATTGTTGCTAAAATGAAACCGAAACTACATATTGATATAACATGGACACATGTAAATTTTGTAGTAAAATCTAAAGTATGCTACTAATGTTTTTTGATGCCATGGGTTTACCAAATTCCAGTATTATGTTTCTCTATGTAACCAGAAAGTAGACTCGCTTGAAAATGTTTTATGGAACGCAAATATGTGAAAGAGTTTTGAGATTACTGCAAAATCTGATTAATACACAATGTGACAATGTTATCATTATCCCATTTCTTGCATTGGGTTCTGTTTGGGATAGAGAATTTGGAACTGATGTGATTTTGTAATTTTATTCTTTTGTTTGGCAAATGGTTTATTTATAATGTAAAATTGAAAAACGCTTCCTGATTTGTGGGATTCAGAAAAATGTTAAAAACAATATTTTAATTCAAAACACAACTCTACTTTACAAAACAACCATCAAACTTCTATTAAATTGACTTTCCTAGAACTTTTTTCTCCACGATGACGCTAACCTCGTATACACATTATGCTATAGAGCGCTTATAGAAGCTTATTATTATTTTATATTATTACTACTGACTACTACTACTACTACGACTATACTTACTACTACTACTACTACTACTTCTACTACTATTATTATTATTATTATTATTATTATTATTAATGGTTGTAAACTTATACTTATAAGTTATTTGTAAACATTGTGAGAAATACCTTTGGAGTGTTGGATAACACGTTTCTCCATTGGATGTTTGATATGTTTTTATTCCTCTTTTGTTGTTGTTATTGTTGATGTGGTTATCATGTATTATGGTTGTGTATTGGCATTTGTTGTCGTTTCTTTAGTTGTCTTGATTACATAGTCTGTGTGTATTTGTAAATTGAATACAAATGTTTATTACAACAAACAACAAATGATCAGTTTCCCTCGCTGGGTTTAAAATGTATAGCTTTGCCGCAACCCTCTAGAGGATCTCCTTAGACCTTGCTATTAATGTCGTGCTCTTGTTCACCTTTAACACCGACACGACTTGACATTAATTGAACCGAGCTCCTCCGAAATCGAATGTGTCCGGCTGTGCGCAGCGGAGCCAAGTGACACTGGAAAATGGACACATACGTACCTACCCATTATGGCCTTTTTTGACCTGGGAACGCAGAGAGAAGAAGAACCGTGCTTTGTGGAAGTTGAAATGGCGACTCCACGTCTATTCGCAAGGATGATGAAAAACAGATAGAAAGAAGTTCTAACGTTTGTAGGAGACATTGAAGGACGTAGCCTTTTGTGCCACAGTCCGTGTGACTTGAACCCTGTGAGAACGGAGGGAAGTGCTACGTACGAGAAGATTGTCCCAGTGTCTGTGCCCCAAGCACTTTCGAGGGAGAATCTGTGTGAAAATGAAACTGTAGGATTTATCGTGTCATGCAGACCATTATTCTGCAAGGTTGTAGCGTGTCATTAGGATCCTGAGCAATGTGGCTCACTCGTGTTGAAGAAGTGAGTCTATGTTATCATCAATTGTTCGGTTGTTTGTTTTGGTGTGATGTTTGTATTTATGTATTTATGGGTATGTCTGTAGTATGTATGTAAAAATAGCAATTAAACAAGAAGGCGGAAATTTTGGAAATGTTCTTTTTATTTTCCTCCGAATTTCGCGGACTATGTGTCCCTTCCTCAGGAAGTAGTTTAACTGCAACAACAATAAATTTTGCACCAAATTAATCTATCTTACTTACACACACGCACAACGCACACACCACTATACGCACACACCGACACCATAACACAACAACACCCACCAGCCACCACCCCACCGCATGTGAGGTCACAACACGACAACACCCGCGCGCGCTGCTGCACTGAAAGCACACACCGGCAACAATAAACGCACCTCACACGCACACCAATACGCACCTCCGCACGAACCGGCAAACGGAGACACGACGCACACAGCGCACGCGCTTACGCACTGCACCGCACACGCACTACACGGCACGACGGCACTGCGCCGCACGCACAGGGCGGCACACCGCCATGCCGCACACACACAGCGCACACGCACAATAGGACGGCACACTGACACACACATCACACACATCAACACACACACACAACACACACTTCCACACACACCTTAATGTGGTAGTATAATGTACCGTCTAGGCCTACCTTAAACTGTCGGGTTATCATTAAACTTCGCACGTAAGACAGTGTACAGTGCTTTTCACCTGGTTGCTGTATAGCTCAACTGAGGCTATATTAGTGATTTGTTAGGGCAGTTACTCTGTCGAGGCAAACTTTGTTAGAGGGTGTCAAGTAGAAAAGATACCCATGCCATTTTGGTCACCTCGTTATATTTGTACAACCCGTGTTGTTAGTGAGGATTGTTTGAATTTGCGACAAAGATTGGCATTCCATTTTGAAATTGTCTATCTTGGTTCGAAGGTTTTGCCCTAGGTTTTAATGTCCTTTGGGGTCTTTTTTGTATACAATTGGATTTGTGTAAGACTTGAAAATATTCTTTCTGTCCTACCTTGGTTCACCTATATTTTCATCATCACTTATTTTAGTTCATAGCTCTAAAACAGGTTTTATATCAAACTTGACCTTGAGAGCGTTTTCTGTCTTATTGTGGTATTCATAGTTTTCCCTATCGTAAAATGAAGTCGTGATTCTTCATTGTATACAAATATCTTGTTACATAAAAAATAAGATATTAGCTGAATGGGAGCATGCTGTCTAAGCCACTAAAACAATATTCTGTTCTTGGGAATTGCAGCATCGTGTTAGGTCTTTTCTTGTGTTGATGCTTTGACAGAGTACTCCACGTTTGCATTGCCACCATTTTCTTTCTGCAGAAGTTTTTTCAGGGTTTTTGACAGTTTTCGACAGGAGAATTTCCATATAATTGTAGCACTCGTCTGTTGGGTTTTTTTTGGTTTGTCACATGAAGTGACATTTACACTTGGTTTCTTTGCACTATGTCCGCTTATGATTAGCCCACGTTTTTTTTAAAGATTTCTTGTGATCCGATGTAGGGTCCTCAGGATATTTTTTGCATTTGATGACGTAGACGACGTTTGGTGTGGTGCACGGAGGACTGTCGATGTTCCATTTCCGTCCATCCCATGGTGATAGAATTATGTCGTCTCCTTGCGTGTGCACATGTGTTCCATCGTTTGCTGAGCAGCAGTAAACCCTGGTTTTGGTTTGGGCCATGGATGGGGAATGGGTTTGGAACAGAGGGATTGTAAATTTCTCCTATGTTCTTTCTTGCTGAAATTATCATTACTTTCGGAAATGTCCTTCGTTTGTTCACTGAGTAAGGAGGATAGTTTTGTTTTATTATTTTTTGATTTGGTGGATCCTTGTGTGTGTGTGTGTGTGTGTGTGTGTGTGTGTGTGTGTGTGTGTGTGTGAGTGCGTGTGCGTGGCGTGCGTCGTGTGCGTGCGTTGGTGCGTGCGCGTGCGTGTTCGTGCGTGTGCGTGCTGCGTGGCGTGTGTGCCGTGTGCTGCGTGCGTGTGTGCGTGTGTGTGTGTTTGGTGTGGTGTGTGGTGTGTGTGTTTGTGTGTGTGTGTGTGTGTGTTTGCGTGTGCGTGCGTGTGCGTGTGTTAAGTAATATGCATTAATTTTGTCAAAATGTCATTGTTTGTTGCAGTAAACTACTCCTTGATGAAGCGACGCATAGTCCGCGAAAATTCGAGAATAAAAAGACAATTTACAAAACTTCCGCTCCTTGTTTTTAATTGATTATTTACACTATTACTGGCTTTTACCAGACAAACAGTGATGTTGTGCACCGCAAAGCGTGGATTTTACTTTCTACTTACAATTTATGTATGTAGGCCTGAAACGAAAAATCTCAGTTGAATAGCCAGCTCCGTACCCTCTCTGAAGGACTGAAAGTTAGTGCATTTGAAATGCAGATTAGTTTGCTTTGATAAAGCTTTCTGTGTCCATGTCTTTATTTGTGAACCTCAGAAACAAAACCAGTTTAACGCTAACTTTGGTAATGTTCCGTGTTCCAATTTTTTTATTATGTAAATTGTTGCTGAATTCTTTTTCTCCAATGGGGAGGGACAGTTCCTTATGCAAAACAGCTGTTTCGACCTAAGGAAGGTCTCGCATCAGTTTGCTGATCGGCCATTGGGAGAAAGTAATCAGCACAACATCAGTGAAAAGACTTACGCGAAACGTTCTGAAAATAAAAGGTCTGAGAAGAGATTCAGTGGGTTGTTTTTCTATTTTAGTCTATGTATGTATGTATGTATGTATTTATGTATGGGTACGTAGTATGTATATATGTATGTATGTATGTATGTATGTATGTATGTATGTATGTATGTATGTATGTCTGTATGTATGTATTAATATTGTATGTATGTATGTATGTATGTATGTATGTATGTACTGTATGTATGTAATGTATGTATGTATGTATGTATGTATGTATGTATGTATGTATGTATGTAAATGTATGTATGTATGTATGTATGTATTGTATGTATGTATGTATGTATGTATGTATGTTTTGTAGTCTGTGATCATCAAAACTTTAACAACACGTGCGCTAAATCTAACTACAACACGCACTCTTCTCAAAAATCCTTTAACTTGGTGATGTTCTCGAACTACAAATAACAGCACAGCCACACTTTGCACGGTGATAAATACCATCGGTCTTGTTTTTCCAGTGACTCAACTGTAAAAAAACCAAAGTAGCCAGGTGATATGATAGTAAATCAGTTTATTAACTTTGGAATTGCTAGTAGAAAGAGTGCAACCATTCTAAGGCAATCTTATATTTGTATGTGTAGTCACCTTCTCTCTCTCTCTCTTCTGATTCTTTTTCTATGGTGACCCACTAAGTGTTTACACTTACTTCTATATTTATAAAGAAGTTTGTCACTTGCACAGAAGAAAGAAGAAGAAAGAGAAGAAGAGAAGAAGAGATGTGAATGCAAGAAGGGAAGTCCATTGCTTTATCATATAATGTTTCAATTGGCCCCCAACAGGTACAGCTAGCGTAGTGGTAAGACGCTGACAGTTCATTCCCCAGCATGGGCCCCATTGTTCCCCTCGTTTGTTTGGTGTTGTTTTTCTTTTTGTAATGCAAAGCGAGTGGGCCCTTTGGAAGGTTTTTGCCTTTCCTTTCCTTGTGCTAGTGTAAAATCAACCGCTCCTTCTAGGAGGAACAAAAACCCCAAAATCTCCCTAAAAATGATTCCGAATTCATTCATAAACCCAGCACACTACAATGAACACAAACAACCAAGGGTTAGGATGTAAATATAATACAATGGATCCTCCCTTTTAAAAACTTGAAAAAAATCATCCAAAATAAGTCTTAAAGACCCACAGAGCCGGCTGGATTAGCGGCCGTTGTTTTTATGGGTCGGTGTGGGCCCACATTCTACATTCATATACGATCGAGGCTGCTTTTTGCTTTTTTAAAAGTGATGCCTCGTTTTCAATTTGTATGGGGAAGCCACATTTGGTCAAATAGATTTCTTACCAGCTATATGAGGGAAAAAACACGTGAAAACATGATTTGACACGTGATGTACTAGGTCCTTAAGTGGAGGGAGTTTTCAAGGAGTTCATTTTATACTTAAAAAGAAGGCAATGTCTCCAAGAAGTAGGTCTTTAAGTGGGAGAGGTCTTGCGGGGGGGGGTGGGTGGGGTGGGGGGGGGGGGGTGTCTTGTAAGGGAGGTTCCACTGTATATTTTAACCACAACAAAACCTGTTATCTGAGAGAAGTGAATACCGACTCCACTGAGCTTCTATGGCATCTCGCTGGCCTCCAGTCAGAGTTAGTATCGAGCCCAAGTTTCCATTTTAGGCTAGACGCACTGACACAACGCAAACTGGTCGATGTCAAACACACGTTCATGCAGAACATAATGGAATACATTCCATAGCCAGAAAAGGTTGCCGTTTTGCTAATTGTGCTTGTCTATTGCTTGCAGACGTGGCTTCGGGGGGGGGTGGTGTGAGGATGTATCTATGTGTAGTGCTATTCTTCACGAATCAACGGCAAATGCGATTCTACGAATCGAAGCGCATTCTATTTGAACGTTGTCATCACACATGCAGATATGCTCGGGTAAGTGCGTACCATGCATGACCTAATTTGTTTAAAATTTGTACAGTAATTTAAAAAAAAGTGCAATGAACCGTGTTTGTTATCGTATTGGTATTCGGTACTTTATGGTCACAGAGGCGTATCTGTGAAATTCAGGGTTGCTCCACCCGATAGCGCGTTGCAAGCCATAGGCCGGGCCGCCCGTTTTTTTGAATTTTTAATGCAGCGATTTTCTGTGATTGTCTGATGAGGAGGAAGGGTGGGTGAGCAAATTTTGACCAATGACGCCTTTTTTGTTGCCACGGGTTTAACGTATGTGTTGATATTGAAAAAGTTGGCTTTCACAAAAAGTTTTGTGATTTGGGTCAAACCCTGGCAGGCTGAGTGATTTGGGTCTCCATGTTTTTGTGTTCTAGTGTTGTTTATACGGACATGGTGGTTTGACAGTTTGCCAGAGGGTGTATGATGACTCGTTTACGCAATGGTGTTATTTTGTTTTCTTCCTGTGTGGTTCCGCTTTTATGTTGTTTTCCATTTTTTATTTCATCGTACTTGGGTGGTTTTAGAACTGTCCTTCCCCGCCATTTTCCCACCCCTTCAACTCTCCTACGGCTCGTGGCAAACGCCCTTTTTGTTAACATTGGACAGGTATGCCGTGCAAGCCAGGTGATCGTCCGATGTCTCTCCTGTGTGTACTACCGAGTGAACTGTTGTGACTGTCACCCCTTCACTCTGACTTCTGACCTTGCTCTCGATTGCGTGCAATGGAATTAGTGTTTGTTTACCTCTCAGAGAACCCGTCGAGAAGGTAGTAGAAAACAAGGCATTAAAACTGGTGTTTTCCATCGAATTCTGAACTATACCCAAACAGTCAGCAATCCAACCAAAACTCTGTTGCTTCGCGTTATCTTAGCCTAATGTTATCTGTGTGTTTTGATCCACTTTTCAATGTGTGAAAAATGCAAGCGTTTTCAATACAATCCCACCCATCTCCATTCTATCCCTCTTTCAACACCACCGCACGCCACACTAACGAATTGTTTCCGCATTTCCTCTTCAATGCCAGTCACTGGCCTAAAGCAAAACGGACGGCTGTGTGTGAATTTTTTTAGATAACGACATTGACATCCTGTTTTTACAAAGAAACTTGTTTAAACAAAAGGTATGAGGAAAGTGTGTCGATCTTGCCCCACATTGATATTCTGTCAAAGCGTTCCCCGCTCTCACCATTGTGGTGGTCTGGCTGTTTGTGTACGGGGGACAGCTTGGCGAATTACATGGCAGTCATACCACCTTCCCCTTCCCCCACTCATTCGAAGTTGTTCAGCTGTTTAATTCATCAAAACAACAAACTGTTCATTTCGGTGTTTTATATGGACTTTTCCCAAGCAAAAATAAGCTGACAGACTGTGTTTTCTTCACGAATTTCCGGAATTGCTTGATGATGTCAATATATAAAAAACTGCTCGCACTGTCAGTCTTGTGATGTAAATTTTCATTTGATCAACCAGCGCTCATCTACTGCCAAACTGATCGATATTTTTTAAATATGTTCAATTTAGTCAGTCTGTAAGTCACCTACTCACAATCGGGTCCACAGCATCGATGGATTATGCATCGATCTAATGAAAACATCGTTCAGTCCACTATATTACTCAAGAGCTAGTTCCGTCATTTCTGTTTCCTTTGTAATCTTAGTCTAACCAATTCCCCGCTTCTGGTTTGTGTACAAAGAGACTCGTAACCTACGTGGCCTAGACAAGAGGTCTTCAAGAAAGACATTGTTCTGTCTGTAGCCCCATACGCATGCCCCTCTTGGAGCAACTGAACTCTACGCTTTGTGCTGTGCTGGACAAACATGCTCCAGTACAAAGTAGCAGGGTGAGGACTGGACACTGCTCCCCGTGGTACCCCTGTGTCAGAGAAGAGCTCAGGGAGGCGAAGCAGGAGAGACGGCAGGCTGAGAGGCAGATGGTCAAGTCCAGCTCTGACAGGTTTATTAAAAAGATCGTTTGAACATTTGCCAAACAGAGGCAACGAGCACATTGTTGAAAGGCAAAAGCCATCCTAGACTACAGTGCTGAGATTTTGGTGTAGTACGCGGGTCAGGCATTTATATAAGTGTGTTGTGGCAGACTCATGGGAGGCACAAAGGAAAGCAAGTCATTCGAGCCCCTCCCCACTTTGTCTCTATCTTAGTATAAGTGAACTTCCAAAGACGTTTTAGTGATTATTTTACAACGAAGATTTCGGACATTCGTTTTAATCTAAACCAAATCAGCAGTTCTTCATTTGAAATGTGTGATAATACTGTGATACAGCTGGGCTTTAAATTTGATGTGTTTCACCCTGTTTCTCCCAGTGATCTTAGAAAAATTATTCTAAATGCTAAACCAACCACTTGTCCTCTTGACCCCATCCCTACCCCATTGTTGATTGACCGTCTTGATGAACTGCTCCCTACCCTCACATCCATTTTCAATGAAAGTCTGTCATCTGGTCATTTTCCATCATTGTTCAAGATAGCAGCAGTTAAACCCCTCTTAAAGAAACCTTCTTTGAACCCAAATGAATTAAAACACTACCGCCCTGTGTCCAATTTGCCATTTTTGTCTAAATTAATTTAAAAGGTTGTCCTTGGACAGCTATTTGAACACTTGAATGCACACTCACTTATCTCCCCCAACCAGTCCGCTTACCAACCCTCTCATAGTACTGAAACAGCACTGCTTAAAGTAACAAATGATATTCTCCTTGCTCTCGACCGTGGTGATGTATCCCTTCTGACACTGCTAGACTTAAGCGCTGCCTTTGACACAATCGACCATTCTATTCTCATTAGCACTCTCCATAACCATTATGGAATTACTGGTACAGCCCTATCTTGGTTTCAGAGCTACTTAACATCTCGCACACAGTCTGTTTTCATTGACGAGTTTTCATCAGATGCAAAAGCGCTGACTTTTGGTGTACCACAGGGATCAGTGCTTGGTCCTATTATATTCATTATGTATACAAAACACTTACACACACTCATTGAAAAGCACTTCATTTCAGATCAGTCATTTGCAGACGATAACCATCTTTACAAGTCATCTCATCCATCAAAAACAGAACATGCCCTGCAAACCATGCAACGTTGCGCCACTCAGGTTTTAAGTCTTGGATGACTCAACATAAATTAAAGTTAAATGATGATAAAAACCGAAGCCCTTCTCATGCACACAGAAAGATCCTTCTCTAACTGTCCCAAACTAGCCACTGACCGTGTAGGAAACTACGACATTGAGTTATCCTCCTCTGCACGCAATCTAGGATGCATAATCTCTAATGACATGTCTTTTGACAAGTACACTTCTCATATCTGTAAGTGTGCATATGTAGCTCTCCATCAGATAAGTTCTATTCGTCATTACCTTACAGTCTCAGCAACAAAAATATTGATCTGTTCTCTGGTTCTGTCTAGGGTGGACTATGGCAATGCCCTCCTGGCTGGGTGTCCAAAACGTTGCATAAATAAACGTCAAAGAGTCCAAAATTCGACTGTGAGGCTTGTGTTCAAGGCAAATAAACGAGATCATATCACTCCTTTACTGCAATCCCTACACTGTCTTCCTATTGAGGCTCGCATCAAATACAAACTGTCAATACTTTACCATAAATTCTTCTCAGGATCTCCCCCAGATTACATTTCAAACCTTCTATCTGTTTACTCTCCCGCTCGATCTCTTCGTTCTTCAACTGACCACTTCAACCTCTGCATTCCAAAAGTCCGAACAAAGACTTTTGGAGAAAGAGCTTTCTCCTTCTCTGCTCCAACTCAGTGGAATTCTCTTCCTAAACCTGTCCGCGAAATCCCATCAGAGTCTTCTTTCAAAAAAGCATTGAAAACTCACCTCTTCCGGTATTTTCCCAACAAAAAGTCTATGCCACGCCCTTCTGACTTGTCTCTCTCGGTCCCTCTCTCTCTCTCTCTCTCTCTCTCTCTCTCTCTCTCTCTCAGTCTCTCCTCTTCTCTCTCTCTCTCTCTCTCTCTCTCTCTCGATCTCTCTCTCTCTCTCTCGATCTCTCTCTCTCTCTCTCTCTCGATCTCTCTTTTTTCCCGTCCACACTCACCACACTCTCTTGTTTCTGTCACATCACACACTCTCTTTTTTTCTCCCTCTGTCTCTCTGTCTCTCTCTCCTCTCCTCTCTCTCTGTGTCTGTCTCTTACTTTTTTTCTTTTTTTTTCCATCCCCTTTTCTCATACCCCCCCCCCCTTCTGCCGTTGAACTTGTTGCCCGTGTTTTGGTTCTTGCGGTCAATCAACAGCGGCCAGTTCTGTGTGTGTGTGTGTTGTGTGTGTGTGTGGTGTGTGTTGTGTGGTGTGTGTGTGTGTGTGTGTGTGTGTGCTTGTGTGTGTGCGTGGCGTGCGTGCGTGCGCGTGTGTGCGCGCACGCGCGCGCGGGGCGTGTGTGCGTGTGTGAGGGTGTGTGTGTGCGTGGTGCGCGTGTGCGTGCGCGTAGAGCCTGTGGGTGTGGATGTTGGCGTGTCAGTGTACCGTAGGTTTAATATTGTAGTGTTGTTTCTGTGGCAGTCATATTTTAAATGTTGTATATTTCCCATAGTTTTCGTGTGACGTGCTGCTTTATATTGTCTTAATTGATAAATGTTTTTAGTCAATTTGTGATTTTATGTACGACACTTTAAATATGATGCTATTAACGTATATTTTTTGTTGTTGTTTGTGTTTTTGTTTTTGTTGTTAGCTTTAAAAAAAAGAAAAATGATTTGTAATGCATTTATATTGTTATAAAGCGCGATGAGCCCATTGTGGGGTATCGCGCTATAAAGTATCCCCTATTTATTATTATTATATTATTAAGTGCATGGGCACATGGGACCTCGTTTATCGTCTCATCCGAAAGACTCTGTTCAGACCGGGGTGGCCTATGCAGCGTGAGAGGAAAAAAACCACCCTTTACCCAGTTCGAACTCGGCTTATTGTATACGATCGAACGCGTTACTGCTGTGCCACTCTTCACCATACTTTGTAGACTCAAAATTTGCTCAGCAGGTAGGCCTACCATAGATTTCATAACCCAGACATACTCACTCCGTTTATTTCTCAGCAGGTACCATAGAATCATAATCCTGACAATGGCATTGCAACTCTGTTTATAAGCTCAGCGGGTACCATATATTCGTATTCCTGACATTATCACTTTGTAGTGTCAGCGGGTAAGAAATCATATCACTGACGATGACATTGTCATTGTTTATTTGCTCAACAAGTATCATAGATTCATAATCTCAGATCATTATCACTGGTTATAATGTGCTCACATTATTCATCATTAATAAGTTCAGACCATTATTTACTGTTTATTTGCTCAGGGCAGGCATTCATAGATCATAATCGCAGACATTATTAACTGTTTTTTTGCTCGGCAGCATCATAATGATCCATAAGTCTCAGACATTATTTCTGTTTTATTTGCCAACATGCACCATTGATTCATAATCGCAGACACGTTTACTGTTATTTGCTCAGCAGGCATAATAGATTCATATATCAACATCATTACTGTTTATTTGGCTCAGCAGGCACTATAGATTCATAATCTAAGACTCATTACGTTTATTTGGCTCAGGTAGGCATCTACATTCATAATCTAGGCATTATTTCTGTTGTATTTGCTCAGGCAGGGTTTGATAGATTTCATAATCCATGACATTAATACATATCACTGCTGTTTATTCTTGTGCTCAGCAGGTACCATAGATTCACAAATCCAAAATGTAATCATATCAAAGTAAGTATGCTTTTACTGTGGGGTAGTCTGTTTTATGTTTGTTCTTTTGCCTCACAGTCCTTTTGAATAGACTAATAAAAGAGAAGAAACGAAAAGAATGAAATAAAATACCTTAGGTAATTTGGGGCAAGCTACTGATTGCCTTTGTCAACCTTGACACGACCCACCACAAGACTAACAAGTTTTCAAACCACCATCCTCCTCAACTGAGTCACACATTCACTGGAAGGAAATTAAGAGGCCTAGAGATAGGGAAAGGAGGCCAACCCTCAACAGGGATCTAGTTATGACCCTGCCCTCCATCACCTAAGTATTTTATTTTTCATTTCTTTTTTATTTACCTTTCTTTAGTTTATTCAAATGACTGTGACGCAAGAACAACATGACATATGTAATGATATAGTTTTAGTTTTTTTTCGTTCCAATTCACGATTACCATATATCATTTTTTAAGTCCCTGAAGGGTCAAGCCATGCAGTAATGTCAAAGAATGCGTAGTAATAGTCGTGTGCAACTTTTGTCAGGTCACGTCAGTCCATGCACTGACACAGTTGATGATGTCCCACCAGCTTTACAGTGAGTTGTCAGCTGATCCTGAGTACACCCTGGCAAACTGTGGTAAATCCTGTGGCTACTTTTGTGGATGGTTAAGTATTTTTTGGTGCGTGCGGTAGCGTATTTCTTCCCTAAAAAATCTGGCAGTGAGATTAATATTGCAAAATATTGGCATAAGAAATAGTGTCCTTCAAGTGTTTCTGCAAATGTTTAGCCAAGCACGAATAAAAAGCAAGAACTTTTGAGCTATGCAAGAAGGCTCTTTTAAAATTTTTTAATATTATATAGCTCCTATTATTGTCCAATTGAAACCCTTACTGGGGCACTTCCAGTTGGTACTTCAATTTTGTTTTTCATACTGGAAGTATTGGAAACCAATTTGTTATTAACACACTCAAATATCAAACGCTTTTGTCAAAGGGTTTTTGAGTTTATTCAAAATAAATTTTGGAAAATTCGGTTATTTTCGGTCATACTTCGGTTCCGATTTTTATACAGGCAAATGTTGCTAATCTACTAAACATATAAAGCAATATTGCAGTGGTTTCGAGTTATTCAATATTAAATTTGGCAAAGAATGCCATTTGGGGCCATATTCAGCCACATTGTGGCCAGTCGGTTTGATATTGTACATTTGGCATCGAATAATGTCCTAACGGTCCGGGCAAATTCAGCGAAATCGGGTAAGACTAAAACATTATGTAAATGGAAAATCAGTGAATGTGACACAACCCATTACATAATGGAATACTTCCAAACTATTTAACATATCGTCAATTCAAAGTCATTATTTCAGATCCCCCATGAATCCCCCCGGGTGCATGAACAAACTCCCTTTCGAACTGGCAGAGTAAGGGCTACAAATCCAGTAGTTTAGTTTTTGTGACATCACTTCCAGTTTTGGCTATTTCGTGAACCAACTGAAAGCTACGTGACCATAGCTGGTGCACGTCTTTTTCATACTTCGGTTCGTGATATCCGGATGTGTGAGAAATTGAGTTTAGTAAATAGTGATATAAATTAATTCCGTGCAGACCGTATCGGGATCTTTAAGTTTAAATTTCGCCGAATTTTCCGTTTTATTGACCTGATTTGTAGTCGAAAATTCGTGAAATAATGTAATATTGCAAATTCGGAAATCCCTTTGTACTCCGCAACTTTTCTGAAAAGTCAGAAATTTTCAGTGAAATCGCAGAGAAAACGTGGAGAAAAAAAGGAATATAAGAAAATGTTTTTGTACAAAAACGATAGGATATACCCTATATAATAGGGTGGAATCCTAAAAAAACTACCTAAAACCAAGAATGCCAGTCTTTTTGGTTTATTTTTTACACACTATTTGGAGCAGCGGAATAGCCAACTTTTCATTTTATCTTTTATGTAGATATATCATAGTTGTTAACGTTTTTAACACACGGTTTTCACGGTCCATTGAACGTTATGTATAAAAAGTTGTTTTTTTTATCATTTCATATACGCATTTACTTATTTTAACATTGTACTCTGTCTGGAAAAGTAGCTTGTGATAAATGGAGATTTTCTTTGCATGTGAGATGTAATGGTTTCATCATTATTCACGCACATGTTTCTTGTGAGTTTATTCCCCCCAGATATGTTGATGCTCATGATTTTTCATTTATATTCTTTTTCACTTTTAAGCCAGACGCTGTGGTTGTTTTCCTGGCTGTCGTCTACATTTTAATATGACATATCTGGATTAGCGCATCATAGGAATGGTTTTGATTTATTGTCCTAGAGCTGTGTGATACATTATGCTTACGAGTAAGAGACAAATGAATCTAATGTGTGTCCGTGTACGGTGTTTGCAGTTCTGCAGTAAGTACTTTCTATATTGTAACTTATAATGAAGTATCATTGTTAGCTCTGTCTACAAACTTGGCCATTTTTCTGCAACGGGTTCGTTTACTCGTGGTATCTACATAGTCCATTCGTTTCTTTGCTTAACCGTGTGACAGTTGTTAGTACTCCACGTTATTATCCTCTTCTTCGCAGGCCCAACCTGACAGACACCATGTAACCGATGTGTTTTCCATGGGTCCAAGAAGGCCGGTTACGCAGCGAATTTGCTGAAATATGAATCGCGCCAAGTTCCCACATGGCTGTAACCTCGTGCTTCAGTGATTAGGCTATGCATGACACAACACACACACACACACACCCCATGCACACACCACACACACACCACACACACACACACACACACACACACATCATATTATATACACATATACGCACTACACACACACATACAACCACACACATACACACACCACACACACACACACACCACGCACGCACACGCACACGACACGCACACACACACACACACCAGCAGACCCAACACACACACACCACACACACACACACACCACCACCACACACCACACCACATACACGAACGCGCGCACACGCACACGCACGGTACACACGCACACACACACACACACACACACAACACACACACACCCTTAGCGTCGATATAATATAGGATTACCAAAATAAATCAGTTTCTGTCCTTAATAATTTGTCGTAACGTTTTCGCATTTTTCAGATCATGATCATCAGTTAATCAGCTTTAAGCTCTTCTGTGATAGTGACAGAAACAGAAAGTGTCTTCGCAAATTAATATTCATGCTTTCTTACCAATGGAAAGGGTACTCACCAAACAATACTAAATTTGTTTTCCTGTCCTTATTCTCAATTATTCTCATGAAGCTGTCTTTGGTTAGGACCCCAAAACTTGCGTTTACGTTTGGTTTTGCAGTTATGTTGGTGTTCATTTGTGTTTGATCTCATGATTGTCACGTTTATGCATTTCTCATAAGATGGGCCATCTAAGGGCCTGGTTTTCACAATTTGGTGTGTGTAACTTTGTCTTGTTCTGTTAATAACTTGTATATTTCAGATCCCAACTGCTATGACGGAAATTCCTCCTGCGATTATGGGCCAGAAGGTTATTGTACCAGCAATCCATTGTATATGAAGGACAATTGCGGCTTTCAGTTGTCCACACGTGTATTGGTAAGTAGACCCTATCATACAATTTTTTTTGTAAAGTGGTTAAGATAGAGTAAGCAATATAATCTGCAAAAGGGAGGAGGGCGCATGCGCAGCAGAAGTATCAACCTGAACCTGCTTTGCGATCAGTTTTGGACTTTTCGGTGTTATTTAACTGTTTTTATAAGCTATTATTTTCAAAGATAATATTTGTAAGGTACTAGTAAAGGTAAAGTAGACGAAATTGAATTATTAAAAACGTTGGACCGTTTGAACAATCAAAAACTAAATTGTAATTGTCACTCAGTACCTCCGCCATTTTGGATCAATCAAAGTGTAAACATACACTAGTACGAAAGTGGTTCATAAAACAACACACTGCTGCCTTCAGCAAGTCTTGTGCTTCTCGTCATGTTCTACATGCACATCAACTCACCCGTGCCAGGAAAGATTTCAATCCGCATGCCTGGGCCACTACTGCCTGGGAAGAAAGTAAGAGAGAACCTGAAGCTGTGCTACATAAAGTACCATGTCAGTGCGTTCCTTATTTTATCCCTCATGCTAGCGGGCAACGTACAATGCAACCCCGGACCTCACCAACAAGCAAGTATCTTTCCTTGTGGTCTTTGTGACCGGAATGTATCATGCACTGATGGTGTCACCTGCGATGAGTGCAGTGTGTGGTACCACAGGTCTTGCTTGGAGCTGTACACCCCGGACCTCACCGACAAGCAAGTACCTTTCCCTGTGGCCTTTGTGACCGGAACGTATCATGCACTGACGGTGTCACCTGCGATGAGTGCAGTGTGTGGTACCACAGGTGTTGCTTGGAGCTGTGCACCGCGGACTTCAGCCTGCTTCAACACAAGAGTGTGCAGTGGATATGTCACAAATGTGACAGCATCAACTGCAGTACTTTCACGTTTCACAGCTACTGTCTTGACAGCAACATTTATTATCAACCCCTCTCAGATCTCTCCATAGACTCCTTCAACTCTTCCTTTAACTTCAGTCCCTTTCAATCTAGCAGCCCTCTCAATCACGTCTGCAGTACAGAAGATACATTTCCAGTACCACCACCGCAACACCTGACCCCTGGCTCTCAGCATAGTCCACCCCCATCAGATCTCTGCAGGACTCCTTCACAACACTAGAACAGTCGGCCATCATAGCAACCATCGCAGTCAAGTTGGACACCCAACAACAGCAGCTCCTTCAGAGCACCCAAGAAAGAGAACTTGCGAGTCTTGAATGTGAACTGCCAAAGCGTCATCAGGAATAGTGCCGAGTTCCTGGCAACAATCAAAAACACTAAACCAGATGTAGTGTGTGGCACGGAGTCTTGGTTGGGCCCAGACAACACATCAGGTGAGGCCTTCCAGAGGAATATGTCGCCTACAGGAAAGACAGAGGAACCTTAGGGAGGTGGGGTCTTCATCCTGGTCCACAAGAGCCTTGTATCATCCGCACTCCCAGAGCTCAATGCAGATTGCGAGATGATTTGGGTGAAGATCCGCATTCAGGGAAATAAAGATCTGCTCCTAGGCTGCTTCTACATGCCCCACCGCTCACATAAAGATCTAGAAGAACTGAGCAGAACTCTACAGATAATCACAAACACACAGAAGCAGCAAACTGTTTTTTTGGCCGGTGACTTTAACTGTCCGGATGTCAACTGGGACACAGCCACAGTCACCCCCAATGCACCATACTGGAACACACAGCTTGATCTTATATCAATATTACCTTCACAGCTCAGCTCACTCAGGTTTGCGACCAAGCGACCAGAGAAAGCAATATCCTTGACCTGGTTTTTACCCCCAAACCATCACTCACCAGGAGCTCAACATCCATCCCTGGAGTGTCAGACCACAATGCAGTCATGACGGGTCTTGTTACAAAACCACAAAGGATGAAAGAAAAACCACGGCGGCACTACTTATATATTCCAGAGCCAAGTGGGAAGAGTTGAATACAAACATAAACGCAATTGCTGAGACGATCAACAGCATGAGTAAAGAAGGTGCGGATGTTGAGTCCATGTGGATTGAGTTCAAGACATCCTTAATGTCAGCTGTTGAGAAGCACATACCATCAAACCTACGGCGAAAGAAAAACGGTCTACCATGGATCAACAGACGTATTAAAAGACTGCTGCAAAGAAAGAAACGTTTATTCAAACAGGCAAAGAAGACCGGTAACTGGAAAAAAACTACAGATTCTGCCAGAAGGAATGCAGAAGAGAATTCAGGAGGACCGAGTGGGAATACATTAACGCCATGATTGAAGAAGGCCTCAAGGAGAACAGCTCCAAGCCATTCTGGCGATATGTTAAAGCAAAACGCCATGACAACATCAGAGTAATACCCCTGAAGAAAGGCCCCTCTCTTCATAGCGACAGTATCTCCAAAGCCCGAATCCTCTTGCAGCAATTCTGTTCAGTCTTCACGAGAGAAGAAGATGCAGCACTACTGGCAATGGATGGACCAGCCTTCCCAACCATAGAAAACCTGTCAGTTGAAGTCAACGGCGTCTTAAAACTGCTGCGTAATTTAAATCCTTCCAAATCTTCATGCCCTGACAGCATACCGAACAGAGTGCTCAAGATCTGCGCGGAATCTGTAGCCCCTCCACTTACTGCCATCTTCAACCATTCCTTACAGACTGTTCAACTCCCATCAGATTGGCGCTAAGCAAACATCGCTGCAATATTCAAGAAGGGCAACAGAAACCGAGCAGAGAATTACAGACCAGTTTCGCTGACTTCAGTGGCCTGCAAACCGCTCGAGCACATAATCTGCTGGCACCTTCGGAATCATCTAGAGAAGTATGGAATCCTGACGCATAAAAATCACGGCTTCAGGTCTGGATACTCTTGCGAAACGCAACTTCTCACCACATTTAATGACCTCCTTGAGTCCTACGACACCGGAAAGCAGACGGACGTTGCTGTGCTGGACTTCAGTAAAGCTTTCGACACGGTCACCCACAGCAAACTATTGCACAAAATGGACCACTACGGTGTTAGAGGCTCAATCCACATATTGCTCCGCAACTTCCTGAGTGGAAGAAAGATGAGGGTGGTACTGGACTGCGAGACATCCAAAGAAGCAGCTGTCGAATCAGGCATTTCCCAAGGCACTGTATTGGGTCCCTTACTCTTTCTCTGCCACATCAATGATCTGTCGGATTCACTGAGCTCTACAGTACGACTCTTCGCTGATGATTGTTTGCTGTACCGCAAAATACAAAGCTTCCAAGACCACCTGACTCTACAGTCAGACCTCAAGAAACTGGAAGATTGGGCTCGAAAGTGGGGCATGCGATTTAACACACAGAAGTGTTACATGCTTTCCTCCAGAAACACTTCGTCCTACCTCTACAACTTGAACGGAGTCTTCCTGAAACAGGTCAGTGAGACCCCGTTCCTTGGAGTTCAGATTTTAAGCGACCTGAAGTGGTCTTCACACCACTCGAACATTTGCCGTAAAGCTGGATCAACCCTAGGATTCCTCCGCCGGAATATCCAGAATTGTTCTAGAGAAAGCAGACGCCTGGCGTACATGGCATTGGTCCGATCCAGACTGGAGTACAGTGCGACGGTGTGGGATCCATACCAGAAACAGGACATTGAAAGGTTGGAGAGAGTTCAGCGCCAAGCAGCATGCTTTGTAGTCAGGGACTACAAGTCCATGAAACCAGGCTGCGTGAGTGGCATGCTCAGGACACTAGACCTGCCTCCCCTGGAGGAAAGACGCAGGCACCAACGCCTCAGCCTATTCTATAAGATTGCTGAGGGCCCTGTTCCAGCTCTCCCAGCAGAAATGTTCCTTACTCCGCTCTCCACTAATCGTCGCAGGATCAAGCAGACCAGATTCAAGGGGTTCCAAACCACTAACATCTTGGAAAGACAGGACATAAACCATTCTCGTGGATTTTGTGTCCCAGAAGGGAGAACGGAGCAGTATTGTAGCTCCTTCTTCGTCAGGACTGCCACGGAGTGGAACCAACTGAGTGAGGCTACTGTCACCGCAGACCCTGTCAGCGCATTTACATCAGCGCTGACCAGATCACCATCTGAGCCTGCGGTCCACTGACCACTAGATCATTAGGGTGTTTTTTTTTGTGTTTTGTTTGTTTGCTTGTTTCTGGAAAGTGGGGTCTGGTCCTATCCGGTTGAACTGTGTTTTGTAATGGTCTTAGCCCAGGGTAAGTAGTAGGTCTTTCTCCTTTCTATCTTTTTCTTTTAATTCTAATAAGGTATGCGCCCTCCTAGTTCCGTCGCGTCTATCATCAGAAGTGGCGTATGCGACGTATACTACCAGATCCAGATTCAGATCCAACAGGGCACTCTTGGCTAATTATGTGGTGATATTCATTACTTCTGTTTGTGTCAATTATATCAAACACTATTAACGCATTGCTTACAACAACGACAATGATAGTCTGCTACCTTCTTATTCCATTCTAATTTTTAATAAACGTAAACCCTTTCAATTGCTCCTAGGATATTTTATGTGTCATTATCAAAATTGTTATTATATTTTACATGTTAGTTTCAAAGGTGCTTTCTATAGTACAGGGTTCGTATGTCAGTTGTATTCTCAGGAACAGGCATATGGACAGTTGAAAGAACAGGAGCTAGACTATGTGAGTGAAGTTCAGGTTCTTACCTTATTTAAGCAGAATAAGCCTAACCACTAACCCCTTATATTTCACTGATCGCTTCTCAGCCTTTTGGTGCTAAGACAGTGATTCAGGAACATACATTTTTGTTTATACCGTGGTTGGTTTGTTCAGCCCGTCGTACATGGCGAAAGCCGATACGCGACGCTAAACTGAACTTCCACCACTAACCAAGGTACGTAAAGAGCTAGCAAACAGAGTTACAATGGAACATCGCCATTAAAACTTTAAAAATCAGCAAAACAAGAAAAGAAAAGAAAATGTCTGAATAGGGAGGAGTCTTGAGAAGGAGGTGGATACTCAGTAGTTAAGATATGAAGGGGGGGGGGGGGTGCAAACGTTTAGGGTAACATGTTCATGTGTGTGTGTGTGTGTGTCTGTGTTTAGTGCGTATGTGTGTCTGTGATTAGAGTGTGCGTGTGTGTGCGTGCGTGCGCACGCATGTGTGTATAATATATTTTTGTCATTTATTTATTTATATTGCTTGCTGGTTTATTTAATTTATTATTGTAAGCGCTTAGGTCTTTTTTTAAGATTAGGCGCTATAACTGCTAATTATTATTATTATTATTAGTATTATTATTATTATTATTAACGTCTCAGATGGAGTCTTAATAGCGAAGGTCTTAATACGGATGCTACACTGTATTGTCCTCTTTGCATTTCGATTAAAAACTCTTCCCTCAGTAAAAAAAAAAATCACGATGCTAACAGCCAAATAAACAATAAGCAGACAAAACTAGAGGGCTTATGTTTGCCTTTCAGAGCAAACATG
>CM065694.1:12047234-12049734 GCA_017654935.2 Phymorhynchus buccinoides
CAACTGCTGTTTGTTTGTAGGTAATTCCACTCCTTTATTGTTCTGGGGAAAAATGAGCTCTGGCGATATTGAGTTCGGCACTGGGGGACAAGGAGCTGTTGGGGGTGACCTCTACGTTGTCGTTGTGACTGAGGTACCAGCTTGCTCCTGTTGATGCTCACCATGCCATTGAGCATGGATCATTGGTGAAGCGGGCCAAATGTTTTGGGACATTTTTAACAAAGACTGAAAAAGAAGTGCCAAACATAAATGAAAGAAAGGTTGGAAGAGTGACAAAGAGAAGCAACTCTAAAAACATTGTTTGGATTGAGAAGAAGCATTACACTCATAAATTGCGGTTGAAGTGTTACGAGAATACTCGGAATTAGGCACTCACCAGCGTTCGCCAGTTCCGAGTATACTCGGAATTCGTCTGGAATGACTTATATGATAGTTCAACTGACATATTACTAAATTGGTGTAGAGTGGCACAGAGTATCGCGTTAAGCATTCACCTCGTGTCAAGTGAACCCGAGTTCGAACCTGGGTACAGGGGATTTTTTCTCTTACTCTGCACTAGGCCTTGCGGTCTGAACGTGGGGTCTTTCGGATGAGAGGTCCTGTGTGCCCATGCACTTAGCACACGTTAAACCCAGTAGCAACGAAAAAGTTGTCATTTGGTCAAAATTTACCACCCCCCCTTCTTTCTTCATCAGTCACACAAATTGCATGCAACAACACAAAATATATATATTGGGTGGCACGCCTCTGGCTGCGACACGCTCTCCATGTGGGAGCAATCCGAATTTCACAGAGTTCAGTGTACAGTGCCATGGCATTTGCTTTCTGAAAAATCTAACCTGGCAGAATCACCAGTTTTCTTCAAGACACGCCAGCTAACCCATAGCTTCTGTAAAATTGACATAAAGGTAACATGCAATCAAGCAGCAGAAACCCTTACAAGATTGGAAAGCCAAGGAATACAGCTATGCCTATTCCTTTTTTTTCAAGTCTGAAAAGACTTACTTCCTTCGTCACACATTGATGTCTTTCACTCGCCAACACCGCGATGACGATTTTCCACTGAGTCTATAGGGCTCAAAATGTCTTGAAAACAGAACATTATTGATAAGAATATCTCCTCTTTTCTTTTTGTAGAAAGTTCGCTTCACTTGCAGCACTTTTCTCGTCGTCTTACAATGAACTTTATTCACTTCAGTACTGAGATTGTTGCCCTACTTCATCCATTTCAGAAATGATCTTCGGATCAGAAATAAACAGCGCAGATTTTATGAGTCAGCATTCAGTGAAAATTGGAAAAAACAAACATGTTATAGTTCAAATAGTGCACACCCACTTAGTCCTACAACTTTCCTGACCATTTTTAATCGAAATTGGAATTTTAAAAAAGGGGCAAGAAAAAGAAAAAGAGATAAACTCTTACCAATACGATACTATTCACCCTAAAGGGGGAAATCCTACCAATTATAATATTAACGATGATCATTTGAATGATAACGAGGATGATAAATTAAAAAAGCAACACAATGGAAAGGATGATGATGTATGTGTTTTTTGCAGCTGTGTGCGGTGCCCCTGTCCCTCCTGCCGACGCCATATATCAGGCGTGGAACGATACCTACTTTGTTGGGGAAAGTGTCACCTTCACCTGTAAGCACATACCTGCTTTGACCAAAGCCTCCATTTGTGATCCTAGCAGAAATTGGACATCAGCAGAAGACCTCTGCATAGGTAAGAACAACTCTCTTTCCTTTCCCCCCTCTCTCTCCCTCTCTTTCTCTGCAGGTCTGTATATCGATGCCTTTAAAGTCTTCTTCTTTTTTCTTCTTCTGCGTTCCCAGGCCATAAGACCACAATGGGTACGATTGTGTCCGTTTTCCAGTTTTCATTGGTGTCCTCGCTGCATTCAGCCGACACATTCCGATTTCGGAGGAGCTCAAAGGAGAAAACTATTTGGAAGATGTTTTTTTTTTAAAAGGCAGGAGAATGGGCCAAAAAGTCAAAAAGAGAGACCGATTAGAGGAAGTTACAAGCACAGAACTTCCAGAAGGTGGGGAACTATTTGTACGGAAGACCCCCAAGTATCCCCGCAGGGGGACCTTCGAGTCATTGACTTATTTTGGAACTTGCAAAAACTAATAACCTGTATTAAAACAGACTGAAGCAATTTATAAATGGCATAATACCCATTTTATATTATTGTTACTTTTTTTTTTAATACAAGTAATTAGTTTTCCCTAGAAGTTCAATACTAAGCCAATGGACTATCTGGAGATAGTCCGTTTTGACTCTAAGGCATCGATTAGTGTGTAATTATGACTGACTCTTCTTTTTAATCACAGCACACAAGGGTTTCCCCTCATTCCCCTATCTTAACTTTCCTTAGGCAACACACACACACACACACACACACACAACACACACACACACACACACACACACACACACACACACACACACACACACACACATACATACATGCACTCACAAACAACAACAG
>CM065694.1:12054734-12071113 GCA_017654935.2 Phymorhynchus buccinoides
CTCTCTCTCTCTCTCTCTCTCTCTCTCTCTCTCTCTCTCTCTCTCTCCTCTCTCTCTCATCTCCAACATAAGTGGTTGACATGGCATCAATAACAAATGGGTGATTGTTTGACATATCCAAATGAAACAAAATACTGAGAGAAAACTAGAACTGATGTTGATGACTGGTGAAATAATTTACTGGTGTCTGGCATGTATACCATTTCATGTTCATTAATTTCTGCGAGGGTGAGATGTTATCAGAGAGTGAGAGTGCTAGAGAACGAAGGTGGATGTCTTTGTGAGTAAGAATCATGCTATATTTGTTACTTTATTTCTTTGCATTAGAATGTTGGTAGTATGACTATCTTGTTGATTTTACTGCATGTTTTTAATCTTCTAATGTTGCTTTTGTAAAGCGCATCGATCATACTTCTGTATGGATTTTAGCGCTATGCAAAATAAAATTACTATTATTTTTTAAAATGTGAAATATGATTTTCAACTGCAGTTAATTGAAATGACTAAAACTGCGTGTGTGTGTGTATGTGTGTGTGTGTGTGTGTGTGTGTTTGTCATTGTTGTTTGACTTTAACTGTTTTTACTTTCTGACTGGTTTGGCATGTTTATAACACAATATGAATGGGATCTGTACTTAATGTTCGGAAAACGTCCTTGATTTATTAAAACTGTAAGAAATTATAAGCAGAAATCCTTACAAACCCTGTGGAAATTAGCATATGAATGTATCTGTCTCCTTATCCCTTCAATAAGATATATACGCAAAGCTCAGTAGAATTTTGGAAATAATGTTATTTTCTCAAAACAGATTTTTGTGAACCGGCTTCTGTGGTTATTATGCCAGAAACCAAAAGTGTTTATTTATGTTTTGTTTTGTTAGTTGTTTATATTATTATTATTATTATTATTATTATTATTATTATTATTTTCTTTTGCTTTGCCATCACATCTAATGGCTTTTACCCATTCTCATATTTGTCAGGTTCTGGAACTGACTTGGACTGCACTGTGATAACAAACGGTGAATACTGGACAACCAGTGACTGTTCCTCTGTGAATGCCTTCATCTGCCAGAAACCTGCCCAAGGTAGGCATTGATCAGTGTGAAGCTGACCTGTTGAGAAGCTTTCTTGTATCATTTAAGTGTTTCATGGATTTACAAAGTTTGTTTCACAGCCATATTGGAACGTTCGTATTCAAACTGCATTCTTCTGAATGATGTTGAACAAATGTTATAGAGTTTGTTTCGTGTCTGCCCCACCCCATTTAGAACAAATTAGAAAAATACACAATTGTGTTGAAATTGAGATACAATGGTAGGCCTTAGCATGCCTAGTTCATTGTGTAAATTCTAAAAGTGTAGTTAACAAGAATAGCTCACTTCAACTTAAACTACTCATTGATCACCATGTCTTGCATTTACTGTAGAGTTAACTGTGTCATGCATCGAGATAACTGTGCAGTTCATTGATTCATGTCAAGAATATATTTTATTGTGTTATATGTTAACAGTATATGGCACTGCCATGTGCATCAATTGTGTTACTCACTGTGTTTTTATATCAACAACTTTGTTCTCTGTGTCACGTAACCTTTATTGTTCATTGTCACTTGAAGTCTTGATGATCTTTGTAGTGACAGATGGTGTCTTGATGCGTGCAGAAAGCAGTGATTGTCTTGACTACGTCCCTGACTGTCAAGCCCGAATTGATCAGAACCCATCCCTCTGTGGGCAATCAGACTTTGCCAAGTTGGTTTGCCCTGAGACCTGCTATGGATTGAACTGTACAGGTAAATTGCACCTTGTGAATGTGTGTACAGCTGTTCCATTTCACCTTGCATCAGGCAGACGACAAATCGAATCAACTTGAATGCTTGTTTTAAAACGTTTCCATAGCGTATGCAGCAACCATTAAACCCACCCCTCAAATCGTCCCTTCAATCGAACTGCCCCTCATATTTATGCCCCACCCACCCTCAAATCATCGAATAATATAATTATGTTCTGAAAAGATGTATGTTTGCATCGTTAGTTCATGCACAATGATCTTCAATAATCAGCTAACCGATGAAAAGACGTCCAAAGCGGAAATACTTCAAAAAAAGAAAACGGACATAGATTGTACGATTGTTTGATGTACATGACTAGCTTGCTGATGTATATTGTAGGTCAGCTTAATTGTTTTCTTTGTCACACGACTTGCTGATGCAGTACAATGAATTATTCTTTTGTTTTGTGGACATGACTAGCTGACTGTTGTGTAGTGGATATACTTTTGTATTGTGGACATGACTAGCTGACTGCAGTGTTATGAATTATACTTTTGTGTTGTGGAGATGACTAGCTGACTGCAGTGTAGTTATTATACTTTTGTATTATGGACATGACTAGCTGACTGCAGTGTAATTAATATACTTTTGTGTTGTGGAGATGACTAGCTGACTGCAGTGTAATTATTATACTTTTGTATTATGGACATGACTAGCTGACTGCAGTGTAATTAATATACTTTTGTGTTGTGAACATGACTAGCTGACTGTAGTGCAATGAATGATAGTATGTGTTGTGAACATGACTTAGCTGACTGCAGTGCAATGAATTATACTATGTGTTGTGGACATGACTAGCTGGCTGCAGTGTAAATAATTATACTTTTCTGTTGTGAACATGACCAGCTGACTGCAGTGTAAATAATTATAATTGTGTGTTGTGAACATGACTAGCTGACTGCAGTGCAATGAATTATAGTATGTGTTCTGGACATGACTAGCTGACTGCTGTGTAACGAATTATACTTTTGTAATGTGGACATGACTGCCTGTCTGCAAAGTGTTTTCATTTAATCTAATTATATCTTTGTTTTGTAAAAGCAAACTGTTTATGTCTCCATCTACGTACAGTAATGTCAATTGTACTTTTGTTTTGTGAACATGACTATCTGTTTGCAGTCGATTTATATTAATCTCTATTGTACATTTGTTTTCACAAAAATGTCTAGTTGTGACCCAGCACCACGAAAGGGACATTAACTATAAAACTGACCATTTTGAGAAAATTATTCATTTGATAACATCAGACAATTCTCTTTCGTATGTGTGTGCACGCATGTGTGTATGTGTGTGTTTGTATGCATGTGTGTGTCTGTCTGTCTGTGTACGTACGTTGTGTGTGAATGTATTTGTATGTGTATCCTCTAATGTTCGTGTATGTGTGTTGGTGTATGTGGTCAGTCCGTGCAACTCAGTTGCTATGGCTTACTAAATGAAATATGAATAATGAGTCGGTGTCGATAAGTGTGTGTGTGTGTGTGTGTGTGTGTGTGTGTGTGTGTGTGTGTGTGTGTGTGTGTGTGTGTGTGTGTGTGTCTGTGTGAGAGAGAGTTGTATATGCGTTGTTGCTGGTTTGTGTCATTCTTAAACACTATTTCTGTTGTCTACTTGTTGATGAATACTCAATTGTAGAGCGCTTTGGGCTCATTTGAGGTAAAACGCTATATAAATGTTCTATTATTATTATTATTATTTTTAATAATGCAAGAATTCTTGTACAGTGGAACCTCCCTTATAACACCTTCAAAAACTCATCCAAAATGAGGTCTTATAAGGGAGGGGTCTTATAAGGGAGGTCAATTTTAATACTTACAAAGAAGGGCAATGTCTCAGAGAAGTAGGTCTTATGTGGGAGGGAGTCTTATAATGGGAGGTCTTATAAGGGAGGATCAAGTGTATCTTTGTCCGTTCCAGAGTTATGAGCATCTAAAGGCAGTAGGAGGAGCATCAGCCATCTTGAGAAAACGCTGCCCAAAGTCTAGCCTAGCTGAAGAAAAATGTATTGACCTACTCATGTTAAGACACATATAAGATCATTTAGAGACCATATTAAAGATTATCCTTTATAAATATGAAAGATAAGATGTTAGAGAACACAAAAATACCCATAACTCAAAATTGACAAGAAAATGAGATTTTTGACTTTGCAAGCCTGTTGTGAGAAACTAGCCCAGCGACTTAATGTCCCTTTGGTGGTGCTGGGTCACAATTTGCAGTCTTTCTAATAATATCAGGTATACATTTGTTTTGTTTATATAACTAGCTATTTGAAGTCTATTTCCAGTAATGTTATTTATACCATTGTTTTGTCAATATGGTTAGCTATTTCAAATCTATTTCCATTAATATCGATTACACTTGTGTTTGTGACTAGATCCTTGCACCCCATCCCCCTGTCAGAACGGAGGCAAGTGCTATGTGCAAGGAACAGGATTCCAGTGTGTCTGCCCAAAGCATTACAAAGGCAGTCGGTGTGAAACAGGTAAGGGTTAGACAACACATGTTGAATGGAAAGCCATGGCTGCTTCTCTGCAACCTCTTCTGACTTTGGAAAGAAGCTCCCTTTCTTTGGCTGTCCCCATTCCACCCCTAAATCCAACATAATTATAATACAGTGCACCCTCTCCAGCCTGTCACCTCTGGTCCATGGCCCTTCACTTTCCATTGTCTCAACTACACTGTTCGTCTATTTGACTCCAGATACATTTCTCACCAATTTCAATTTGTACTGGACTCTATCGTGAAACACATGACAGATTGTAAATTATATTCAGATTGCCAGCATGGTTTTAAAAGCAACCGTTCTTGTATGACACAACTAGGTGATGTTATGGATGATTTCACTAAACTTATAGATGATAAAGAAGCCTTCGACATAGTCTACTTAGACTTTCGAAAAGCCTTTGATTCTGCCCTTCACCAAAGACTCTTGTTGAAATGAAGATCATACGGCATAACGGGCAACATTTTATGATGGGCAAAGGATTTTTTAACAAGCAGAAAACATAAAGTACGGGTTGGAGATAAAGTATCATCAGATACTGACATATTGAGTGGTATGCCCCAAGGAAGCATTTTAGGACCAATTGTATTTACTACTTTTATCAATGACTTGCCAGATCAAGTACTAAGCGTTTGCAAAGTGTTCGCTGATGATACTAAAATCTATAATTCTTCTAATAAACCACATGTGTTGCAAAATGATATAAGCAAACTTATTGACTGGTCACAAAATTGGAAACTGTATTTTAATGCTAATACGTGTAAAGTAATGCATTTGGGGTTAAATAATCCACTAAGAGAATATGAAATATCTCATGGCACAGATAAGTATATATAAGACACTTGTGTAGAACAAAAGGACTTGTAAGGGTTTTTTTATTATCCTAAATTGAAATTTGATAGACAAATTACAACAGCTGTAAACAAAGCTAACAGAATGCTAGGGTTAATCAGGAGAACTTTTACAGGACTAAATAATAATGTGTTCATTAACCTATATAAAAGTTTGGTTAGACCACATCTGGAGTATGGGAACCAAATTTGGAATCCATATGTAAAACGGCAATCAGTTTCAATTGGGCATGTGCAGAGGAGAGCTACTAAAGTAATTAACAAAATCTTTAAAATCTCGATTGTAGTGAAAGGCTACGCAAACTTGATTTACCATCCTTGAAATACAGAAGACTTCGTGGTGACCTAATCAATGTTTATGAAAATTCTTAACTGTCCTGACAATACTAACAAAAGCTTGTTCCAGATCTCAAATTTTTCAAAGACTAGAAATCATGAATTAAAAATACTAACACAGTACAGTAGAACTAACAGGAGGAGACACTTGTTCAGAAAACAGAGTAACTAACTATTGGAACGCACTTCCTGCTCAAACAAAACTTGCACCTGATACTAACAAATTTAAAACCTCCTGGACAAAGACCCAAGCCTTAGTAAATTAAAATACCAGTATGACTGATTAGTCTACTAAAACCGTCACAGCTGTGCCAACTGAATTTAGAAAAAATCCCAATCCAGAGAAAGGACGCTTGAGAGGCTGTGAGGCTTAGTCGTCCTACCTGACCTGACCTGACCTAACCTGTTATCCTTCCAGTTACACATTTTTATACTTTGACTGTCCCAGGTTTCTATACTCCAGTTGATTTTAGTATCTAATTCAGGGACAAATTGTAAAATAGTCAGTTTTGATCAATATCAAGAGTTATGTGCAAGAAGGTACTAACATTCTTGTCAGGTAATAATCAAGAGATAATATCACTTTAAAAATAATGTGTGAAAGTATATTCTGGCTTTTACCCGAGAAGAACGTTCTGCCATATTAACTTTCTATCTGTGCATGTGTCTGTTTTGTTTGCAGTGTTGCCTTCTTCGTGGCAGGACAAAGAGTGTGCCTGCACGTTTTACAATATCATGAATCGATGCGCTACAACGACCGAACTGAGGCGTCATTACTGGGCGGTGTATTGGTGTCCTGATACATGTGGAGTGCACAGGGGTAAGTGAACACCATGCACACCATTTGTTACTTGTTATGGTCATTTCCGGTCTATTCAATGTGGCTTTGGAAAACAGAAAGTAAAATGGTCACAACAATAATACCCATACAATTGCTTGACATGAGAGTATCATTCACCTCAAACACATTGTTTTAATAGTGCATGAATGTGTGAATATGATAATTTATTTCACCTTAACTTAGTAATTTTTCTGTGCATCTTTTCAGGTCAAGTCAGTTCGTGTCATGACATAGTTGAGGGCTGTCCTACTAACTACAGCCAGTGTCGGCAGAATATTGAGTACAACCTGGAAAACTGTGCTAAATCCTGTGGATACTGTGTGGATGGTAAGTAATGTTTCTGCTCTGTGTGTGTTGTATGTGTGTGTGAGTGTAGTTCCCCTGCCTTCTGGAAGTAGTTTTGTGCTATTGAATGGATCGCATGCGAGGATCTGTGGGAAGATAGGCTCTCTATCTGCAAGCCCTCTGGTGGCTGAAGAGGCCAATACGTGAAGAGCAGGTTCTATTGCAGCCTGGGCAGACAAAAGCTTCCGTCTCAGACGTTTCTCATTGGCAGTGCAACTTATTTTTTTTGTTCTCGAAATTTTTGCTGACTCTTTTGATGGTGTGGCGCCATTTGTCACGACCTTCTGCTTCCTGCTGCCAGGTTTGAATCTGGATTCCAACCAAGGAGAGCTGCTTCTTGAGCTGGTCTTTATAGCGTTTCCTGGGAGCACCTTGGTCACGTTATCTGTTCCTTAATTCTCCAAAGAAAACAGCTTTGGGCATCTGTGAGTCCTCCATCCTTGAGTCCTCTCATCTATCACTCTCTTTGACACTGCCTTCCCACCCATTGCTTCCTGTTGTCTGCTTTATCTGACTTAAATTAGTGTTCCATTGTCCTGGGTTTGTTTTATAAATAATAATTGTACACCTTTCACTTTTTGCAGTTTCTGACATGTCAACTTTGTTCGTTATTGACTGGCGGTTATGTAAGGATACTTTAAGCACTGTTGAGTGGGCACTCACTGTCCATTCTCAGTCCATATTAGCATATTGTGGCATGTCTTATGATTTGTTTGGTATGTGTGTGTGCAGATACACAAAACTATGAAAACTAAGGACAAACACTCAGTTTTCCCAAACTTGTGGTTTTAATAGCCTTCCCCTGCAGACTATTTTGCTGAAGTGAACCAGAACTAGGGTGTTATACACTAATGACAAAAACTCACTACACTAATGACAAAAACTCACATACAGTATGTCATATCCATTTCCAGGCAGTGCTGCCCCCCTTACTTTCCCTGCCTTACTATTAAATTGAATAACCACACTAACCCTAACCCTCTGTTTCGTTAACCTCATATTCCTCGTATGTCCCTTTTTCTGTAGACAAACGGTCCTGTAGGCAGACATTCCTGGGTTGAAGTGGTCTATAGTGTAAAAGATCATTCTGTATTATTTTATGTCCACCCCACTACTTTGGCAGCAATTTTTCGTGCCTGAGGGGTAATCTTCATCACCCTGTGGTTTGCTTTTCTTAATAAAGATTATGTATGGACCACACTTTTGTCCACGTCGACTGCAGGCACGGGTGTTGTTGACCAGCCTGATGGGGGATTGGCAGGTGTGAGTCAGTGAGTGGATCCTTAGTGGAGGTTTGCACTATCAACATGCACCTCACTGTGCATTTTTGGTTATACACATGAAGAATACATTTGGTTTTGGGGTCTTCAGACAAGTTATATTAAGTACATTTCAAACCATTCTTAATCAGTGAATACTTCCTTGCATTCAAAATATACCTCACTTCATTCTTTGGGCGATGACGATCAAAACTATATGTACTTATATGGATCCATGGTAAATGGTTTTGGGACTACAGCTTGCTGATTTTGGACACGCGTATCTAAACACACACACAGAGTAGTGAATACGACTTCTAAGGGTACCGTAAAAATGGCCAATATCTCAGGTCATGGATCATGCAGAGGTTGCCCAATTATAGTTTATGGATTTCTATATTTATCTTTCTCTCTCATTCTTAAATACTCTCTCACGCACACAATGCGCTCACTACCTCCTCCTCTCAAACCCATAACAGAGAGTAGAGAGAGAGAGAGAGAGAGAGAGAGAGAGAGAGAGAGAGAGAGAGAGAGACAGAGAGAGAGAGAGGAGGAGACGAGAGAGAGAGAGAGAGAGAGGAGAGATGAGAGAGCGCGATGGAGTGAGAGAAGAGAGAGAGAGAGAGACCAGAGAGAAGTGAGAGAGAGAGAGGAGAGAGAATGCAGTCATGTATTTATTAATTTGTGTATGACAATGAGGAATGTAACCCCCCACCTATTTTGTTTCATGGTCGTGCATAAAGGTACTTACCGAATGAACACTCGTCCCCGTTTTCATACCAGTTTCGTGCATAGGGGTGTCATGATGTTTCTGTTAGCTAATGTTAAATCCTCCATAGAGCGTTATGCACTGACAAACCAACCCCTTCCTTACCATGAATGTTCCGTTGTTTGTAGGCCTACTATCTACGTAGTGTGTCCACGTTCCTTACAATGAATGTTCCGTTGTTTGTAGGCCTACTATATAATTACGTAGTGTGGATACTTTCCTTACCATGAATGTTCTATTGTTAGTAGTACTACTATATACGTAATGTGTCCACTTTCCTTACAATAAATGTTCCTTTGTTAGTAGGCCTACTGTCTACGTAGTGTGTCCACTTTCCTTACAATGAATGTTCCTTTGTTAGTAGGCCTACTATCTACGTAGTGTGTCCACTTTCCTTACAATGAATGTTCCTTTGTTAGTAGGCCTACTATCTACGTAGTGTGTCCACTTTCCTTACAATGAATGTTCCGTTGTTAGTAGGCCTACTGTCTACGTAGTGTGTCCACTTTCCTTACAATGAATGTTCCTTTGTTAGTAGGCCTACTATCTACGTAGTGTGTCCACTTTCCTTACAATGAATGTTCCGTTGTTAGTAGGCCTACTATCTACGTAATGTGTCCACTTTCCTTACAATGAATGCTCCGTTGTTTGTAGGCCTACTATCTACGTAAGTGTGTCCACTTTCCTTACAATGAATGTTCCTTTGTTAGTAGGCCTACTATCTACGTAATTTGTCCACTTTCCTTACAATGAATGTTCCGTTGTTAGTAGGCCTACTATCTACGTAATTTGTCCACTTTCCTTACAATGAATGTTCCTTTGTTTGTAGGCCTACTATCTACGTAATGTGTCCACTTTCCTTACAATGAATGTTCCGTTGTTTGTAGGCCTACTATCTACGTAATTTGTCCACTTTCCTTACAATGAATGTTCCTTTGTTTGTAGGCCTACTATCTACGTAGTGTGTTCACTTTCCTTACAATGAATGTTCCTTTGTTAGTAGGCCTACTGTCTACGTAGTGTGTTCACTTTCCTTACAATAAATGTTCCGTTGTTAGTAGGCGTACTATCTACGTAGTGTGTCCACTTTCCTTACAATGAATGTTCCGTTGTTAGTAGGCCTACTATATACGTAGTGTGTCCACTTTCCTTACAATGAATGTTCCGTTGTTAGTAGGCCTACTGTCCCCTTACAACGAATGTTCGTATTATCTACGCAGTGTGATAATTTATTTCAGTAACTTAGTGTAGTCATTTTTCTTACAATGATTATAGTGCTATAATTACTATTTGCGCAGTGTGGTCATTTGTCCAAAAATAATTAGAGTGATGTAATTACGTTTTCTATAGTGTGGTCACTTTTCTTACAGTAAATATTCTGTTGTTGATACTATCTATGTAGTATCAGTCACTGTTCTAACAGTGAATATGGTATTGTAAATAATGTCTGCAAAGTGTGGTAATCTTTCTTATAGTGATTGTCGTGTTGTAATTGCAATCTGTATAATGTGATCACTTTTTTTGTAAGGAATGATGTATCGCTGGTGACATTCACATCCATACGTCCATGTTTCGCTGCAGGTCCCAGCTGTGTTGATCACGAGGACTGGTGCTCTGCCCTCAGTAAGAAAGCAGTAAACTGTACCTCAGCCAACGTCACCTCAGCCTGCCCCCATGCCTGTAACAAATGCCTCAGTGAGTTACTATCATTCAAATAGATACACACATCTGAATATAATTACGCCTCCTTGTGTTCACAGATGTGTGGAGGTTGTGTATTTGTGTTTGTATATTCGTGAATAGAAGTGCGTGTACGTGTGTGTGTGTGTGCGTGTGTGTGCGCGCGCGCGCGCGCGCGCGCGCGCGCGCGCGCGTGTGGTGTGTGTGTGTGTGTGTGTGTAATAATATTGAAGGATGTTCAGGTAATTGGAAACTAGGGTAGGTGCTGCTTCATAAGGGGGCAGTCGAGCAGGATATGGAATGTTAAAAGTGTCTTCCCACATATGCTTCTTGCAGTATTAACGTGTTTACATTTCAAAGAATTAAATTTAACTATAATGTTTTCTTTAAATAATGATTTAACAAAGAAAGTTGAACGTCGTGAGGGGTATGTCAATCTACATTACAGCCCACACGAATTTTGATATATTTTTTCTTAAAGTTTATAACATTCTTTTACAGATAAAGGAATACTATTTTTCGTGCACCTCTTCTATCCACTCTGTCCGTGCATTCATTTCCATAAATACCACAATGTGATGGAACCCAAGTACCGGTTACACTAGAACCCGTTAGCATGAGAAAATGCATACGATAATTAATTTTGAGTTTTAAGTCAGATCTGTCTCTAATCTTTACGGGTTTTAGTGTAAGACACATTTAGAGTGAACACAAAAAAGCATTAGAAACATAATCATAGTGTGTGTGTTTATTTGTATGTGTGAGTGAGTGTGTATGTGTGAATGTGAATGTGTGTATTAGTGTGTGATTTATGTCTGTTGCTTGTTTGCTTGTGGTACATTATTAATTTGATGTGTAAGTTACATATGTGTTGGTGAATATGGAGGAATTTGCGTGTGTGTGTGTGTGTGTGTGTGTATGGGTGGGGGTTGTTGTTGTAAAATGCTTGAATATCTTTGAGCGGTGTGTGTGCATTGTATGAGTGTTTGTGTGTTGAACTGTTTTTGTTTTTAAAACTAAAACAATTGTGGCGTGTGCATGTGCGTGTGTGTTGCGTGTGTGTGTGTTGTGTGTGTGTGGTGAGTGTGTGTGTGTGTGTGTGTGTGTGTGTGTGTGTGTGTGTGTGTGTGTGTGTGTGTAACAATCTGTCTGTCGGTTTGTCTGTGTGTGTTTGACTCAATAATGCATATAATGTTGTGTTGTGCAGATCCAAACTGCTATGACAAACGGAGTGCGTGTTCATATTGGCAAAACAAAGGAGAATGTACAAGCAATCCTGGCTACATGGAAATTAAATGTTATTACAGCTGCCACGTCTGTGGTAAGTAGCCCCACTGCACTATATGAAATATCGGATGAAACAAACTATTCTGAACAAAATAATTCTATATTGTATGCATAATTAGTTCCATTACCTGTACAACTGAACCTAGAATACCATTGCATTCTTGTCACATGTTTGTAAGATATAGCTTAACAAGTAACACGCCCTCCTAAGTTCAAAGTCACAAAACGCGACTACACTAAGCTTGTCAAAATGGGTGTGTCCACTCAATCAGTCATAAACTGCAGTTGTGTGAACAGCGATCCCTCCAGGCTTCCTTGACAAATCAGGGGGTTCATGAGACACCACTCAAATGATTTGCCTTGTCAACAACAGTGGACACTCCTACTTTAAGTTTTGAGTTGCCACACTTTTTAGATTTTCAGATTTAGGGGTGGCATTGTTTGTTGACCAGTAGTGTCTAAAACATTCCAACGAATGCAGTAACCACTGTGATTTGGTGTACAAAATTATTGAATTAGGCATCTTCAAATGTTGAGATGATTTGAAACAACCAATTTTGTTTTTTTGCGCTTATGTATAAATAGCCCTTGATTTATTTGGAGTAGTTCCTCTCCCTCTGTCTGTCCTATCTGTGTCCTGTGTGTGCGTGTGTGTGGCTGTCTGTGTGCTGCGTCAAATGCTGGTCCTTTTCTCCCTTTTGACACTTCTTGATCTCTCTGCTGCCTTTGATACCATAGACCACTCCATTCTTCTGTCTCGTCTTGAACATACTTTTGGAATTAAGGGCCCTGCTCTTTCTTGGTTTTCCTCTTACCTCTCTGATCGTTTTTCAATCAGTTCTTGTCAATGGTCGTCTGTCTGAACAGGTTAGGCTTTTTTGTGGAGTACCCCAGGGGTCTGTGCTTGGTCCTGTCTTGTTTACTTTGTATACTTCACCTCTTGCCAATGTCATCGATCAGAACAACATGAAACATCACTTTCTATGCAGATGACTCACAACTCCAAAACAGTACAACCCCTGAAGATCTAGATTCCATTCTTACAGAAAGTAACAACTGCTATATTGATATTCAAAATTGGATGGTTCAAAATAAACTTCAATTAAATGGTTGGGAAAAAAACCGAAGCAATGCTTGTAGGGACAAAAAAACAAACTAGCCTCTGTTTCCATAGAGTCAATCCAACTGGGTAACAATATCATTCCCCTCTCAGACTCTTGTCAAAAACTTAGGTGTCACTTTGGACAATACTCTTTCCATGCAGAGTTTCCTGACTCAGACCTGTCAATCCTGCTACTATCAAATTCTTTGCATTAGCTATATTCGTAAATACCTCTCAGATGAAGCCACAGCAAAGCTTGTTACTTCCCTCATCCTATCTCGTATTGACTACTGTAATGCTCTCCTTTCTGGCCTATCAGTCTCTTCTCTATCTTGTCTCCAGCGTATTCAAAACACAGCTGCTCGTCTTGTCCTCAGGAAGAAAAAGTGTTATTATGTTAGCCCTCTTCTCCGTTCTTTGCACTGGCTTCCTGTCGCAAGACAGAATTGAGTATAAATTAAACACACTTTGCTATAAATCTATTCATAAAGCTGCTCCATCTTACCTCTGTGACAATATTTCCATATATACGCCAGCTACACACTTTACGTTCAGTTTTCTGACCCTCTTTCTCTCCAGATCACTTAGGTATAAGCTTTCAACTGTTGGTCGTGCCCGCTCTTTTTGCTGTCTCAGGACCGACCTCCTGGAACAAACTTCCTCTCTCCCTCCGTCAGCGACCGACTCTCTCTGCTTTCAAAGCTAACCTCAAAAACCCACCTGTTCCCCCGTCATTAAAGCTCCTCTCTCCTTATCTTCTCTCTCTTGACATTAGGTCTGTTTCTGCTATATTCCATTTATGTTATCCGTGTGTGTTCGCTTTGTATTGCGTTTTTGTTTTGAATGCGTTATGAATGCTAAACGTGTGTGTGTGCGCTTTGATTTGATTTCTATCAAGATCAGCGCCGTATAAATACTGTATGTTGTTGGTTGTGTGCGACGGGTGTTTGTTTGTAAGTCACAGTAATCTAGCAGTTCGCAGCACACACCACACGCGCTGCCGCACACACACACACGAGCGCGCTGCACACCACACACCACACGCGCACACCATACAGCACACACACAACACACAACACAACACACACACACACACCACACACACACACTCGTCCATTGAGATACAAACAAATTTCTTTTATTTTTTAAATTAGTATCTCAGTCCTGCGGCATGGTGTTTGTAAAACAAGGAATGTGTGAGAGAGAGAGAGAGAGAGGACGATGACGAGAGAGAGTGTGTGAGAGAGATTGCCTAAGAGACCCGGCGCTGATCGCTGTGTATGGGAGAGATAGGGCGAGATGAGAAGACGAGAGATGAGAAGACCAGCCCTGTAAAGACGGAGGCACTTGCAGGGAGGACGACGACGAGAGCTGGTGAGGATAGGGAGAGAGAGGACTGACACAGGGGATGGTGGATCCACCTGTGAGACTACGTGAGTATCGAGAGGGGTGTGGGGAGCGGAGATGAGAAGACGAGTCGAGAGAGAGAGAAGAGCGAGATCTTGACTCTGAAGTTGAGAGCGATGGGGGAGATGAGAAGAGAGAGAGAAGGAATCTGGGGCCGGAGAGAGATCCGAGACGAAATGTTGAGTGGAGTAGAGAGAGATTGGCAGAGGAGACAGTGAGCATGGAATGATATAGAGAGCGCGAGAGAGAGAAGAGAGTAGAGGGCTGGAGTGGTGGGGGGGTGAGATGGGAGAGAGTGAGAGAGTGAGAGAGAGATGAGAGTTGAGAGAGAGAGAGAGAAGATACGGGAGCGGTACGGGAGAGGGACGTGTGGATGGAGACGATGTGGTGTGTAGACGGGGGGGGTGGGGAGAGGGGATCAGCTTGAGAGGAAGAACGGATAGGATGCTGAGAGCGGGAGAAGAAGAGAGAGAGCGAGAGAGTATAGATGGAGATGAAAGTGGAGGCATGAGTGAATGTGCGGGAGAGCGAACTGTGAACGAAGGTTCAGGAATGACGAGAGAGATGAAGATTAAGAGGGAGAGAGAGTTAGACGAGAGAGAGAGGATTAGACGAGAGAGGCCAGAGAGGGAGCGAGATGACCATGGACGAGTCGAGAGATGACTCAGGAAGGAGGACAAGAGAAGCGGAACTAATAAATGAAGGGAGTGAGAGGTGTGACGTATGGAGCACCTGAAGAGAGCAGAGAGGAGAGGGATTGAGAGAGACATGATGGCAGGGCCGACGGGGAGTGATGAAGAGGGGATGAGTAGAGGAATTCTTGAGAGGCAGGAGGATCGAGGAGAGAGGATGAGAGAGAGACGAGAGAGAGTATATGATGGAGGAGAGAGAGAGAGAAGAGAGAAAACCGCGAAAAACTTGAAAACTTGAAAACTTTAACTTTATTTTTTCAAGGATAAAGATTTTAGGCAACGCCTAGTCTTCCAATCTGTGCTTGGTACATATACGAACATAGAATACAAACATGGCAAGGCAGAATATTACACATACAGATTTGAACATAAAGGTAGCACCTTTGTACATATACGAACATAGAATACAAACATGGCAAGAGGCATGACATTACACATACGGAGGAGGGATTGAACATAAAAGTAGACAAAGCAGGTATTGTGATAGAGAGAGTGAGAGAGAGGGCGGGAGAGAGAGAGGTGATAGGGCGAGAGCGAGCGAGAGAGAGAAGAGAGAGAGAGAGAAGAGGAAGAGAGAGAGAGAGGAGAGAAGAGAGAGAGCAGTACAAATGAATGGGAGATATGAAGTGAAACTGTTTCCCTTTCTTTTCTCCCTCCTCCATCCACCCATATTAACACACTTGTCCGCAGACAGCAATGGAAACAAAGCAAGAACATAAAGTAACAAATTGTAAAGTAATCAAAATAAAAGGACATGTGTGTGTGACTACTGTGTATGCGTTCGGTGGTGTGTGTGTGTTGTGTGTGTGTGTGGTTGTGTGTGTGTGTGTGTGTGTTGTGTGTGTGTGTGTGTGTGTTGGTGTTGTGGTGTGTGTGTTTCATACTGGCTTAGTATTGTTTTTGTTTTTCATTGGTTTCTCTTTACATGATTTTTATTTTTTGTATTTGTTACTTGTAGTAAAACATAGTTGTATTTTTTTTCATGTAATGATGTTTTCCCTGTTCATGGGTTGTTTGTTGCCTGACCGGCATGGTGAAAAAAAAAAAATGGATATTTCAGCTTACCCAAACAGCCTCTAATAAACAATTATTACTACTTTTTTTTTAATTTGATACATTTTTTAAATGTTTCAAAAAATATAACATGTAATGAAAATAAAAATAAAAACAAAATAAGGAAATGCAAATGTATCAACATTCTATATAGATATATATATTCAAAACATGTACTATCATGTTCAGACTATCATGTACCCAGACGTATCCACGTAAATGAGCATAAGAAACAACGTAACAAAAAAGACAATTTATGAAAGAAAGAAAAAGGAATGTGTGGCGCTGATCATCATTGTGTGTCTTTTCTTTTTGTTATAGTAACGAATGTTGGTAACAATCTTCTTTGTTTGAGAGGGAAGAAGTAGTTCCATCTTGGTAGGGGGGGGGTTAAGAAGACCCCACCCAGTGCCGAGGCTGATTG
>CM065694.1:12074113-12084113 GCA_017654935.2 Phymorhynchus buccinoides
TTTTTTTAATCACTTGCCAGACTTTTTTCTTGGAAGTTTTCGAGGTGAGACTGGAACAAAAGGTTCTCCAAGATTGGCGCTTGCTCTGTTTATTGAGGTATTTGGATCTGGCTCGAAGTCGTTGGTGGGACCGTACATTTGGTGTCGACGGTCTCCAAAACACCACTCATTGGGCATTTGTTCGAGCTTTACCAGCCTGTCGGCATTCTTGATTATACCATGGAGTACTGGGGAGTTGGAGTTTAGGTTTTGTAACGGGGATAGATTCTCTGGCACAGTTTAACAGGGTGGTAGTAAATTTTTCTGCCGGATCTTCAGCATTTACAATTTCATTTGCATCCAGCTGGATTAGAGCCATGGATCGAAAGAGCTCCCAATTAGCTTTGTTAAAACAAAAATGTTCTGGTAGATCAATGGGATCTGTAGCAGTAGGTTTAAGAATGATGGGGAAGTGGTCACTTCCGCGCAGATCGTCGTGCACACTCCACTCATAGTCCAGGACCAGGGAGGGATCGCAGACTGACAGATCCAAGCACGGAAGTGTACCGTTGGCTAAGTGAAGGTAGGTTGGAGATTTGTCATTTAAGCAGCACAAGTCTAGTTCGTTAAAGATGTTTTCCAACATGAAACCTCGGGCTGTTGAGTCGGCGCTGCCCCAAAGAGGGCTATGTCCATTAAAGTTGCCCAAAAGCAGAAAAGGTCGAGGAAGCTGGTCAATAAGATCTACGACTTGTTGCTTAGTGACATGAACAGACGGAGGTAAATATATGGAGCATACAATAACAGGTTTTTTTAAAGTAACTCTTGCTGCCACAGCTTGTAAGCGGGTATTTAATGAAACAGGGCTGTCTAACAGTGATTTATGTATTAACAACGAACTCCTCCAGTCACTCCATGGTCTGTTGGAAACGCTGGTAGACTGATGGGATAATAAAAGGATAAAGATATATTTTCCCATCTTTGAGAAGTGTCTCTTGAAGAGCCAGTACCAGTGGTTTAAAATCCCTACAGAGCTTTTGCAGTTCTTCGTATTGAGCACCAATACCTCTTACATTCCAATGGATGACTGCCATTTTTAAAAGTTGGTGTATTTATTCCATTTTGCTCTTCAGCATCTTGCTGAAGAGGTGAAGAGGTGTGAATCTGTTTGGGCTGATGATTTTAGGTTCTTTTATTTTAATTTTTGGGGATTTAGAGCGTCCCCGCCTGGCATCAACTACCAAGGGCCTCACTCCCTCACCTGGTTTGGATCCGCCCCTGGAGGGACGAGGCAGGAGGGAAGGCTTTTGTGCTCCAGGCTTCCGGGGGGAACGGACCGGCCTTGATGCCTGTCCAGAGGTCCCAGAGCTGGAGGGAGTGGGACCAGACTGCCGAGCAGTCTGGGGAGGGGTGGATTTAACACCTCCACCACAGGCAGTACATTTTTCTTGCGTTGTCTGTTCTGTTGTTTCATGTTGCTTTTTCTCATGTTGAACTTCTGTCTGGACTCCGACACTGATCATGCTGTGTGCTTTGGTCACATCAGCAAAACTTCTGTGAAGAGATTGTCTAGCTTCAACCAGCTTTTTTGCCTCGAAGAACGGAATTCTTTTTTCTGTTTTTACCTTTTGTATGTCCGACTCCTTGATCCAACTGGACAAGCCTTTGAATATGAAGGGTGGTGTCCATCACAGTTGACGCAGCAGGGCGGGCTCTCACAAGGACCGATGTGAACCTGCTTGGCGCAAGTTCCACAAACTTCCTCCTCCTTACATCGATCCTTGATATGTCCATATTTCTGGCACTTAAAGCACCTGAGAGGCGATGGCACATATAAAGAGACAGGTACCCACAGATAACCTACTTTGATGCACACAGGTAGAGTCGTTGTACAAAAGGTAAGGAAAAAAGTGTCTGTTGGCACTCGGTCTTGGCCTTTGCGTGCAAGGACCCGGTAAACATGGGTCACACCCTGGGATGCCAACTCCTTCTTGATTTCTGCCTCCGATGTACCTCTATGGTCTCTGCATCGTATCACACCCTTGCTGGAGTTCAGAGTCTTGTGTGATGTCACCCTAATAGGCCTATCGATCAGAATCGTTGATTTTAACAGAAGCTCTGAATGTTTTGGTTTGCACATTCGATGAGGAAAGAACCGTTCTTGAGACGCTTCATGCTTTTGGGTTCACCGGAGAGACCCTTAACGCCTTTGGCAATTGCAAAAGGTCTCAATCCGGAGAGAGGGCGGTTCTCATCCATGCCCTCCATAACCAGCCAGCTCGACCAAAAACCACCGGAGGATCTTACTTCATCCTCAGAGTCCGAGTCAGAAGTATCACAATCATGCCGTCTTTTCTTGCTATGTGTCATGTAGTTTTGTTTTTTGGATTCCATGAGGAAAAAATCATGTTTCATCCCCCCTTACCCACTCCCCATGGGGTCCAACAAGGGGCCAGGGTCAAGGGGAAATCCAACTCTTGACCCCTTTCAGGTTTCAGAGGGGATATACACCAGGCAGAGCCCACCTAATCCCTTTCCACCAAGATCATGCCTAACTGCCGGGGACAGACAGCAAAACACTCGCAAGGCTTCCGAGGTAGGCGAAGCATCACCGAGTTTGACCCAACCTCACGCAGAGGCAGCCGATTGACGTACACGGGCCAATGTACGCTTCCTGTCTTAGAAGAAGTCCGAGCCAAAGTGATGCGTTGAGAACCATGGGCCCTGTCAATCACCAGGATCTCATCCCCCCTCATTACAAGTCGCGCCGAGATGCGTGTTCTTAGACAATGCTTTTGGAAGATCATAAAGAAAAATTGAGAATACAATTGGAGCAATAATTGAACCTTGTGGGATGCCCATATCTACATTTCTGAAAGACGAACAAGCATTACCAATTTTTGTGCACATGTGTCTATCCTTCAAAAAGTCTTTAATGTGCTTATATACTGACCGGCAAAATAAACTACACGCATGCATTTTGTATGCGCATAAAAGTGGCTCATTCAAATCATTTCAAATTTTGCATGTATAATTCAATTATTTGTGTACTCCACATGTTAAGTTGCATTGGCGTGGCTACACAAAAAGTTTGAAAATTGGGTGTGTCCACTGTTGTTGTCAAGGCAAATGTTTACACGATGCCTCATGAACTCCTTCAATGTGTGCAGAAAGCCCAGAGGAACTGCAACTCGCACAGTCAAAGTTATTGCTGCTTGGGTGGACATACCCAATTTTGACGTTTTGAGCAGCATTGTTTTGCTATGTTAAACTTAGGGGGTTGCGTTAGTCGTTGAGCTATTGTTTCGAAACTGATAATACGAATGCAATGAAATTTTAGGATCTGGTGCACAGATAACTGACGACAGAGCCCCCGGAAGCTGGTCTTTTTCTTTTTTGTTGCAATCTAACTCTAAGTTTCAAAAACACTGTTAGATATAGACCTGATGTATTCAGGTCCCTTTGCGTTCACTCATATGAAGTACTTCTTATTCAGTTGGTTTCTCACGATCACGAATCCCGTAGTCAGGTTGACCGTATGGGCGCCCCTGAAAACGTTTCTACTCTCGTATATAAAAGCAAAATGTCCTCTTAGGCCATCAAGTTAAAGCACGAATTAAATCCAATTTTGCATAAGGGTAGGGCATCACCTAAAGGTATTTTTTATTTCGTAATTTGAGTTTATCATCCAGACTGTTGTTCCTTGTTGTGTGTATGTTTTAAAAGTAAGTGTTATTTAATAGAAGTAGGTTTAAAGTATTACCAAAGGGAATTTATTTTCAAGTATGGAGATACATACCTGTCTAAATTTCCGTGCAGTACAATAGATGATTTTCTACATTAATGGACAATCATGGTACGGAAGACTATGACTCTCAAGCGAGGGGTCCTTTGCACTGGCTCTAGTGCTGCAGCCAAGGGGATGGGTTGGCCTTTGGGACCTTACCCAATGCCAGCTGTCCTCACATCCCTTTGGCCGAGAGAGTGGGGATGTACCTTGGGCACATCAGGGTCAAAACGACTGAATGCAATACGATTTGAGTACATGACATTGTATTATGCTTAATTTAAGGCATGGCCTGCCAATTTAGTTTTAAACAGCGCTCAAGTCTCATTACTCTGTCAAGGTACTAATGTGACACAGAAAATGTAACTGCATGGCTAAGCCGAAGGATTGCACTGGTATCTGATTCCATTGGTATCTAACTAGTTTGGTCTGAACGCCAACTATAGTTGACTTTTACATTTCATAATGGTGAAGAACATTCCAAGGTGTCTTTGTTTATGTTCCCCGATGTCCGTCTGTCACTTTTGTTTTATACGGTCCCCTCTTCCAGCCTCTCTTGCTCACTTGCAGTTTGGCCTTTTCCTGCGCCGTATTCCCTCTCCCATTCCATCCACTTATTTCTGGTTTTCCACAAAAGAAGCTGTACTTTTGTCTATTTGACTGCTTTGCATGTCTGTCTGTGTGAACAACATCACTCAACAAGTTTAAGAACGGTGAAACACTTGGGTGGAGTGGTAGGGTAAGACCTAAAGAACATTCCCTACAGGGCTGGATCTACGGGGGGGGGGGGGGGGGGTTCCTGGTTTCCGGAAACCCCCCCTCTGCCCCAAGCATGTACCTTAAATAAGGGTGAAGAGTAAGAAAATGGCTCGATTTTTGCCTTAACAATCACACTTTGCAGGGAGCTCTGCCCCCAAACAGCACATAACGTGGAACCAATGCGGACCCCCGGCGGACCCCCCCCCCCCCACCCCCCCCCCCCCCCCTTACAAATCACTTGGCCCGGCCCTGGATACAGAACTAATATTAGTTTGGAATCAGAATTGTCTTTTTTTAAATATTAGTTTAACTTAGAGCAAAAGTCGAGGAAGTTTGTAGGATGGATGTACGAGCTTCAAGCTAGAAATGTTCTTTTTTCAAAGTTTGGAGTTAATTTAGGATGTCATTCGAACCACAATGAACAGTCTTGTTCTGTAACCTTCCTCGTTCAATCCGAGCCTTCAAAACATGCTCGAGACGTGTAGCCTTTTGTCTCATATACCATTAGAACATCTGGTCAGGGATATGGTACATCTGATCTGAGATAATCTGTGTGTGACTAACAAGCCTTATAGTACAACTGGTCAGAGAATAGGCTTTGTGTGACTAACAAGCCTTATAGTACAACTGGTCAGAGAATAGCCTTTGTGTGACTAACAAGCCTTATAGTACAACTGGTCAGAGAATAGCCCTTGTGTGACTAACAAGCCTTATAGTACAACTGGTCAGAGAATAGCCTTTGTGTGACTAACAAGCCTTATAGTACAACTGGTCAGAGAATAGCCCTTGTGTGACTAACAAGCCTTATAGTACAACTGGTCAGAGAATAGCCCTTGTGTGACTAACAAGCCTTATAGTACATCTGGTCAGAGAATAGCCCTTGTGTGACTAACAAGCCTTATAGTACAACTGGTCAGAGAATAGCCCTTGTGTGACTAACAAGCCTTATAGTACATCTGGTCAGAGAATAGCCCTTGTGTGACTAACAAGCCTTATAGTACATCTGGTCTGAGGCAGATAGCAGAGAATAGGCTTTGTGTGACTAACAAGCCTTATAGTACATCTGGTCAGAGAATAGGCTTTGTGTGACTAACAAGCCTTATAGTACAACTGGTCAGAGAATAGGCTTTGTGTGACTAACAAGCCTTATAGTACAACTGGTCAGAGAATAGGCTTTGTGTGACTAACAAGCCTTGTGTGAATAGGCTAACAAGCCTTATAGTACATCTGGTCAGAGGCAGATAGTTTGGTCAGAAAATTGTACACGTGTTTTATGTGACTAACAAGGGATATAGTACATCTGGTCTGAGGCAGATAGCCTTTATGTTGGTCAGAACATTGTACGCTTTATGTGACTAACAAGCGATTTGGTACATCTGGTCTGAGACAGGTAGCCTTTATGTTGGTCAGAAAATTGTACACGTATTTTATGTGACTAACAAGCGATATAGTACATCTGGTCTGAGACAGGTAGCCTTTATTTTGGTCAGAACATTGTACGCTTTATGTGACTAACAAGCGATTTGGTACATCTGGTCTGAGACAGGTAGCCTTTATGTTGGTCAGAAAATTGTACACGTATTTTATGTGACTAACAAGCGATATAGTACATCTGGTCTGAGACAGGTAGCCTTTATTTTGGTCAGAACATTGTACGCTTTATGTGACTAACAAGCAATATAATATTATTACATCTGGTCTGAGACAGGAAGCCATGTAGTTCATCTGGTCAGAACGTTTGTGTGACTAAAAAGCCATATGGTAGATCTGGTCAGCCTCAGGTGATTGATCTCAGTCTTCGCGCATGGCTAAAGACCGAAACAGGCCCTGTAGGCCTATGGTCAAGCTAGAAAAACAAATGGACACAGAGTTGTCTTTATTGCCGGAGCTTCGCACTGCGTCAGTTCTTTCGACTTTCCAGACTGTTTGCGACAAAGGTGTGTCATTGCTAAAATTCCCATTTGAAATGTGTTCTATGTATCTCCATACAGAACAGCCCTGACAATGTTGACAGTGCTCTGTGCACTTTGCAATCTGTGTGTAAACGAGCGCCTCTGAGCATAGGTTTGAGTGTGTTTGTGCGTGTGTGTGTCTTTCATTCAACGTCTACCCACTTCTCTTGATATTAGACGGTGTGTGTGTGCGTGTGTGTGTGTGTGTGTGTGCGTGTGTGTGTGTGTGTGTGTGTGTGTGTGTGTGTGTGTGTGTGTGTGTGTGTGTGTGTGTGTGTGTGTGTGTGTGTGTGTGTGTGTGTGTTGTGTGTGTGTGTGTGTGTGTGTGTGTGTGTGTGTGTGTGTGTGTGTGTGTGTGTGTGTGAGTGTGTGTGTGTGTGTGTGTGTGTGCGTGCGTGCGTGCTTGCGTGCGTGTGCGTGCGTGTGTGTGTGTGTTAGTGTGTGTGTATGCGCACGCGCGCGCGCGCGCGCGCGTGTGTCTGTGTGTGTTAATGTGTGTGTGTGTGTGTGTGTGTGCGTGCGTGTGTGTGTGTGCGTGTGCGTGTGCGTGCGTGTGTGTGTGTGTGTGTGTGTGTGTGTGTGAGTGTGTGTGTGTGTGTGTGTGTGCGTGTGCGCGTACGCGCGCATGTGTGTTAGTGTTAATGTGTGTGTATGTGTCAGCGCGCGCGCGTGCGTGTGCGTGCGTGAATGTGCGCACACCCACGCTTGCGCGTGCGTTAATGAAAATATACATTAAATTATATTGAAGACTTCCATTGAATGAAATGGGGGTTTTCCCCTGCTTTCGCACCAACATACCCGAGCATAAAGAAAACAGACAAGCCAAATATAGTTCTCCTTGTTTAATAGCACAACTAGTGTTGAAGCTATTACATTAGTCACAATGTGAGTGGAGCACTAACAATATTGATAGGGGAGACCGGGGCTGGTCCGTCCCCGGAGTAGGTCCGTCATTTCGGATTTATTGCTAAGTACTTTGCTCTAGAAAAACAAATAGATCATGTGATAGACACATACTATCCTTATGCCATGTCCTGTGTTAGTCCTGAGGGTGTGCATCAATTTGAGAAAAGATGAGCAGCAGCAGACAAACCCTTTTGTGTTTTAACTGAAGTTTTTTTGTATACATCAACAATTGGTTTTAAAACGCAGTTTGTATTTCAGTTAGTTGTGGATTTTTTAATACATCTGTTGCACATTAAACTAACAATTGGCTTTAAAATGCAGTTTGTATTTCAGTTAGTTTGCCATTTATAACGTGAAAAGGTGAAAAGTAGGCGGACCAGTCCCGTTCTCCCCTACTTTTTGCTGCATTCACAATGTGACAGGGGGGAGCATTTCACGTCAGGTCGACGTTAAGAGTAAATCGAAGGTCGTTTCACATAGCCGGGTCGTCGACAGGTCAAAGATCAAAGGTAGTTTTCAAATAGTTCGGGTCGTCGACAGGTCAAAGATCAAAGGTAGTTTTCACATAGTTCGGGTCGTTGACAGGTCAAAGATCAAAGGTAGTTTTCACATAGTTCGGGTCGTCGAAGATGAAAGGTCGTTTCACATAGCCGGGTCGTCGACAGGTCAAAGATCAAAGGTAGTTTTCACATAGTTCGGGTCGTCGAAGATGAAAGGTCGTTTTTCGCATAGCCGGAGTCGTCGAAGATCAAAGGTCGTTTCACATAGCCGGGTCCGTCAACGGGTCAAAGCTTCCAAAAGGAGAAAGAAAGTACCAACAGATTAACTCTCTCTCTCTCTCTCTCTCTCTCTCTCTCTCTCTCTCTCTCTCTCTCTCTCTCTCTCTCTCTCTCTCTCTCTCTCTCTCTCTCTCTCTCAACAAAGCTGACGTACACATTGCATTCAACACACAGTGAAACTAATATGGGGGGAGGGGAGTGTGTGTGTGAGAATAGAGTCCAGAAGTAATGTGGCCTAAAGGTTGTGATGTAGCTTGAACAGGTGGGTCTTGAGATCTGATCTGAAACATTGCAAGGACTGGATATGGCGGATTTCGCGTGGTAAGGAGTTCCAAACTGATGGGGCCGAAAAGGAAAAGGAGCGCTCACCAAACATTTTTGTTCGTGTACTAGGAACACAGAGAATTTTGGAATCTGAAGATGACCGCAATTGCCTTGATGGAGTATAGACATAAAGCATGTCAGAAATGTAGCTAGGGGCATTTCCAGAGAAATAAGAATGACATAGAGTGGAAATTTTGTAGTCAATACGTGCTTTGATGGAAAGCCAATGAAGGGATATCAGGAGTGGTTGAACATGATGATACTTAGGGACCTTGAGGACAAGTCTGGCAGCAGAGTTCTGGACTTTTTGAAGCTTGTCAATGAGGTGTTGGGGGCAGCCATACAAGAGTGAATTACAATAATCTAGTTTAGAGAGAACAAAAGCGCAGACTAGTATTTTATGAGGATGTTTGTTTCTTAGCTAGGTCTGAACTCTCATTCAGAAGAATTCTGATGTAAATGTAATCAAGAGGTAGTGTTAAAACTGTATTTAGGAATTAGTGATCTGAATGAAGATTTATTTAAACGCCATAATGCAAATAATCCTCTTTGTGCTTGTGGTGTTGCAAGAGAAACAGCTGAACATTATCTACTATCCTGCCATTTGTTTCATGTTGCTAGGCAAAATACAGTTTTACATTTGACATGTTCCCTTATTTAACAAATGTATCCAATTTTGGAGTCCAATATGCTACTGTAGTTATTAACAAAACCGAAAATCCGTTCTGGAAATATGTAATTAAACATTGTAGTTATAATTAAACATTAAAAAAAACTGTATTTTAAATGTGGCACAACATCTGTCCATGATTGTATGGGAGAGTGTATTCACTACAATACATATATCAAGAGATGGAAAATTTGTATATTTACAAGAATTGTGCGACCATGATATTTTCTTTGTTAGTCAGTTAATTAACGTTAATCGCTCTTTCATGACTTTTGACGAATTTGTAAATAATTTTCCTGATATCAATACAGTGGCACCTCCTTTTAAAAATCATCCCAAATGAGGTCTTATAAGGGAGGGGTCTTATAAATGAGGTAATTTTAATACTTACAAAGAAAGGCAATGTCTCAGAGAAGTAGGCGTTATGTGGGATGGAGTCTTATAATGGGGGGACTTATACGGAAGGTTCCAATGTATAAACTTTCTAACTTACCAAGCTGTTTTGAACTCAATACGAGCTTACTGCCATAAGATAAACACAATAATTAAAAGGCATAAGCTAACAGGAAATAAAACTTGGTTTTACATCAGGAAATGTAGAAAATTCATTCAGAGCATCCTAAATGATGATGAAAGCTCCCCAAATGCTATCCCTAAATGGAATAATTTGTTTAAAAACTTGAATTGAAAGAAGATCATTCTGGAACCGAGGACAGCTGTTTTGACTCTAGGGAGTCTCATCAGCTCGGCACTGGGTGGGGTCTTAACCTACCAAGATGGAACTACTCTCCCCTCAACAAGAAGATTGTTCCACACATTCTTTACTATTAACAAAAAGACAACA
>CM065694.1:12086613-12101613 GCA_017654935.2 Phymorhynchus buccinoides
CAGAAACAGACCTAATGGCAAGAGAGAGAGAAGAGAAAGAGAGCGGAGCTTTAATGATGGGGGAACAGGTGGGTTTTGAGGTTAGCTTTGAAAGCAGAGAGAGTCGGTCGCTGACGGAGGGAGAGAGGAAGTTTGTTCCAGGAGGTCGGTCCTGAGACAGCAAAAGAGCGCCGACCAACAGTTGAAAGCTTATACCTAGGGATCTGGAGAGAAAGAGGGTCAGAAACTGAACGTAAAGTGCGAGCTGGCGTATATATGGAAATATTGTCGCAGAGGTAAGATGGAGCAGCTTTATGAATAGATTTATAGCAAAGTGTGTTTAATTTATACTCAATTCTGTCTGCGACAGGAAGCCAGTGCAAAGAACGCAGAAGAGGGCTAACATGAACTTTTTCTTCCTAAGGACAAAACGAGCAGCTGTGTTTTGAATACGCTGGAGACAAGATAGAGAAGAGACTGATAGGCCAGAAAGGAGAGCATTACAGTAGTCAATACGAGATAGGATGAGGGAAGTAACAAGCTTTGCTGTGGCTTCATCTGAGAGGTATTTACGAATATAGCCAATGCGACGAATTTGAAAGTAGCAGGACTGACAGGTCTGAGTCAGGAAACTCTGCATGGAAAGAGTATTGTCCAAAGTGACACCTAAGTTTTTGACAGAGTCTGAGAGGGGAATGATATTGTTACCCAGTTGGATTGACTCTATGGAAACAGAGGCTAGTTTGTTTTTTGTCCCTACAAGCATTGCTTCGGTTTTTCCACCATTTAATTGAAGTTTATTTTGAATCATCCTTTTTTGAATATCAATATAGCAGTTGTTGCTTTCTGTAAGAATGGAATCTAGATCTTCAGGGGTTGTACTGTTTTGGAGTTGTGAGTCATCTGCATAGAAGTGATGTTTCATGTTGTGCTGGTCGATGACATTGGCAAGAGGTGACGCGTATACAATGTAAACAAGACGGGACCAAGCACAGACCCCTGGGGGACTCCACAAGAAAGCCTAACCTGTTCAGACTGACGACCATTGACCAGAACTGATTGAAAACTATCAGAAAGGTAAGAGGAAAACCAAGAAAGAGCAGGGCCCTTAATTCCAAACGTATGTTCAAGACGAGACAGAATAATGGAGTGGTCTATGGTATCAAAGGCAGCAGAAAGATCAAGAAGTGTCAAAAGAGAGATTTGACCAGCATCAGAAGCACACACACACGCACACACACACAGATAGACAGACAGAGGGAGAGGAACTACTCCAAATAAATCAAGGGCTATTTATACATAAGCGCAAAAAAACACAATTGGTTGTTTCAAATCATCTCAACATTTGAAGATGCCTAATTCAATAATTGTGTACACCAAATCACAGTGGTTACTGCATTCGTTAGACACTACTGGTCAACAAACAATGCCACCCCTAAATCTGAAAATCTAAAAAGTGTGGCAACTCAAAACTTAAAGTAGGAGTGTCCACTGTTGTTGACAAGGCAAATCATTTGAGTGGTGTCTCATGAACCCCCTGATTTGTCAAGGAAGCCTGGAGGGATCGCTGTTCACACAACTGCAGTTTATGACTGATTGAGTGGACACACCCATTTTGACAAGCTTAGTGTAGTCGCGTTTTGTGACTTTGAACTTAGGAGGGCGTGTTACTTGTTAAGCTATATCTTACAAACATGTGACAAGAATGCAATGGTATTCTAGGTTCAGTTGTACAGGTAATGGAACTAATTATGCATACAATATAGAATTATTTTGTTCAGAATAGTTTGTTTCATCCGATATTTCATATAGTGCAGTGGGGCTACTTACCACAGACGTGGCAGCTGTAATAACATTTAATTTCCATGTAGCCAGGATTGCTTGTACATTCTCCTTTGTTTTGCCAATATGAACACGCACTCCGTTTGTCATAGCAGTTTGGATCTGCACAACACAACATTATATGCATTATTGAGTCAAACACACACAGACAAACCGACAGACAGATTGTTACACACACACACACACACACACACACACACACACACACACACACACACACACACACACACACACACACACACACACACACGCAAACACACGCACATGCACACGCCACAATTGTTTTAGTTTTAAAAACAAAAACAGTTCAACACACAAACACTCATACAATGCACACACACCGCTCAAAGATATTCAAGCATTTTACAACAACAACCCCCACCCATACACACACACACAGACACACCACTCAAATTCCTCCATATTCACCAACACATATGTAACTTACACATCAAATTAATAATGTACCACAAGCAAACAAGCAACAGACATAAATCACACACTAATACACACATTCACATTCACACATACACACTCACTCACACATACAAATAAACACACACACTATGATTATGTTTCTAATGCTTTTTTGTGTTCACTCTAAATGTGTCTTACACTAAAACCCGTAAAGATTAGAGACAGATCTGACTTAAAACTCAAAATTAATTATCGTATGCATTTTCTCATGCTAAAGGGTTCTAGTGTAACCGGTACTTGGGTTCCATCACATTGTGGTATTTATGGAAATGAATGCACGGACAGAGTGGATAGAAGAGGTGCACGAAAAATAGTATTCCTTTATCTGTAAAAGAATGTTATAAACTTTAAGAAAAAATATATCAAAATTCGTGTGGGCTGTAATGTAGATTGACATACCCCTCACGACGTTCAACTTTCTTTGTTAAATCATTATTTAAAGAAAACATTATAGTTAAATTTAATTCTTTGAAATGTAAACACGTTAATACTGCAAGAAGCATATGTGGGAAGACACTTTTAACATTCCATATCCTGCTCGACTGCCCCCTTATGAAGCAGCACCTACCCTAGTTTCCAATTACCTGAACATCCTTCAATATTATTACACACACACACACACACACACACACACGCGCGCGCGCGCGCGCGCGCGCGCGCGCGCGCGCACACACGCACACACACACACGTACACGCACTTCTATTCACGAATATACAAACACAAATACACAACCTCCACACATCTGTGAACACAAGGAGGCGTAATTATATTCAGATGTGTGTATCTATTTGAATGATAGTAACTCACTGAGGCATTTGTTACAGGCATGGGGGCAGGCTGAGGTGACGTTGGCTGAGGTACAGTTTACTGCTTTCTTACTGAGGGCAGAGCACCAGTCCTCGTGATCAACACAGCTGGGACCTGCAGCGAAACATGGACGTATGGATGTGAATGTCACCAGCGATACATCATTCCTTACAAAAAAAGTGATCACATTATACAGATTGCAATTACAACACGACAATCACTATAAGAAAGATTACCACACTTTGCAGACATTATTTACAATACCATATTCACTGTTAGAACAGTGACTGATACTACATAGATAGTATCAACAACAGAATATTTACTGTAAGAAAAGTGACCACACTATAGAAAACGTAATTACATCACTCTAATTATTTTTGGACAAATGACCACACTGCGCAAATAGTAATTATAGCACTATAATCATTGTAAGAAAAATGACTACACTAAGTTACTGAAATAAATTATCACACTGCGTAGATAATACGAACATTCGTTGTAAGGGGACAGTAGGCCTACTAACAACGGAACATTCATTGTAAGGAAAGTGGACACACTACGTAGATAGTAGGCCTACTAACAACGGAACATTCATTGTAAGGAAAGTGGACACACTACGTAGATAGTAGGCCTACTAACAACGGAACATTTATTGTAAGGAAAGTGAACACACTACGTAGACAGTAGGCCTACTAACAACGGAACATTCATTGTAAGGAAAGTGGACACACTACGTATATAGTAGGCCTACAAACAAAGGAACATTCATTGTAAGGAAAGTGGACAAATTACGTAGATAGTAGGCCTACAAACAACGGAACATTCATTGTAAGGAAAGTGGACACATTACGTAGATAGTAGGCCTACAAACAACGAAACATTCATTGTAAGGAAAGTGGACACATTACGTAGATAGTAGGCCTACTAACAACGGAACATTCATTGTAAGGAAAGTGGACACATTACGTAGATAGTAGGCCTACTAACAACGGAACATTCATTGTAAGGAAAGTGGACACACTACGTAGATAGTAGGCCTACAAACAACGGAACATTCATTGTAAGGAAAGTGGACACATTACGTAGATAGTAGGCCTACTAACAACGGAACATTCATTGTAAGGAAAGTGGACACACTACGTAGATAGTAGGCCTACTAACAAAGGAACATTCATTGTAAGGAAAGTGGACACACTACGTAGACAGTAGGCCTACTAACAACGGAACATTCATTGTAAGGAAAGTGGACACACTACGTAGATAGTAGGCCTACTAACAAAGGAACATTCATTGTAAGGAAAGTGAACACACTACGTAGATAGTAGGCCTACTAACAAAGGAACATTCATTGTAAGTAGAGTGAACACACTACGTAGATAGTAGGCGTACTAACAACGGAACATTTATTGTAAGGAAAGTGGACACATTACGTATATAGTAGGCCTACTAACAATAGAACATTCATGGTAAGGAAAGTGATCCACACTACGTAATTATATAGTAGGCCTACAAACAACGGAACATTCATTGTAAGGAACGTGGACACACTACGTAGATAGTAGGCCTACAAACAACGGAACATTCATGGTAAGGAAGGGGTTGGTTTGTCAGTGCATAACGCTCTATGGAGGATTTAACATTAGCTAACAGAAACATCATGACACCCCTATGCACGAAACTGGTATGAAAACGGGGACGAGTGTTCATTCGGTAAGTACCTTTATGCACGACCATGAAACAAAATAGGTGGGGGGTTACATTCCTCATTGTCATACACAAATTAATAAATACATGACTGCATTCTCTCTCTCTCTCCTCTCTCATCTCTCTCTCTCTCTCTCTCTCTCTCTCTCTCTCTCTCTCTCTCTCTCTCTCTCTCTCTCTCTCTCTCTCTCTCTCTCTCTCTCTCTCTCTCATCTCTCTCTCTCTCTCTCTCTCTCTCTCTCTCTCTCTCTCTCTCTCTCTCTCTCTCTCTCTCTCTCTCTCTCTCTCTGTATGGTGTTTGAGAGAGAGGGAGTGATGCATTGTGTGCGTGAGAGAGTATTTAAGAATGAGAGAGAAAGATAAATATAGAAATCCATAAACTATAATTGGGCAACCTCTGCATGATCCATGACCTGAGATATTGGCCATTTTTACGGTACCCTTAGAAGTCGTATTCACTACTCTGTGTGTGTGTTTAGATACGCGTGTCCAAAATCAGCAAGCTGTAGTCCCAAAACCATTTACCATGGATCCATATAAGTACATATAGTTTTGATCGTCATCGCCCAAAGAATGAAGTGAGGTATATTTTGAATGCAAGGAAGTATTCACTGATTAAGAATGGTTTGAAATGTACTTAATATAACTTGTCTGAAGACCCCAAAACCAAATGTATTCTTCATGTGTATAACCAAAAATGCACAGTGAGGTGCATGTTGATAGTGCAAACCTCCACTAAGGATCCACTCACTGACTCACACCTGCCAATCCCCCATCAGGCTGGTCAACCACACCCGTGACTGCAGTCGACGTGGACAAAACTGTCTTCCATACATAATCTTTATTAATGAAACAAACCCATGGTGATGAAGATTACCCCTAGGCACGAAAATTGCTCCAAAGTTGGGGGTGGACATAAATAATCCAGAATGACTTTTAACTATAGACCACTTCAACCCAGGAATGTCTGCCTACAGGACCGTTTGTCTACAGAAAAAGGGACATACGAGGAATATGAGGTTAACGAAACAGAGGGTTAGGGTTAGTGTGGTTATTCAATTTAATAGTAAGGCAGGGAAAGTAAGGGGGGCAGCACTGCCTGGAAATGGATATGACATACTGTATGTGAGTTTTTGTCATTAGTGTAGTGAGTTTTTGTCATTAGTGTATAACACCCTAGTTCTGGTTCACTTCAGCAAAACAGTCTGCAGGGGAAGGCTATTAAAACCACAAGTTTGGGAAAACTGAGTGTTTGTCCTTAGTTTTCATAGTTTTGTGTATCTGCACACACACATACCAAACAAATCATAAGACATGCCACATATGCTAATATGGACTGAGAATGGACAGTGAGTGCCCACTCAACAGTGCTTAAAGTATCCTTACATAACCGCCAGTCAATAACGAACAAAGTTGACATGTCAGAAACTGCAAAAAGTGAAAGGTGTACAATTATTATTTATAAAACAAACCCAGGACAATGGAACACTAATTTAAGTCAGATAAAGCAGACAACAGGAAGCAATGGGTGGGAAGGCAGTGTCAAAGAGAGTGATAGATGAGAGGACTCAAGGATGGAGGACTCACAGATGCCCAAAGCTGTTTTCTTTGGAGAATTAAGGAACAGATAACGTGACCAAGGTGCTCCCAGGAAACGCTATAAAGACCAGCTCAAGAAGCAGCTCTCCTTGGTTGGAATCCAGATTCAAACCTGGCAGCAGGAAGCAGAAGGTCGTGACAAATGGCGCCACACCATCAAAAGAGTCAGCAAACATTTCGAGACAAAAAAATTAAGTTGCACTGCCAATGAGAAACGTCTGAGACGGAAGCTTTTGTCTGCCCAGGCTGCAATAGAACCTGCTCTTCACGTATTGGCCTCTTCAGCTACCAGAGGGTTTGCAGATAGAGAGCCTATCTTCCCACAGATCCTCGCATGCGAGGGGTATGCCATCCATTCAATAGCACAAAACTTCCAGAACGCAGGGGAACTACACTCACACACACAGACAACACACACAGAGCAGAAACATTACTTACCATCCACACAGTATCCACAGGATTTAGCACAGTTTTCCAGGTTGTACTCAATATTCTGCCGACACTGGCTGTAGTTAGTAGGACAGCCCTCAACTATGTCATGACACGAACCGACTTGACCTGAAAAGATGCACAGAAAAATTACTAAGTTAAGGTGAAATAAATTATCATATTCACACATTCATGCACTATTAAAACAATGTGTTTGAGGTGAATGATACTCTCATGTCAAGCAATTGTATGGGTATTATTGTTGTGACCATTTTACTTTCTGTTTTCCAAAGCCACATTGAATAGACCGGAAATGACCATAACAAGTAACAAATGGTGTGCATGGTGTTCACTTACCCCTGTGCACTCCACATGTATCAGGACACCAATACACCGCCCAGTAATGACGCCTCAGTTCGGTCGTTGTAGCGCATCGATTCATGATATTGTAAAACGTGCAGGCACACTCTTTGTCCTGCCACGAAGAAGGCAACACTGCAAACAAAACAGACACATGCACAGATAGAAAGTTAATATGGCAGAACGTTCTTCTCGGGTAAAAGCCAGAATATACTTTCACACATTATTTTTAAAGTGATATTATCTCTTGATTATTACCTGACAAGAATGTTAGTACCTTCTTGCACATAACTCTTGATATTGATCAAAACTGACTATTTTACAATTTGTCCCTGAATTAGATACTAAAATCAACTGGAGTATAGAAACCTGGGACAGTCAAAGTATAAAAATGTGTAACTGGAAGGATAACAGGTTAGGTCAGGTCAGGTCAGGTAGGACGACTAAGCCTCACAGCCTCTCAAGCGTCCTTTCTCTTGATTGGGATTTTTTCTAAATTCAGTTGGCACAGCTGTGACGGTTTTAGTAGACTATCAGTCATACTGGTATTTTAATTTACTAAGGTTTGGGTCTTTGTCCAGGAGGTTTTTAAATTTGTTAGTATCAGGTGCACATTATGTTTGAGCAGGAAGTGCGTTCCAATAGTTAGTTACTTTGTTTTCTGAACAAGTGTCTCCTGATGTTAGTTCTACTGTACTGTGTTAGTATTTTTAATTCATGATTTCTAGTCTTTGAAAAAAATGAGATCAGGAACAAGCATTTTGTTAGTATTGTCAGGACAGTTAAGAATTTCATAAACATTGATTAGGTCACCACGAAGTCTTCTGTATTTCAAGGATGGTAAATCAAGTTTGCGTAGCCTTTCACTACAATCGAGATTTTAAAGATTTTGTTAATTACTTTAGTAGCTCTCCTCTGCACATGCCCAATTGAAACTGATTGCCGTTTTACATATGGATTCCAAATTTGGTTCCCATACTCCAGATGTGGTCTAACCAAACTTTTATATAGGTTAATGAACACATTATTATTTAGTCCTGTAAAAGTTCTCCTGATTAACCCTAGCATTCTGTTAGCTTTGTTTACAGCTGTTGTAATTTGTCTATCAAATTTCAATTTAGGATAATAAAAAAACCCTTACAAGTCCTTTTGTTCTACACAAGTGTCTTATATATACTTATCTGTGCCATGAGATATTTCATATTCTCTTAGTGGATTATTTAACCCCAAATGCATTACTTTACACGTATTAGCATTAAAATACAGTTTCCAATTTTGTGACCAGTCAATAAGTTTGCTTATATCATTTTGCAACACATGTGGTTTATTAGAAGAATTATAGATTTTAGTATCATCAGCGAACACTTTGCAAACGCTTAGTACTTGATCTGGCAAGTCATTGATAAAAGTAGTAAATACAATTGGTCCTAAAATGCTTCCTTGGGGCATACCACTCAATATGTCAGTATCTGATGATACTTTATCTCCAACCCGTACTTTATGTTTTCTGCTTGTTAAAAAATCCTTTGCCCATCATAAAATGTTGCCCGTTATGCCGTATGATCTTCATTTCAACAAGAGTCTTTGGTGAAGGGACAGAATCAAAGGCTTTTCGAAAGTCTAAGTAGACTATGTCGAAGGCTTCTTTATCATCTATAAGTTTAGTGAAATCATCCATAACATCACCTAGTTGTGTCATACAAGAACGGTTGCTTTTAAAACCATGCTGGCAATCTGAATATAATTTACAATCTGTCATGTGTTTCACGATAGAGTCCAGTACAAATTGAAATTGGTGAGAAATGTATCTGGAGTCAAATAGACGAACAGTGTAGTTGAGACAATGGAAAGTGAAGGGCCATGGACCAGAGGTGACAGGCTGGGGAGGGTGCACTGTATTATAATTATGTTGGATTTAGGGGTGGAATGGGGACAGCCAAAGAAAGGGAGCTTCTTTCCAAAGTCAGAAGAGGTTGCAGAGAAGCAGCCATGGCTTTCCATTCAACATGTGTTGTCTAACCCTTACCTGTTTCACACCGACTGCCTTTGTAATGCTTTGGGCAGACACACTGGAATCCTGTTCCTTGCACATAGCACTTGCCTCCGTTCTGACAGGGGGATGGGGTGCAAGGATCTAGTCACAAACACAAGTGTAATCGATATTAATGGAAATAGATTTGAAATAGCTAACCATATTGACAAAACAATGGTATAAATAACATTACTGGAAATAGACTTCAAATAGCTAGTTATATAAACAAAACAAATGTATACCTGATATTATTAGAAAGACTGCAAATTTGACCCAGCACCACCAAAGGGACATTAAGTCGCTGGGCTAGTTTCTCACAACAGGCTTGAAAAGTCAAAAATCTCATTTTTTGTCAATTTTGAGTTATGGGTATTTATTGTGTTCTCTAACATCTTATCTTTCATATTTATAAAGGATAATCTTTAATATGGTCTCTAAATGGTCTTATAAGTGTCTTAAAATGAGTAGGTCAATACATTTTTCTTCAGCTAGGCTAGACTTTGGGCAGCGTTTTCTCAAGATGGCTGATGCTCCTCCTACTGCCTTTAGATGCTCATAACTCTGGAACGGACAAAGATACACTTGATCCTCCCTTATAAGACCTCCCATTATAAGACTCCCTCCCACATAAGACCTACTTCTCTGAGACATTGCCCTTCTTTGTAAGTCTTCAAAATGACCTCCCTTATAAGACCCCTCCCTTATAGACCTCATTTTGGATAGTATTTGAAGGTCTTATAAGGGAGGTTCCACTGTACAAGAATTTCTTGCATTATTAAAAATAATAATAATAATAATAGAACATTTATATAGCGCTTTACCTCAAAATGAGCCCAAAGCGCTTTACAATTGAGTATTCATCAACAAGTAGACAACAAAAAATAGTGTTTAAGAATGACACAAACCAGCAAACAACGCATATACAACTCTCTCTCACACAGACACACACACACAAGGGACACACACACACACACACACACACACACAACACAACACACACAACACACACACACACACACTTATCGACACCGACTCATTATTCATATTTCATTTAGTAAGCCATAGCAACTGAGTTGCACAGACTGACCACATACACCAACACACATACACGAACATTAGAGGATACACATACAAATACATTCACACACAACGCACGTCATAACACAGTACAGACACACACACACATTACATACAAGTACACATACACACATGCGTGCACACACATACGAAAGAGAATTGTCTGATGTTATCAAATGAATAATTTTCTCAAAATGGTCAGTTTTTACACTTAATGTCCCTTTCGTGGTGCTGGATCACAACTAGACATTTTTGTGAAAACGAATGTACAATAGAGATTAATATAAATCGACTGCAAACAGATAGTCATGTTCACAAAACAAAAGTACAATTGACATTACTGTACGTAGATGGAGACATAAACAGTTTGCTTTTACAAAACAAAGATATAATTAGATTAAATGAAAACACTTTGCAGACAGGCAGTCATGTCCACATTACAAAAGTATAATTCGTTACACAGCAGTCAGCTAGTCATGTCCAGAACACATACTATAATTCATTGCACTGCAGTCAGCTAGTCATGTTCACAACACAAAATTATAATTATTTACACTGCAGTCAGCTGGTCATGTTCACAACAGAAAAGTATAATTATTTACACTGCAGCCAGCTAGTCATGTCCACAACACATAGTATAATTCATTGCACTGCAGTCAGCTAAGTCATGTTCACAACACATACTATCATTCATTGCACTACAGTCAGCTAGTCATGTTCACAACACAAAAGTATATTAATTACACTGCAGTCAGCTAGTCATGTTCACAACACAAAAGTATATTAATTACACTGCAGTCAGCTAGTCATCTCCACAACACAAAAGTATATTAATTACACTGCAGTCAGCTAGTCATGTCCATAATACAAAAGTATAATTAACTACACTGCAGTCAGCTAGTCATGTTCACAACACAAAAGTATATTAATTACACTGCAGTCAGCTAGTCATGTCCACAATACAAAAGTATATCCACTACACAACAGTCAGCTAGTCATGTCCACAAAACAAAAGAATAATTCATTGTACTGCATCAGCAAGTCGTGTGACAAAGAAAACAATTAAGCTTACCTAAAATATACATCAGCAAGCTAGTCATGTACATCAAACAATCGTACAATCTATGTCCGTTTTCTTTTTTTGAAGTATTTCCGCTTTGGACGTCTTTTCATCGGTTAGCTGATTATTGAAGATCATTGTGCATGAACTAACGATGCAAACATACATCTTTTCAGAACATAATTATATTATTCGATGATTTGAGGGTGGGTGGGGCATAAATATGAGGGGCAGTTCGATTGAAGGGACGATTTGAGGGGTGGGTTTAATGGTTGCTGCATACGCTATGGAAACGTTTTAAAACAAGCATTCAAGTTGATTCGATTTGTCGTCTGCCTGATGCAAGGTGAAATGGAACAGCTGTACACACATTCACAAGGTGCAATTTACCTGTACAGTTCAATCCATAGCAGGTCTCAGGGCAAACCAACTTGGCAAAGTCTGATTGCCCACAGAGGGATGGGTTCTGATCAATTCGGGCTTGACAGTCAGGGACGTAGTCAAGACAATCACTGCTTTCTGCACGCATCAAGACACCATCTGTCACTACAAAGATCATCAAGACTTCAAGTGACAATGAACAATAAAGGTTACGTGACACAGAGAACAAAGTTGTTGATATAAAAACACAGTGAGTAACACAATTGATGCACATGGCAGTGCCATATACTGTTAACATATAACACAATAAAATATATTCTTGACATGAATCAATGAACTGCACAGTTATCTCGATGCATGACACAGTTAACTCTACAGTAAATGCAAGACATGGTGATCAATGAGTAGTTTAAGTTGAAGTGAGCTATTCTTGTTAACTACACTTTTAGAATTTACACAATGAACTAGGCATGCTAAGGCCTACCATTGTATCTCAATTTCAACACAATTGTGTATTTTTCTAATTTGTTCTAAATGGGGTGGGGCAGACACGAAACAAACTCTATAACATTTGTTCAACATCATTCAGAAGAATGCAGTTTGAATACGAACGTTCCAATATGGCTGTGAAACAAACTTTGTAAATCCATGAAACACTTAAATGATACAAGAAAGCTTCTCAACAGGTCAGCTTCACACTGATCAATGCCTACCTTGGGCAGGTTTCTGGCAGATGAAGGCATTCACAGAGGAACAGTCACTGGTTGTCCAGTATTCACCGTTTGTTATCACAGTGCAGTCCAAGTCAGTTCCAGAACCTGACAAATATGAGAATGGGTAAAAGCCATTAGATGTGATGGCAAAGCAAAATGAAAATAATAATAGTAATAATAATAATAATAATAATAATTAATAAACAAACAACTACAAACAAAACAAAACATAAATAAACACTTTTGGTTTTTGGCATAATAACCACAGAAGCCGGTTCACAAAAATCTGTTTTGAGAAAATAACATTATTTCCAAAATTCTACTGAGCTTTGCGTATATATCTTATTGAAGGGATAAGGAGACAGATACATTCATATGCTAATTTCCACAGGGTTTGTAAGGATTTCTGCTTATAATTTCTTACAGTTTTAATAAATCAAGGACGTTTTCCGAACATTAAGTACAGATCCCATTCATATTGTGTTATAAACATGCCAAACCAGTCAGAAAGTAAAAACGTTAAAGTCAACACAACAATGACAAACACATAACACACACACACACACATACACACACACACGCAGTTTTAGTCATTTCAATTAACTGCAGTTGAAAATCATATTTCACATTTTAAAAAATAATAGTAATTTTATTTTATATAGCGCTAAAATCCATACAGAAGTATGTTCGATGCGCTTTACAAAAGCAACATTGTAAGATTAAAAACATGCAGTGAAATCAACAAGATAGTCATACTACCAACATTCCTGTGCAAAGAAATAAAGTAACAAATATAGCATGATTCTTACTCACAAAGACATCCACCTTCGTTCTCTAGCACTCTCACTCTCTGATAACATCTCACCCTCGCAGAAATTAATGAACATGAAATGGTATACATGCCAGACACCAGTAAATTATTTCACCAGTCATCAACATCAGTTCTAGTTTTCTCTCAGTATTTTGTTTCATTTGGATATGTCAAACAATCACCCATTTGTTATTGATGCCATGTCAACCACTTATGTTGGAGATGAAGACACAGAGAGAAGAGAGAGAGAGAAGAGATAGAGAGAGAGAGAGAGAGAGAGAGAGAGAGAGAGAGAGAGAGAGAGAGGGAGGGAGGTGGTGAGATGGGGAGAGCCGGGCGATGAGAATGAACAGTCAGGCAAACAAAGCTAGGGCTGTGTAGCCACATAAGCACTAGGCAACCTAAGTGTACAAAACGAATAGCACAGTCTTGATTACTGAAGACAAACCCACCTTCTTTCCATTTGGTCCAAGAAGGGCGAGTTTGATCCTCCCCCCAAACAAAGCATCCATCAGAGGTCTTTTTCAGACCCATCCAGTGCTCACCCTCAACATTCCTGGCACACAGGTAACAAAACAAAGGTAGTAACTGATCACATCAAAACGTTTCACAGCATCCCGAAAAACACAAGTTTCTTGGTAAGAAACGGGTTACAACCCAAGCGTTCACTTTTGGAGGTAAAGCCACTCCATGAATATTAATACCATACATGCAAATAATCTGAAGCAACAATCAAAACAGTGTCCAATCAATTGACCATTACTTAATAAGAAGACACCTTTATTTGCTTTCAGGAATCTTGTATCTCTGATAACATTGACACACACATGAAACGTGCATTGAATGGGCTACGACAATTTTTCACAGCATTGATGATACTAACAACATTTAGTTTCATTTACAAACAAATTCAAAAGCCCATGAATTTATAAAACTAAGCCAGTTAGACCTGCAGGTGTCCATAGACCCCCCCCCCCTTTACCCCGACGGGTGTGTGTGGTGCGTGTGTGGTGTGTATGTGTGTGTGTGTGTGTGCTGTGCTGTGTGTGTGTTGCTGTGTGCGTGTGTGTGTGTTGTGCGTGCGTGCGTGCGTGCGTTGCGTGCGTGCGTGTGGCGTGTGTGTGTGTGTGTGGGTGTATAATTGTGTCACTATGTTTTTTCCTGAAAGCTTGGTGAATATGCTTTGTCAATTTTAGCTTGGTTTTTGCCAAAAATTAAAATAGGGTTCCACTATGTTACATGTGCATAATTACATACGCATACATATAATTACATTTTAAAGAAAGGGGGAAAGGGGTAGGGGTAATTTAATGGGCATATTAAATAATTTTAATTTACACAGTAAAAGAAAAATTAATTCTGTTTTCAGATGCACAAGTGTCTGAAATGTGACAGGCAATCCTCAGGGCTTTGCAAACTGTAGTTTTTAGCTACTTCCGGTCAGTTTTGTCTTTGCCTTAGGCACAATCAGCAACAACTGCTTAAGAAAACACATAGCTGCATCTTTAAAGTTATAAGGAAGGTATTACTTTGCTGTTTTGGCTTATACATATACATATACTGTTTTAAATCTTTAGCATGTGTACATCATTTTTGTCAGCACAGCATATGACACCGAAATGCTACTTGCGGACCCTCAACATTTGAATAGGACTCTTGAAAGTTTGCACAGATGGTCCATGGGACGCTCACAATTTATCATTATGGGAAACACTGAAATGATCT
>CM065694.1:12104113-12116565 GCA_017654935.2 Phymorhynchus buccinoides
ACACACACACACACACTTTATTATGAGTTTGTCCACATTGTTATTATTATTGTTACAATAATCATGTAAAACATTTTTTATTTGTATGATTATGTAGCACTGCACATCTGTGTTCAACAGTTTTAGTTCATGAGAAGGTTATTGTTTTTCTTCTAAAACATGTTATCCAAGATTTACAAAACTGTGGTGTTGTTATTTGGTTTTTCATTTGTGAGAAAGTGTGGTGGTGTTACTTGGTCTTTAATTTGTGAGAATAGTGTGGTGGTGTTACTTGTCTTTCATTTGTGAGAATAGTGTGGTGGTGTTACTTGGTCTTTAATTTGTGAGAATAGTGTGGTGGTGTTATTTGGCCTTTCATTTGTGAGAATAATGTGGTGGTGTTAGTTGGTCTTTAATTTGTGAGAATAGTGTGGTGGTGTTACTTGGTCTTTAATTTGTGAGAATAGTGTGGTGGTGTTACTTGGTCTTTAATTTGTGAGAAAGTGTGGTGGTGTTACTTGGTCTTTAATTTGTGAGAAAGTGTGGTGGTGTTACTTGGTCTTTAATTTGTGAGAATAGTGTGGTGGTGTTACTTGGTCTTTAATTTGTGAGAATAGTGTGGTGGTGTTACTTGGTCTTTAATTTGTGAGAATAGTGTGGTGGTGTTACTTGTCTTTCATTTGTGAGAATAGTGTGGTGGTGTTACTTGGTCTTTCATTTGTGAGAATAGTGTGGTGGTGTTAGTTGGTCTTTAATTTGTGAGAATAGAGTGGTGTAGTTATTTGGTCTTTCATTTGTGAGAATAGTCTGTTTTTACCCTGTGAAACAACAGCCCCCAGACTTCAACCTCAGTAGCGGTTGACAAAGGCCAGCACTAAGCTGACCGAAAATTTCCCAAAGATAATTTCTGCGGCTTTCTTCTTCTTTTTATTTTTTATTTTCATTGTATTGAATATTTTATGACTCTGAGCAAGAACACACAAAAACTAGGACTACACCACAGTCGGAAAGCATCTTTGGATTAATGTCAATTGTGTGTGTACTTACCAGTGTGCTTGTCTGCATGTGATCTAATCCTAAAGCCCAAACATCTGTTGTTGTTTGTGAGTGCATGTATGTATGTGTGTGTGTGTGTGTGTGTGTGTGTGTGTGTGTGTGTGGTGTTTGTGTGTGGTGTGTGTGTGTGTGTGTGTGTGTGTGTGTTTGCCTAAGGAAAGTTAAGATAGGGGAATGAGGGGAAACCCTTGTGTGCTGTGATTAAAAAGAAGAGTCAGTCATAATTACACACTAATCGATGCCTTAGAGTCAAAACGGACTATCTCCAGATAGTCCATTGGCTTATTATTGAACTTCTAGCGAAAACTAATAACTTGTATTAAAAAAAAAAGTAACAATAATATAAAATGGGTATTATGCCATTTATAAATTGCTTCAGTCTGTTTTAATACAGGTTATTAGTTTTTGCAAGTTCCAAAATAAGTCAATGACTCGAAGGTCCCCCTGCGGGGATACTTGGGGGTCTTCCGTACAAATAGTTCCCCACCTTCTGGAAGTTCTGTGCTTGTAACTTCCTCTAATCGGTCTCTCTTTCTGACTTTTTGGCCCATTCTCCTGCCTTTTAAAAAAAACACATCTTCCAAATAGTTTTCTCCTTTGAGCTCATCCGAAATCGGAATGTGTCGGCTGAAATGCAGCGAGGACACCAATGAAAACTGGAAAACGGACACAATCGTACCCATTGTGGTCTTATGGCATGGGAACGCAGAAGAAGAAAAAAGAAGAAGACTTTAAAGGCATCGATATACAGACCTGCAGAGAAAGAGAGGGAGAGAGAGGGGGGAAAGGAAAGAGAGTTGTTCTTACCTATGCAGAGGTCTTCTGCTGATGTCCAATTTCTGCTAGGATCACAAATGGAGGCTTTGGTCAAAGCAGGTATGTGCTTACAGGTGAAGGTGACACTTTCCCCAACAAAGTAGGTATCGTTCCACGCCTGATATATGGCGTCGGCAGGAGGGACAGGGGCACCGCACACAGCTGCAAAAAACACATACATCATCATCCTTTCCATTGTGTTGCTTTTTTAATTTATCATCCTCGTTATCATTCAAATGATCATCGTTAATATTATAATTGGTAGGATTTCCCCCTTTAGGGTGAATAGTATCGTATTGGTAAGAGTTTATCTCTTTTTCTTTTTCTTGCCCCTTTTTTAAAATTCCAATTTCGATTAAAAATGGTCAGGAAAGTTGTAGGACTAAGTGGGTGTGCACTATTTGAACTATAACATGTTTGTTTTTTCCAATTTTCACTGAATGCTGACTCATAAAATCTGCGCTGTTTATTTCTGATCCGAAGATCATTTCTGAAATGGATGAAGTAGGGCAACAATCTCAGTACTGAAGTGAATAAAGTTCATTGTAAGACGACGAGAAAAGTGCTGCAAGTGAAGCGAACTTTCTACAAAAAGAAAAGAGGAGATATTCTTATCAATAATGTTCTGTTTTCAAGACATTTTGAGCCCTATAGACTCAGTGGAAAATCGTCATCGCGGTGTTGGCGAGTGAAAGACATCAATGTGTGACGAAGGAAGTAAGTCTTTTCAGACTTGAAAAAAAAGGAATAGGCATAGCTGTATTCCTTGGCTTTCCAATCTTGTAAGGGTTTCTGCTGCTTGATTGCATGTTACCTTTATGTCAATTTTACAGAAGCTATGGGTTAGCTGGCGTGTCTTGAAGAAAACTGGTGATTCTGCCAGGTTAGAGTTTTCAGAAAGCAAATGCCATGGCACTGTACACTGAACTCTGTGAAATTCGGGTTGCTCCCATCTGGAGAGTGTGCCGCAGCCAGAGGCGTGCCACCCAATATATATATTTTGTGTTGTTGCATGCAATCTGTGTGACTGATGAAGAAAGAAGGGGGGAGGTAAATGTTGACCAGATGACAACTTTTTCGTTGCTACTGGGTTTAACGTGTGCTAAGTGCATGGGCACACAGGACTATCTCTCTCATCCGAAAGACTCCACGTTCAGACCGCAAGGCCTAGTGCAGAGTAAGAGAAAAAATCCCCTGTACCCAGGTTCGAACTCGGGTTCACTTGACACGAGGCTGAATGCTTAACGCGATACCTCTGTGCCACTCTACACCAATTTAGTAATATGTCAGTTGAACTATCATATAAGTCATTCCAGACGAATTCCGAGTATACTCGGAACTGGCCGAACGCTGGTGAGTGCCTAATTCCGAGTATTCTCGTAACACTTCAACCGCAATTTATGAGTGTAATGCTTCTTCTCAATCCAAACAATGTTTTTAGAGTTGCTTCTCTTTGTCACTCTTCCAACCTTTCTTTCATTTATGTTTGGCACTTCTTTTTCAGTCTTTGTTAAAAATGTCCCAAAACATTTGGCCCGCTTCACCAATGATCCATGCTCAATGGCATGGTGAGCATCAACAGGAGCAAGCTGGTACTTCAGTCACAACGACAACATAGAGGTCACTCCCAACAGCTCCTTGTCCCCCAGTGCCGAACTCAATATCGCCAGAGCTCATTCTTCCCCAGAACAATAAAGGAGTGGAATTACCTACAAACAAACAGCAGTTGAAGCCAACACCCCACAGTGTTTCACAGCCAGGGTCTGGGAGCATCTGCTTGGACACCAGCCTGCTGCCACCTCCATTTCGGCAGCCATCTCTCTCTCTCTCTCTCTCTCTCTCTCTCTCTCTCTCTCTCTCTCTCTCTCTCTCTCTCTCCTCTCTCTCTCTCTCAAACTATTTTCTTCTCTGGCATACTTGAGGCCCTTTTTCCTGCAAGAGTGGTTGAACCTCCCCAGTTCCGTGGCAAAATAATCAACGTGATGATTGTGGTCATGCACAGCGAAGAAGAAGACATCGGCCTAACACGAGCCTCAGAAACTGCTCCACTAGGGTTTCATTAGCAATGAGAGTAATAAGGAGACTGGTAAATCCGATTTTAATGCAAATAACTGCGATTTCTAGTAGTAGTAGTAGTAGTAGTAGTAGTAGTAGTAGTAGTAGTAGTAGTATAGTAGTAGTAGTAGTAGCAGCAACAGCAGCAGTAGTAGTAGTAGTAGTGGTATCAGGACAACTACCCCCCGGACAACTACCCCCCTAGGACATCTACCCCCTGGACAAGTACCCCACACACATTATTTTTAAAACATTATTGTTAAAGAAATAGGAGCGCGCACACACGCACACGCGCGCACACACACACACATCACACACACCACACCATGGTATCAGGACAACAGTAAATTTACTAACCCCCCCAGATACTAGCTGGACAAGCGGCTCCACCACAACGCGGCAAATACAAGGCCATCACTGAGCGCTTAGTTAGTGTTGTGGCCGACTATGGCAACCGCCCTATCTTGGACTTTCTACGAGGTATTGCACACAACATACAGATGTAGATTATATGAAGAAAATTTTGCCTTGCATATAATTGCTGGTATATAATTGCCTTGTATATAGAAATTATAAATTTGTCCATGAAATGTAAAATAAAATATAATATGCAAGCCAAAAAAAAGTCCATTTTTTTCACTTTTTTTATTTGACTATATAATGTTTTCAGGGGGGTACTTGTCCAGGGGTATTGTCCAGGGGGTGACTGTCCGGGGGGTAGTTGTCCTAGGGGGGTAGTTGTCCAGGGGGTAGTTGTCCTAGAACCGTAGTAGTAGTAGTAGTTGTTAAAAAAATGGATTCTGCCTAAGCCTCGCAGCTTATAAAATGTCCCATCCTATTATTATTCTTTAGTTAGGTTGCATTTGCAAGCGAAAGGAAAGTAAAGATTGCAATTTCAATCATCATAATCATAAAATATTTCACTAAAATTTTCATTTTTGTCAAGTAGGTTTTTGAAGGCGTTAGTAGATGGTGCTTTTTTTTTTAGTTCAGGTGGCAGTGATTTCCAGGAGTTAGCAACTCTGTTACTAAGTTTTCAAGTAAAAGTTAAAACTTTGACCTCTGTCGAGAAATGAACTGACATTTGACTTTTCTAATGAAGTATCTAATAAGATTTTTGCACCTCTGTAGAAATGAACACTGACCACTTAAATTTCTAAGAAGTAATATCATTAATATTTTATCTCGAAAATGCTCTCAGAGGCGGCAGTCAGCTCAGGAAACTAACATCAGACTTATTTAAATATTACTCTAAAAAAATAAACATCTGTATCACGAATACAAATATCTTAATTGAAATACTCAACGCGACGCGGTCACATATGGTCCTCCAAATCCTGTGTTGTTACAGTGAAAGGTTTTAATTCGTCCTCTGCTGTGTCGCCTTCAGTGCAAGTGCCGCCATTTTACCAGGGCTGGTCGTAACATTTGAAGACTTCTGGGTTGGCAGAGTAATCAATAATAATAATAATAATAATAATGGGAATTATATAGCACCTTTCCACATGAGCTCAGTGCGCGTTACATGCATAACAAGGAACATTAAAGGGAAACAAATAATTGAATCATTAGAAAGTAAAGTAAGCACGTTGCTTACACACAACGTCTCTTACTCCTTACACACGCACACCACACACACACCCACACACACACACACACAACACCACACGCATCGCACACGCACGCACGCAAGATACACGCACGCACACGCCACAACACATAACACAACACACACCCACACACAAAACACACACACACACGCACACATACATGCGCACGCACACACTCAAACACAATTAATTATTTACAGAGTAAAAATAGTTACCATATGAAACATTCTAAGAAGAAACATAGAGACACATTCACATTTCCAATCAAGTTTGAATACAATACTGCAACTGAATTAAAATCATACTGCCATCGACATACCAATTACAGACTAATTATACTAGACCAAATTTTGCACACACACAAAGTACCAATTCTTAACCTCATATACAAGCATTTACAAGTTTACAAGACGTCAACATTCTACATACAAAAATACGAATTATAAAAATAATTAAAATACATTTTTAAGGCGATTTCCTGAATAACAACGGACCCCACCACCCCCACACACACCCACACACACACACACACCTCACAATAAGAGCATGAACGTTCATAGAAATGCATACGGTCCTGCACAAAGCATGTACGTAACACCGCAAGCACACGCACACGCACACGCACACGCACACGCACGCACACACACACACACACACACACACACACACACACACACACACACGTCACACACACACAAGCACACACACACACGCGCCACGCACACACACACACACACACACACACACACCTACACACATAAGAGCATGCCACGATCATTAAAATTGCAACGCCTGCACAACAGCCTGTACGTACACCGCACACGCACACGCACACGAACGCCGCACGCACACGCACCGCACGCGCAGCCAAGCACACACACACACACACACACAAACACACACACACACACAACATCACAACATAGGGCCTACACGAACACAAAATTCGCGTTCACATACCTTCTTGTGAATTGAAAAGTATAATATTTCTAAAAATCACCAGTCCAAGCCACCCTTTTGTACGTATAAGGTCAATGTCAGTTCACAGCTTTGGCGAAAAAAAGTTCCTATTTTCCACGTTTCGTCAGAAACAGTAGAACACTTCCACAAAGATTCCAGAGTGCACTGCTACATGACGGAAAAGTGTATCTCGTACTGTGGCCTTGACCATGCATGGAACCATGGAATTCTCAGGCACATATTATTTAAGACTTTCGTGGTGGAGAGAAAATAAAGGTAGCTAATGAAAATGCTGCATTGTCCTCAGCTCAGTTGCAAGGTACGCCAATAGAAAATGAATGATGCATAATTATGATGACGTCAGTATGTTTCTAAGGACTGGTATGTAATCCAAAAGCAGTTGCATAATTTATATAAGCCAATTTGTGTGTAGGTTAACCTTCATTAGTCAAGGACCAAGGACTTTTGGAATGAACAGTGTATTTATCAAATCGCACAATTGTCCGGACGCAAAATAAATATATAATAAATTCAATCATAACGAACACAAAATTTCAAAGACTACACTGAATAGAGAATACAAATTTGGCTTTATTAATATAAAAAGCAAAAAGTTATCGACTTTTTAAAAAACCTAAATGTCCAAACCCCCAGGGTCCAAGTCTGGACAGTGCACCTACCCCTGGAAATAGCTTAAATAAGCAAAATCAATAAGTTGATATCCACAGAAGCACTAAGAGATGAAGAAGACATTGAATCATCACACTGTCATATTTTGATTAGAAAATCATTCATATTCTTTCCACAAAAAAGACTCAAATTAGAACCAAAATTAACAAAATTTCATTTGAGTCATTTAGGTTAGAAGCTTGCATTTGGAAAATTATTAACAGTTTATCGATAGAAGCCTTTTAAGCCATGGGTTTGACACATGGAATTCATATTACTCTTTGCATTATTAGCAAGGATCATTTGGCCACAGTACTTTCGCCGTTGTTTCGTTTCCTAAAATACTGTCCGGACATAGGAGCCGTCTGAAATTTGGGTCCTTCCCTTACATCCTAAGCTGCATCGATTTGCATTGATCCAGCTATGAATCTTGGCAATTTGTCATTACTTGATCCTTTACACCAGCTAACAAAAGCCGTGGGACAGGTTGAGTAATTCCCTCAAGAAGACAATGGTGACACTGTATGTTAGTACAGTAATGGCTAGAATCTTTCAGTTTGCTGATGGTATTGATTATGAAACAGAAGGAACTGAACAGAAGGAAATCAGGAAGTTCATTAGGATTTTTCCTCTTTAGGGAAATTTACTATTGCATTGTAATTAATTCCTCTTTTTTCTCCCTTCTGGCTAGTAAGGAACAGCCAAGTTTGCAACTATGAAATGATTTCACTAGCTTTCACCGCAAGACGAGCAAACTTTAATTTGAATTACTAAACACTACTTAACGGAACTGCTTCATATTTTCTGGATTTACTAGAAAGGCAATTGCAACCTTTCCTGAATAAAATTCAAACCAGAAGTGCCCCAGCTAGGGTCAGGCAACTTCTTATGTAACGAATAGCCAAATCAGAAGTGCGTCACAAAACTATACTTCTTGATAATCGTAGTCTTTACCAAGGTCCTGAGCAGAAATCGAATTTGATGATGATCATAATAACTAGTTGGAAGTTATTAAATTTCTGTAAATTGGGTTGTGCCATATTCATGGTTTCCATTCATTGTAGTTTGTGTGTGTTTTATCAAATTCGCTGAAATTTGCAGGGACAGTTGGAAAAAACACCCTGTTGTCGTGCCCACATTTGGAATATTAATTGATTGCGCAATATTGGCTGAAATAGTTCCGGAATGGCACATTTTAATCTGAAAACTCAAAAAATGAGGGCACAGAATGCGTTCATATTTAGTATTTAATTAAAGAGTGACTGTGCAACACTTCTGCTATAAATCATAGCGGAAATGCTGCCAACTTGGCGTGGGAGTGGGTCACCCTTCCATGTTGCTCTGAAAGGCAAACATAAGCCCTCTAGTGTTTGTCTGCGTTATTGTTAGTTTGGCTGTTAACATCGTGATTTTTTTTTACTGAGGGAAGTTGAACGAAAGCAAAGAGACAATACAGTGTAGCATCCGTATTAAGACCTTCGCTATTAAGGACCCATCTGCGACGTTAATAATAATAATATTACTAATATAATAATATAATAATTAGCAGTTATAGCGCCTAATCTTAAAAAAAGACCGAAGCGCTTACAATCATAAATAAATAAACCAGCAAGCAATAAATAAATAAATGACAAAATATATTATAACAAACATGCGTGCGCACGCACGCACACACGCACACTAATCACAGACACACATACGCACTAAACACAGACAACACCACACACACACACATGAACATGTTACCCTCAACGTTGCACCCCCCCCCCCCCTTATATCTTAACTACTGAGTATCCCACCTCCTTTCAAGACTCCCCCTATTCAGGAAATTTCTTTCTTATTGTTTTGCTGATTTTTAAAGTTTTAAGGCGATGTTCCATTGAAAACTCTGTTTTGCCTAGCTCTGTACGTACCTGGTTAGTGGGAAGTTCAGTCTAGCGTTCGCGTATCGGCTTTCGCCATGTACGACGGGATGAACAAACCAACCGGTAAAAACAAAATGTATGTTCCTGAACACTGTCTTAGCCAAAAGGTGAGAAGCGCTCAGTGAAAATATAAGGGGTTAGTGGTAGGCTTATTCTGTAAAAAGTAAGAACCTGAACTTCACTCAACCATAGTCTAGCTCCTGTCTTTCAACTGTCCATATGCCGGTTCCTGAGAATACAACTGACATCCGAACCCGGTACTTAGAACGCACCTTCTGAAAATTAACATGTAAATATAATAAACAATTTTGATATGACACATAAAATATCCTAGGAGCAAGTGAAAGGTGTACGTTTATAAAAATTAGAAGGAATAAGAAGGTAGCAGGAATATCATTGTCGTTGTTGTAGCAACGCGTATAGTGTTGATTATAATGACACAAACAGAAGTAATGATATCACCACATAATTAGCCAGAGTGCCAGTAGGATATGAATCTGGATCTGTGTAGTATACGGTTGCAAGACACCAATTTGATGATAGACGCGGACGGAACTAGGAGGGCACATACCTTATTAGAATAAAGAAAAAGATAGAAAGGAGAAAGACTACTACTTACCCGGCTAAGGGACAATTACAAAAACACAGTTCAACCGGATAGGGACCAGACCCCACTTCCAGAAGCAAGCAAACAAACAAAAACAACAAAAAAACACCCTAATGGGCTAGGGTCAGTGGAGCAGCTCAGATGGATCTGGTCAGCGCTGATGTAAATGCCTGGGACAGGGTCGCGGGACAGTAGCCTCACTCAGTGGGTTCCACTCCATGGAAGTCTTGACGAAGTAGGAGCTACATACTGCGCCGTCCCCTTCTGGACACAAAATCCACGAGAATGGTTTATGTCTGTCTTTCAAAGATGTTAGTGGTTGTGAACCCTGGATCTGGTCGGCTTGATTCATGCGGACGATTAGTGGAGGCGGTAGTAAGAACATTTCTGCTGGGAGAGCTGGAACGGGCCCTCAGCAATCTTATAGAATAGGCTGAGGCGTTGGGGCCTGAGTTTGCCTCCAGGGGAGCAGGTCTAGTGTCCTGAGCAGGGCCCAATCACGCAGCCTGGTTTCATAGACTTGTAGTCCTGACTACAAAAGCATGCTGCTTGGCGCTGAAACTCCTCCAACCTTAAATGTCCTGTTTATGGTAGGATACCACACCGTCGCACTGTACTCCAGTCTGGATCGACAAGCCATTGTTACGCCAGGGTCTGCTTTCTCTGTAGGAACAATTATTGATATTCCGGCGGAGGAATCAAGGGTTGATCCAGCTTTACGGCAAAATGTTCGAGTGGTGTGAAGACCACTTCAGGTCGCTTAAAATCTGAAATCCAAGGACGGGGTCTCCACTGGACCTGTTTCAGGAAAGAATCCGTTTCAAGGTAGAGCGTAGGGACGAAGTGTTTTCTTGAGGAAAGCATGTAACACTTCTGTGCATTAAATCGCATGCCCCACTTGCGAGCCCAATCCGTCAGTTCTTGAGGCTGACTGTAGAGTCAGGTGGTCTGGAAAAGCTTGTATTTCGGTACAGCAACAATCATCAGCGAAGAGTCGGACTGTCGTCTCAGTGAACCCGCGATTTGAGGTGGCAGAGAAAGAGTAAGGGACCCAATTAACAGGCCTTGGGGAAATGGCATGATTCGACAGCGACTTCTTTTGGATGTCTCGCCAGCCAGTACCACCTCATCTTTCTTCCACTCAGGGAAGTGCGGCGCATATGTGGATTGAGCCTCTAACACCGTAGAGGTCCATTTGTGCAATAGTTTGCGTGGGTGACGTGTCGAAAGTTTACTGAAGTCCAGCAACAGCAACGTCCGTCTGCTTTCCGGTATCGTAGGACAGGAGGTCATTTCTACTGTGTTGAGAAGTGTGTCTCACAAGAGTATAGACAGACATGAAGCCGTGATTTTATGCGTCAGGATTCCACTTCTCTAGATGATTCGAAGGGCCAGCAGATTATGGCCGAGCGTTTGCAGGGCCACTGAAGGAGCGAAACTGGTCTGTTAATTCTTGCTCGGTTTCTGTTGCCCTTCTTGAATATTGCAGCGAATGTTTGCTTAGCGGCAAATCTGATGGGAGTTGACAGTCTGTAAGGAATGTTGAAGATGGCAGTAAGTGGAGGGGGCACAGATTCGCGCAGATCTTGAGCACTATGTTCGTTATGATGTCAGGATGAAGATTGAAGGATTTAAATTACGCAGCAGTTTTAGGACGCCCGTTGACTTCAAAACTGACAGGTTTTCTATGGTTGGGAAGGCTGGTCATCCATAGCAGTAGTGCGCATCGTCTTCTCTCGTGAAGCTGAACAGAATTGCGCAAGCGGATCGGGCTTTGGAGATAATGTCGCTATGAAGAGAGGGGCCTCTTCAGGGGTATTACTTGATGTTGTCATGGCGTTTTGCTTTTAACATATCGCCAGAATGGCTGAAGCGTTCTCCTTGAGGCCTTCTTCAATCATGGCGTTAATGTATTCCACTCGGTCCCTCTGAACTTCTCTTCTGCATTCCTTTGGCAGAAAATATTGTAGTTTTCCAGTACTGGTCTTCTTGCCTGATTGAATAAACGTTTCTGTATTGGCAGCAGTCTTTTAATACGTCTGTTGATCCATGATAGACCGTTTTTCTTTTTGCCAAAGATTGATGTATGTTGCTGCCTACACCGGAGACATTAAGGATGTCTTAAACTCAATCAACAAGGACTCAACATCCACACCTTCTTTACTCATCTGTTGATCGTCTCAGCAATGCGTTTATGTTTGTATTAACTATCCACTGGCCTCTGGATATATAAGTAGTGCCGCCGTGGTTTTTCCGTTCATCCTTGTGGTTTTGTAACAAGACCGTCATGACTGCATTGTGGTCTGACCCACTCCAGGATGATGTTGGAGCTCCTGGTGAGATGGTTTGGGGGTAAAAAACCAGGTCAAGGATATGATTTTCTATGTCGCTGGTCGCAACCTGAGTGAGCTGAGCTGTGAAGGTAATATGATATAAGATCAAGCTGTTTGTTCAGTATGGTGGCATGGGGGTGACTGTGGCTGTGGTCCCAGCTTGACATCCGGACAGTAAGTCCACCGGCCAAAAAAAACAGTTTGCTGCTTCTGTGTGTTTGTGATTATCTGTAGAGTTCTGCCTCAGTTCTTCTAGATCTTTATGTGCAGCGGGGGGGCATGTAGAAACAGTATAGGAGCAGATCTGTATTTCCCTGAAGGCGGATCTTCACCCAAATCTCACAGTCGCATGAGCTCTGGAGTCAGATGATACAAGGCTCTTGTTGGGGACAGATGAATACCCCACCTCCCAAATTCCTCTGTCTTTCCTGTAGGCGACATA
>CM065694.1:12117065-12124565 GCA_017654935.2 Phymorhynchus buccinoides
ACCACACACACAACACACACACACCACACACACACACACACCAAGCAGTGGTGTTTTTACGTAGCGTACTTGTTCATGCTCTTCGTTTGGTGTTGTTGTTGTTGCGGCTGCTGCTGTTGTGTTGTCGTTTTTTGTTGTTGTGGGTTTGTGTGGTAGTGTGTGTGTGTGTGTGTGTGTGTGTGTGTGTGTGGGTGTGTGTGTGTGTGTGTGTGTGTGTGTGTGTGTGTGTGTGTGTGTGTGTGTGTGTATGTGCGTACGCGCGCGCGTGCGTGAGTTATGCGAATCTCCTTAAGGTCTGTGTAACACGTTAACAATATCGCAAGATATCTCTACTTCCCATGGCAACACGAGTTAGGCCCAATCATAATATGACTACCATCTCTGGGCTGACATGGGGGAAATAGTGATATGTTGTGAATAATGAACGTGTACAGACGACCTTAACAGTCCAGTTGATTTAGATAGCCAATTATACTTAAAACAAGATGTGTGTTGCGCCCATAATACCAGAAAAATATTGATCTTTAAGAAATTACCCCCAAAACAAGAATAGGAATTCCAAAACAGTGTTTGCATGCTTAATATGCCCTTCGTTTCACATCAAGACTTATTATACACAGTGATAGAAGTCCGTGGTTTTATGCTCATCTCTCTACCCCCCCCTTTTTCCCCTCTCCCATCCCTCCCCCTCCCAGTCCATGTCTGTGCACGCGCTCTCCTAAAAGTTTGGAAAACGCTGTTGAGTTTGCGTGGAAAAATCTAGGATTGTTTGATTGCGTGGTGTGTTGGTGTGTGTGGTGTGTGTGTGTGTGTGCGGTGTGTATGTGTGCGCGGTGCTGTGGGCGTGTGCGTGTGCGTGTGCGGGTGCGTGCGCGCGCACGCGCGTGCGTGGGGGTTCCGTGCGGTGACCAGACAAGCAGGACCCCTCCCCCTAATTACGCCCCTGGTGCGTGCGTGCGTGTGTGTGTTGGCGCGCGCGTGTGTGTGTGTGTGAGTTGTTGTTTTTTACAGCCGAGGGCGTGACCAAGCAACCAGGACTCCCTCCCCCATGATCCGTACCTGGTGTGTGGCGTGTGCGTGCGTGCGTTGCTGTGTGTGGTGGTGTGTGTGTGTGTCGTGTGTGTGTGTGTGTGTGTGGTGTGGTGTGGGGTGAGAGAGAGAGGAGGGAGGAGAGGGAGGGATGAGGACGAAGAGAGAGAGAGAGAAGAGGGGAGGGAGAAAGAGGAGAGTATGGGTGGTGTTTAGGGGAAGAGGGAGAGAGAGAGCGAGTAGAGAGAGGAGGAGCTGACGAGAGAATGAGAGAGAGAGCGAGAAAGAGAAGGGGTGAGGGAGGAGAGAGGAGAGAGAGAGAGAGAAGAGCGGAAGGAGAAGGGTGGAGGGAGGAGAGAGGGGGGTGGAGGAATAGAAGAGAGAGGAGATGGGAGGAATGAGGTAGCGAGGGAGTTGAGGAGGAGAGGAGAGGAGGGGGGGTGAGAGGAGGGAGTGAACGGAGCGGGAGGGAAGGACGGAGAGGAGAGAGCCGGCGGATGGGTGCGAGAGGGGAGAGGGGAGAGAGAGGGGAGAGAAGAAGAGAGACGGGAAGAGGGGAAGAGAAGCGGGGGGGGAGGGGGAAGAGAAGAAGGAGGAGCGAGAGAGAGAGAAGAGGAGAGAGGAGGGGGGAGAAGGGAAGGGGAGCGAGGGCGGAGAGAGAAGGAGGGTGGGGGGAGGAGAGATGAGAGGGAAGGGGAGGGGGGGACGGGGGGGGCGAAGGGGGGGGGGAGGGAGAGGGGGGAGAGAGGAGATGGGGGGGTGAGGTGGGGAGGGGTGGGGGACGGGCGGATGAGCGGGGGGGGGGGGAGAGAGAGAGGGGGGGAAGCTGATGAGAGAGGAGGGGAGGGAGGGAGAGGGAGAAGAAGAGAGAGAGAGGAGAGAAGCGAATGCGAGAAGATGAGGGGGTGGGGGGAGAGGGGAGGAGAGGGGGTGGGCGACAGAGGGGGGGGGAGAAGAGACGGAGAGAACGAGGGAGAGGAGGGGGGGGGAGAGAGAGGCGGGGGGGAGGGGGGGAGAGAAAAGGGGGGGAGAGGGAGGGCTTGTGAGAGGAGGAGGGAGAGGGAGGGGAGGGAGAAGAGAGCAGGATTGGGAGAGAGAGAGAGGATGAGAGAGAGAGAGAGAGAGAGAGAGGGAGGTATCAAGCGTTGTCAGTTGTCACACGGTCAAGGGGGGCTAGGTGAAGGTGCACACAAAAGCAGACGTCAGTTTGCCTGTGTCCACAACAATGGCTGAGGCTGAGCGAACAGATGCAAACCCCTGTTACAAATCTGATTCACAGGTAATTGAGAAGAATATTTAATGTTATTAATACATGATAATCAAGGCGTTGTTAGATGTTTATAGGAGTAATGTTTGTTTACGAAGCGTTATATTAATTAAAAAAAAAAAGGTACAACGAAAAGTAAAAAACAAAATTATTTATTATACTGTTTATAATATAGTTCCAGTTCTGTTAAAATACCATTCACGTTTTATTTCATTTAATATATCAACATTGTAAATGTAATTTCTTCTTACATTCCACTTCTATTCACGTAAGAATGAATTTTTTTAAAACGCAACGTGATTTAAATTCCTGTCTGACTTAGTAGGTCTACCTGATGATTGTTTGGATTGAACAGAGTTAAGGGGAATAGAGTTGGACCCTGAGGATAAAACGAGAGAGGTCCCATATGTGCCTTCCCCAGGTCGAGAAGACGTAAAATTCCAACATACTACATCTGACGGTGAGAGTAAAAAAATATATTACTTTATTTTACACTATACTTGTAGCGGTGCCAGCCGATGAGGTTACCCGAGGCGGGTTACCGCTCTACACCTATCGGTATAATAAAAAATCGGGACTTCTGGTTTGTACTGCCTCCGGGAATTGCCTCAGTATTGTTCCCACCTATTTGTATTTACAAAGGTCCCAATGTGTCTGATTCCGACCAAGAGACGTAAAAAAACCATTTTCGTCGCCTGACGATGAGCGAAGATACACAAATTGATTCATAAGAATCAACTGTGTCTGTGTACCATAGCCGATGGAGGTTTCACTGAGGCATTGTTACCGCTACACCTATTCGTTATAATGTAAAAAAACTCGGGACTTACTGGGTTGCACTGCCTTCCGGGGCATTGACCCAGTTTAGGTACCAACATTTTGTATTTACAAATATTCATATCTGTGTCCTATGACCGAGAGGACGTAAAACATCATTTCACCACATCACCCTGACGGATTGAGTTTTTGCAAGAAAACACGTCGAGATCACCAGGAAAAAAATACCTTACAGAGATCGCAACACTCACTTTGCTCTGGTTTTCGCGGTTTTGATTTCAATCGGCGATTCTTTCCTTGGCGGAGGTGCTGAAAGTCATTTTTTCAGTGAAAGAGAAGGCCTTCTCTTTTCTAATGGCCGCCCGAGTTTAGACCAAGTCGTTTGCACGAAGTTCCACAATACAAGCCTTGTTGTGTAATTTTATAATTTTCTAAGCGTTTACCAAAAGGAGTTTTGCTCACAACAAAGGAAATAACGCAATTGTTTTTTAAAACTGCACACAAATAAGAAAAAGTTTCAACCACAATGGTGGCCTCCACCCACACCATTTTTCAAAATGTGCTCTCTCCGACAATCTCCGCCAAGGAGGGAATCGCCTTGTTTAACGGTTTATTTCTAGGAAACCAGAGCAAAGTGAGTATGTTCCGATCCTTGACAAGGCTGTCTTTCTGGTGATCTCGACGTGTTCTTGCAAAAAACTCATCCGTCGAGGGTCCACCTTTAAGATGCTGTTATTGTTAGCACACTGGAGTTAAAAGATCCAGCAGATCAGTGTAAAAATCACGGGTTTCACGTGTTTTCCCTCTTATAGTTGATAAGAAATCTTGTTTTGACAGGTTTCGACTCCCACTATAAATATCCCCAAATTGAAAAACGAAACATCATAATTTTAAAGAGCAGCCGCAATTTTAAGTTGGGGACATTTGTATGTGGGTCACAGCTACCCAGAAAAAAAACAAGGGACTAATCGTGGTGCTGTCAGCGTTGTCTTTTAAGAATTGGTGTGAAGCGTGGGGAAACCCACCGTGGTTTGATTTGTTTTCTTCTGTTTCTATCTTGTTCTTCTCCTGTTTGGGAACCTTACCCTTTGGGAATTGAACAATTTCAAATGATGTTTCTTGTTTGGTTTTAAATCGTCATTGGACTAGATGTGTTCTCTCCAAAATGACATCTTCAAAGTTTCAATTTAATGTCCTGTCACGTTGCCATTTTAAAATCAAAAAAGCATTTGGGGGCGGGGGTTACAGTGGGAAATAAGCGTAATTTATGTTTTGCATTTCAGATAGGACTTTATCTTCCTTTATAACACTTTTCTTTAGTCCACAAGAAACAGTACATAAACATTACATAAAACGATAAAAAAAATTGTTTTCCTGGCTAGACAATTCTAAATGGGATTGGTAGTGATGATGTTTAAGAAGTATTATGTTTAGGTTTGCCTCTGTAACTTAAATTCTAAATTCATGATTCATGTTCTATCTCTCCTCATCTCACCTCTCTCTCTCTCCTCTCGCATCACCCACTCTCTCTCTCGTTATCCCCGCCCAAACACTACTTCTTCCCCATCCCTCCCTCCTCCTACCCCCTGTCCCACCCCCCCCCTCGTCATCGTCATCCTCGCCCTTCCCCTTGCCCCCTCCCCCACCCTAACCCTCTTCTTCCCTCTTCCTACCACCTCCCCCATACCCTCCTCCCTAGCATCCCCATCCCCCCTCCTTATCTCCTTTTTCCCGCCTAATAGTATAGCTCGCCCCACCATACTTCACCACGTACTTCAGCTTCCCACCTTAATGTCCTCCTTACCTTCTCACCTATTTGTTTCTCGGTTTATTTTCTTTCCTTTTATTTCTTTAAGCTCTGCGTCTCATCCTCTCTCCTATAATGACTACCTCCCTATCTCTACGCTCACGCTATACTCTCACCGACATTCTCAATGATCCCTCTCTCTTCTCCCCGAAAACACCATCACCACTCCCTCTCCCTCTTCACACGCATCGACCCGCTCCCTCGTCCCCATCTATCCTCTCCTATCCTCTTCTCCCCCTCATCTCTAACCTCTCCTCCTCTTCTCCCGCTCCTCACTCTCTCGCTCGTCTTCCTCTATACTCTTCTTCCCTCTCCTCTCTCTCTTCCCTCTCGACATCTGACCTGTTCTCGCTACTCCCTCTTATCTCTCACTCCTATATCATCATCACTCTGTCGATCTTATCACTCTCCCTCTCTATCTCTCAACTCTCTCCTAATCTATCTCCTCTATCCTCTCTCCACTCTCTCCTCTCCGAACACGATGTCGCTATCCTCTCTCTCTCCCCTCTCTCCTCATCCCTCTCACATATATCTCTCTCCTATCCGCCTTTTGAGTCTTCTACTTTACCTCCTCACACTCCTCTCTTCTGATCCTGCGACCCTCTAGCTCTTCTTCACCTATCCCTCTCTCACACCCTCTTCACTTTCCCCTACCTACTCTATCCTAATCTGCTCACAACTTCCCCCCACGCCTCTATCTCTCTCTCTGATCTCTCCTCTCTCTCTCTCCTCCCCCCTCTCCGCCTCTATCTCTACCTCGCTCTGCAACTCTGAATCTCCCTCTCGCATCTACTCCTCTACCCTCCCCCCTCTCCTCTACTCTTACCCTCTCAACTCTCCCTCTCTCTCCTCTACTCTCCTCCTCTCTCCTCTCTCGCCCTCTCCTCTCCACCCTCATTCCTCCCTCTCCGATACATCTCGCTTCTGATACCCACGTCCCCTCTCTTCTGTTACCCCTCCTCCTCTCACTCTATCTCCTCTCTCTCCTACCTCTGCGCCCTCCCTCCTGCCCCCCATCCCTCTTCTCTCTCTCCCCCCTCTCTCCTCTCCTCCTATTTTCCTCTCACCTACCTCTTCTTTCTCCCTATATCCCCTCCTCTCCTCTCTGCTCTCTTAGCTCTCCTCTACTCCCATCTCGCCTCTCTCTAGTCCTCTCCTCCTGCCCCTCCTCTCTACTGCTCTGACCTCTCCTACTAACTACCTCTCCTCTCTCCCTCCCTCTCTCTTGCTTCTTACCCCTCCGTCCCCTCTACTCCTCTCCTTCTTTCTCTCTCTCACTCATCCTCCTCTCCACTCTCTCCCTCCCTCTCTGCTCCCCTATCCCCTTCCCTTTACCCCCCCCCTCCCCTTACCCTCTCTCGTTTCCCCCCCCCTCACTCTCCCCCCCTACGCCCCTCACTCTCCCACGCCTCCCCAACTATCGACCTCCCTCCTACCTCCCCAATCTCCCATCCCCCCCTCTTCTCTTCTCTCCCTCTCTCTCTCTCCCGCTCTCTCCTCCTCTAACTTCTACTCCTCCCCACTCCTCTCTCCCCTCTTCTTCCATTCTCTCTCCCCTCTCATAATACCCTCTTTTTCTTTTCTCTTCCTCTCTTTTCTCCCCCCTCCTCTCTTCTTTTCTCGTCCCTCTTCTTCATTCTCCGCGCTCCTTCCTCTCCTCTGCTACTCCTCCTCTCTCTTATCTCCTCCTCCTCTCGCCTCCTGCTCCCGCCCTCCTTCCCCACTCTTCCCCTCTCTCTCTCCCCTCACTCTCTCTCCTACCCTCCCCTCCTGGCCCCCCTCCTCTTCCAGCCTCTCTCCTCCTCCGCCTTTCCTCTTCTCTGCTCTCTCTCTCTCCTCCTCCTGCCTCCTCTACTTTCTGCCTCTCCTGCTTCTCCTCTATCTCCTCCTTCTATCTATCCTCCCTCTCTCCCTCCCTCTCTACCCTCGCCCATCCTCCCTCTCTCCCCTCCCCTTCCTCCCTACACCTCCCCTCCCCTCCTCACCCTCTCCTACTATCCTCCGCCCTCCCCTCCCCCCTCACACCATCCGCACTTCCACACCCCCCCCACACCCTCCCTCTCCATATCTTTCTCTCCTACTCTTCTTCCCTATCTCTCTCCTCCTCTCTCTCTCTCTCTCTCTCTACTCTCTCTCTCTCTCTCTCTCTCTGCCTCGGTTTTAAATGTGCACATTTCTAAGTTTGATGTCTTTCAGTTATGGTGTGTTTCAGTCATGTTGTTGCACCTGAACCTGAATTTCTCTTTTGGAGGTATTAAAGATACTGAACTTGAAACTTGAACTCATCAAGGAAGATATACCGTTTAAAGAACAAACCATAATATTCTAAAATATCCCCTCTACATCCCATTCTGGACTGAAGCAGTTATTTTGCTCCTTTTGTTATCTTTGTGTTTCATGTTTCTGGTATATATGTTGATAAAGGGCGGCATTCGCCGAAATGTCCAGTTGTTTGCGTGTCTCTTGGAAATAAAAATAACGTCCACTTACACTTGTTGCAGTCAGTTTCAGCTTTTTTGGAAAGAGACAGAGACACACCAGAGAGACAAGAGACAGATAAAGGGAGACACAGATAGACACAAAAGATGAGAGACAGAGAAAGAGGACACAAAAAAGACAA
>CM065694.1:12129565-12132065 GCA_017654935.2 Phymorhynchus buccinoides
GGTATTGGACAGTAATGTAAGGCCAGACTTAGTGTGCTTAATCTGATTTGGCGGATTAGTATCTCTCAGGTATTTAAGAGAGCTCTGAGGAGGGAGAAAAATCATATCTGTATCCATAGTAAAATCCTATTTTCTTTTTTTTGATCTTTATCATTTCAAATGCCTCATATATGGCCATTTGGTCCAGAGGGCGTCAAACCCCTATCTTTCCCTCGGAGAAAAATCAAAACAAAAAGCTCGGTAACAGTGTCAACAATTCGATTTAATAATCTCTATCAAGACAACCAGAAACACACTCGCATTCAGTTTAAAATGGTTTAGGTGAATAATGATATGTTATTCTTCAATATTACGAAGCAAAATAGATAATTAATGAAGTAAATAAAACAATAAATAAACAACATAGTATATAAAAGAGGGGGGACATGGGGTGGAGAATGCCCAGGCACGAGATAGGACGAGACAGAGGGATAGCGTGAAGAGGGGAAGCGTGAGATGATCCCGTTCACGAGTTCTTTATGCTGCTTGCTTTGAAAGTTGGAGATTTCTTTTTATCTGACTCACACGTGCTAATGAAACGAAATTATCGTGAATACCCAATTCTGCTCGGATGTTTTCTGTGGATGTCTTGAAGCACAGATACAAAATTGAAGAGCACTTATCTAGAATTAATTTCCAGCGTCATGAGTGTTTTGGGAAGGTGTAGATGCCAGAGTGCAGAGTGCCTACAGATCGGTAGCGCGTTCGCCTTGTGTCGGTAAACCCGAGTTCGAACCGGGGTACAGGGTACCTTCATCTCACTTTGCACTAGGCCTTAACGGTCTGAACGGTGGAGTCTTTTATGAGACGATAAAAGATTTTCCCGTGTTCCCATGCACTTAGCACACGCCAAACCCAGTGGCAACGAAAAATGGTTTGCGTCGGATGCCTTCCTCTCATGGTGACCCCCCCCCCCCCACAATTTGACGTGATCCTGTCATCCCGTCGACAGAAATCCTTGCATGCAACAAACAGAAAAAAATGGGTGGCGCGCCCTCTGGCTCCAGCGCGCTTTTCAGGTGGGAGCTTGACCCGAATTTCACAGAGACGCCTCTGTAACCAAAGTACCTAATATACCAAGTTTCAACATCCTATGTTAAGATCGGCTCCCTCCGCTGTTCCAGGGTGACGTGGGCCAATCAGTAACGGAAAAGCCCAATTGGAGGGAGCTGATTGGCCAACTTCACACTGGAACAGCGTTAGGGAGATGATCTTAAAGACACCCCACGGGACATTGTCACATTCCCTCTTAGTGCCAGGAAGTATTTTTTAAGTCCTGTCAGTTACCATTCTTAAGAGGGAAGTTATTCGTGGAAACCATTTTTTGCAACATCTGAATTGGTGGGTCTTTATTTGTAGAAACACATGTTGTGCTTTACAAATAAACCAATTTGTGTATGTATGACTGGGTTAAATGTGGTGTAGGGAGCAACCGCTTTCCTTAAAAAATGGGCTCTGAATGTCACAGTTAAAGTTGGAATTACCCACTACACATATTCATTATGCTTTTTGTGTCTAAGACAATGGAAAACAGGACGTTGTAGATGTAAGCGATGTCAGGTATGTATGATTTGCAGTAGTGTGCTCAAAGAGTATTCTAAAAGGGTAAGTGCAACATCTAAAGCTCGGCGTGGTTATTTGTAGAAACGCATGTTGTGCTTTATAAAAGAAACCAATTTGAGTGGATGTATGACCTTTAAATCGAACTGGAACTTGAAGAGAGAAACCAACTTTCCTTTAAAAAATGGGCTAAAATGGGGTCAGTTACCCACTACACATATATATTATGCTTTTGTGTCACTACTCACATATGGAAAACAGGACCGTAGATGTTTAGCGATGTCATGTATGTATGATTTGTAGTGTGCTGTTTCGCTGATGTAACACCGCAACAAAAATGCGCCAACATCATGCTGTAAGCTTGTGTTTGCACGACAGCTATGCACCAGATATAATATTTGTATATAATGTGTATTGTGGAAAAAACAAAAACAAAGTTGTTTTTTTAATCTTGGGGACTCTTGTTTCTTGTTTCTAGGGGGTGGGTGTGTGTGCATATATCTCTATTTTCCCATGGCATAGGCCACTCATAAAGGTATGTGTACATATTAACACTATTCACAAGATATTTATATTTCCCCATGGCAACACAATGAGCTGTAAGTCATATTAAGAGTGGGCTATCACTGTGTTGCCAGGGGGAAATAGAAATATCTCGCGAATAATGTTAACGGTACACAGACCTTTATGAGTGGCCTATGCCATAAGAAAATAGATCTATTTTGTGAATAATGTTAACGTGTACGGAGACCTTAACCTAATATTGTTTTACAGTCATTTCCTTGGAATAAGACACTCGGAGTTCGGGGCGATATTTCAAACTTGATCGGATTTTTGATGATGATGATGATGATGATGATGATGATGGGGGGTTTTCCCTACAAGGTGAATGGTACGTATG
>CM065694.1:12137065-12139565 GCA_017654935.2 Phymorhynchus buccinoides
CCGATAGTTGATGTTACAGGCGATTAGCGGACGATCAAATGTAAACTGATCCCTGTGAAATAAGAAAGCCAAATCACCTGCACGTGCAATCATGAGTGCGTCTCAGACTGTCAACACGGGTAGCAATATGTACATCAGGCTAAACAGACAATCGTTTTGGGAGGTGAGTCTAATTTACGCACTACTACCCGTGTTGGCTGTCTGAGACGCACTCATGACTACACGCCCTGATAATTGACGAGGGTTACCTATCGACGTGTCCCCGTCTCTTTGTGTCACTGTCCCTATGTGTTGCCAATAACATTTCGTCCCTGTGTGTCCCCGTCTGCGAATAGGGCCCCGTTCCTATGTGTCCCCCGTCTCTAACTACATAGAGGCGGGGACACACAGAGACGGGGACACGTAGACACGGCGACATGATGTAGACACGGGGACACATATTTCGTGTTTGGTATATTCTAAACCCAGACTTTTTTTGTCTCTGTGAAATTCGGGCTGCTCCCACCTGGAGAGCGCATCGCTGCGAGCGCAGAGCTACCCTTTTTTCAAGGGGGGGGGGAGGGGGGCGGACTATGAATGTGGTCATATCAGGCAGCATGATTTCCCCCTACTCTTACTGACTTTTAACTGCCGTGGGATTTTTACGTGCAGTAAAAGCTCAAGGGTCAGACTAGCTTTAAGTCCCCATCCAAAGGACTCGACGTTCAGTTCGATTTTCCCGTCGAACTAGAAAGAAAGGGCGAGGCCGGGATTCGAACCCGGGTCGCTCACGTATTGAAATTGGCAGGCGAACGTCTTTACCACTCTGCCACCTTCCTTTAAAGGCAGAGACACGTGGACATTGTAGAGACGGGTGAATAATGAGAGCGACACATTGAGACGTGGACGCATATATTGGCCACTGCAGTTAGGGTTATTAACGCCCTTGACAGCGAGAGTTAAGCCCTTGTTGATCAGTATCCAAACGGGCATTCACTCTTGCAAAAGGCAGCCACTTAGTGGCCTCAAATCGGGTTATTGGCGAGAGTTAATCCCTTGTTTGGTCAGTACTCAAGCATCTACCAAGGGCATTCACTCTTGCAAAAGGTGGTCGTTGCAGTGGCCAATAAAACAAGAAATAACGACAAAGCCAATGACGTTGTTTTTTTATATATAAAACTTGTATTAAAACCTGTATAAAACGTGTATCAAAATATGTAGACGTGGACACACAGAGACGTGGACACATAGAGACGTGGACACATAGAGACGTGGACACATAGAGACGTGGACACATAGAGACGTAGACACATAGAGATGTGGACACATAGAGACGTGGACACATAGAGACGTGGACACATAGAGATGTGGACACATAGAGACGAGGACACATAGAGACGTGGACACATAGAGACGAGGACACACAGAGACGAGGACACATAGAGACGAGGACACATAGAGACGTGGACACATAGAGACGTGGACACATAGAGACGTGGACACATAGAGACGTGGACACATAGAGACGTGGACACATAGAGACGTGGACACATAGAGACGTGGACACATAGAGACGAGGACACATAGAGACGAAATGGACACATAGAGACGAGGACACATAGAGACGGGGACACATAGAGACGAGGACACATAGAGACGAGGACACATAGAGACGAGGACACATAGAGACGAGGACACATAGAGACGGGGACACATAGAGACGAGGACACATAGAGACGAGGACACATAGAGACGTGGACACATAGAGACGGGACACATAGAGACGGGGACACATAGAGACGTGGACACATAGAGATGTGGACACATAGAGACGGGGACACATAGAGACGAGGACACATAGAGACGAGGACACATAGAGACGAGGACACATAGAGACGACACATAGAGACGAGGACACACAGAGACGAGGACACATAGAGACGGGGACACATAGAGACGACGACACATAGAGACGAGGACACATAGAGACGTGGACACATAGAGATGTGGACACATAGAGACGGGGACACATAGAGACGTGGACACATAGAGACGGGGACACATAGAGACGTGGACACATAGAGACGGGGACACATAGAGACGTGGACACATAGAGACGAGGACACACAGAGACGAGGACACATAGAGACGGGGACACATAGAGACGAGGACACATAGAGACGAGGACACACAGAGACGTGGACACATAGAGATGTGGACACATAGAGACGTGGACACATAGAGACGAGGACACACAGAGACGAGGACACATAGAGACGTGGACACATAGAGACGAGGACACATAGAGACGGGGACACATAGAGACGGGGACACATAGAGACGAGGACACATAGAGACGTGGACACATAGAGACGTGGACACATAGAGACGTGGACACATAGAGACGTGGACACATAGAGACGGGGACACATAGAGACGTGGACACATAGAGACGAGGACACACAGAGACGTGGACACATAGAGACGTGGACACATAGAGACGTGGACACATAGAGACGTG
>CM065694.1:12149180-12151680 GCA_017654935.2 Phymorhynchus buccinoides
CAGTCTCCATCTGTTCAATCAATTGTGCAACTATGATGTTAATTTAAGGAGCACGGTATATAAGCTTCGAGCTTGTTGTTGCTCTAAATTGTCTTTCTGTTTGATCGTTTTCAAATGAATCAAGATTTGCTTAAACCAAATTAGTCCTGCAAATCGGTAAATAGATCAGGTTAAATGTGTATTGATTTACATAAATGATCTGTGCCAATCACTCCGAGAATTTTTTTTTAACATTGTTTCGAAAAAAGGTTGCTTAACTTTTTGGCTCCTGTTTAGTTCAACCTTAGTAACTGGCCCCTAAGGGGAACGCGGAAGTAAACAATAACACAATGGATGAAACAAAGACGAACTACGCAAACACATTGTGCGGTAAAAGCGGGTATTATTTTGCGGGTCTGGTCTATATGTAAATACAGCGTTTGTGTTTATTGATGTAGCGTTCATCCCAGGCCCAGAAATACTGTTATTTGTTTTCTTGTTTTGATGACAGCATCGCTGGGGTGTGAGGGGGTGGGAGGGTGGGTGGGGTGTGGATCGCTTCAATCCCGCACCGTCATTAACTTTCTCGCCTTGGCTTTATCTGGGGATGTCACACTGTGGAGTGTGTGTGTGTGTGTGTGTGTGTGTGTGTGTGTGTGTGTGTGTGTGTGTGTGTGTGTGTGTGTGTGTGTGTGTGAGAGAGAGAGAGAGAGAGAGAGAGAGAGAGAGAGAGAGAGAGAGAGAGAGAGAGAGAGAGAGACACACATACAGACAGATACAGAGAGAGAGAGAGAGTGCGTATGTGTGTGTGTGTGTGTGTGTGTGTGTGTGTGTGTGTGTGTGAGAGAGAGAGAGAGAGAGAGAGAGAGAGAGAGAGAGAGAGAGAGAGAGAGAGAGACACACACATACAGACAGATACAGAGAGAGAGAGTGTGTATGTGTGTATGTGTGTGTGTGTGTGTGTGTGTGTGTGTGTGTGTGTGTGTGTGTGTGTGAGAGAGAGAGAGAGAGAGAGAGAGAGAGAGAGAGAGAGAGAGAGAGAGAGAGGGAGAGAGGGAGAGTGTGCATGTGTGTGTGTGTGTGTAAGAGAGAGAGAGAGAGAGAGAGAGAGAGAGAGAGAGAGAGAGAGAGAGAGAGAGAGAGAGAGAGAGAGAGAGAGAGAGAGAGAGAGAGAGAGAGAGAGAGAGAGAGAGAGAGAGAGAGAGAGAAAGAGAGAGAGAGAAAAACATTTGTTTATTGAGGGAAAAGAATAAGCGCACAATGGGCTTGTTTACATCTTGCCCTCGAAACAAAAGAAGAAAAGCATAATTAAAACTTCAATAATGAACAAAAGCAACAAGGAACAAAATAAAAATATAAATATACAAATCCTACACATTCATAGACACAGAGAGAGAGAGAGAGAGAAGAGAGAGAGAGAGAGAGAGAGAGAGAGAGAGAGAGAGAGAGAGAGAGAGAGAGAGAGTGCATATGTGGGAGTGTGTGTGTGTGTGTGTGTGTGTGTGTGTGTGTGTGTGCGTGCGCGCGCGCGTGTGTGCGTGTGTTTGCTTGTGCGTCAGTGCATGCGTGTACATTTGATGCAGGCAGGCAGGCGGATAGCAGAGTGAGAAGCGGGCGAGTGATTGAGTGCTCAGTCATTTTCTTCTTCATTTGTTGCCTCTCCGACGAGAGTTTCCAAGGGAATACATACAATCTACCTGTGGTGGGGGGTTTCAAGGGTCAACATGATCGAGTCTCTCAAACCATTAAAGGGGCACGCTGACGGATGAGTTTTTGCAAGAAACACGTCGAGATCACCAGGAAAACACCCTTTAACAGAGATCGCTACACTCACTTTGCTCTGGTTTCCTAGAAATCAAACCATCAAATCGGCGATTCCTCCTTGGCGGAGGTGCTGGAAGTCAAATTCTTTCAGTGAAAAAGAAGGCTTGTGCCTTCTCTTTTGTAATGGCCGCCTGAGTCACTTAGACAAAAATCACGGAATTTCCACAATACAAGCCTTTTTATTTACAGTTTACCAAAAGGAGTTTCGCTCACAACAAAGGAAATTTACTGCACTACAAAGAAGAAAAAGCTTCAACCACTGTGAGTGTCCTCCACCCACCCCGCCCAAAATGGCTTCTCTCTCCGGCAACTCCGCCAAGGAGGAATCGCCGTTTTGACGGTTTGATTTCTAGGAAACCAGTGCAAAGTGAGTGTTCCGATCCTTGAAAGGCTGTCTTTCTGGTGATCTCGACGTGTTTCTTGCCACACAAAAAATCATCCGTCAGGGTGCCCCTTTAACGTTTAAAAAAAAAGGTAAGGGCTGGTCCTTTCAAAAGAACCTCAAAGGCTGTCGATGTTCCTTCAGTTTCCTGTGTGTACTTTTCAAAATGGATCTGAATCCCTGAAAAATGAAGACGACGACCTCATCAGCTTATGTACAGCCCTCATCCCCTTCTTTTGACACCCCGTCACCCCACCCAAAGCGCTTCCAACCCTTCCCCATGTCCCTCCCCTCTTTTCAATAGAAATAAAAAGC
>CM065694.1:12156680-12159180 GCA_017654935.2 Phymorhynchus buccinoides
GAGAGAGAGAGAGAGAGAGAGACGCAGAGACAGACAGACACAGAGAGAGGAACAAACAAACAAACAACAACATTAACAAGAAAAAGAACAACACAAAAATATTGTGGGGTAAAATAAAGAATTTTTTTAAAAATAAATGATGTTACAAAAAAAGGATGAAGAAGAAAAAGCAACGAAAAACAACCCTAGAAAAGAACACATGAAAAAAAAGTAGAAGAATGAAATATGAATGTAAAAACAACCAAAACTCCCCCCCCCCCCCCCCCCGTGGGGATACCAGGGGGTCTTTTATATAAATAGTTCCCACACCTTCTGCAAGTTCTGTGCTTGTAACTTCCTCTAATCTGTCACTCTCTTGGACTCTGCCTTTTCCCTTTGCTTACTGTCATCTACTATCTTTCTTGCCTTACCCGGTCCATTCTGCCTTCTTTTTTCTTTCTTTTTTCAAGAAACGCTTTCAAAAAGATTTCCTCCGGCCGAAGTCGGACTTGCTGGGCCTAACTATTTCTTAGTTAGGCGCATAACGGCAGCATGACGCATCTGCGCTCATAATGGACAGGAGGAAACTGTCTGAGCGATCGAAGAAGAAGAAGAAGAAGAAGAAGAAGAAGAAGAAGAAGAAGAAGAAGAAGAAGAAAACACTTTTAAAATAACAAAATCAACTGCGCAGTCGTTCAAAACGAAAGGGACAAAGGAAGGAAGGAAGAAAGAAAGACAGATGGAAATGTCCCCCCCCCGCCCCCCCCCCCCCCCCCCGAACAAACGAAGAGCGAAAACAATTAGGGCAACACATTTCTATTAGGTAATAATGATAACCCTACACTTCCCTTTGTTCAAACTGACACAAGAGAAAAAAAAAAATTTTAGTTTTTTTTTAATAAACATTTTCCTATTCATTTTGTTTCATATTTTATTTATCTCTTACCTATTTTCTGTTGTCTCATATTATCACACATCATTTCTAAAAGTCACAGTTTTGTTGTTGTCGTTTTTAGTGGCTATGTTTTTGTCTTGTGATTGTTTGTCTCTTCTTTTTTTTTAACATTATTATTAAAGATCCACCAGATCACGTGTCAAAATCACGGGTTTCACGTGTTTCCCCACTTATATAGCTGGTAGGAAATCTTGTTTTGATCAGGTTTTGTTGACTCCCATACAAATGCCCCCAAATTGAAAACGAGACCTTTAAAGAGCAGCCTCAATTGCAAGTTGGGGGCATTTGTATATGGGTCACAGCTATATAACCAGAAAAAAAACCAAGGGACTTAATCGTGGTGGGTCAGTGTATCTTTACAAACACTGCAGAGAGGAACAGGGAGAGTGAGATGGTGTACATTAATTTAAGCGGGTAAACTTTCTTCTGCGTTTGTCGGGTTTCCCCCCCCCCCCCCCCCCCCCCCCCCCCCACACCCCTCTCCCGGTTCTGACCTTCTAAAGTTTCTATGACTTTGAAAGGTTGTGTAAGAGTGAAACTACGCAAGTCTAAATATGAATTGATATGATCGATATAATAAAAATTCGCTTTCTGTGTGACTGTGTGGCTCCTCGGAAACTGTTGTCCCTTGTCTGATTTACCTGTGGTTATAAGAACCTTACAGCTGTATCATTTATTTATGTTCTTGGTCATCATCATCTTTAAAAGAGTGCTTTGAAAAGTAACCGTGGCAGAGTGGTTAAGACGTTCGGCTGCCGGTTTCAATGCGTGACTGCAACGCGAGTGACCCGGGTTCGAATCCCGGCCTCACCCTTTCTTTCTAGTTCGACAGGAAAGTTCGAACTGAACTGAACGTCGAGTCCTTCGGATGGGGGACTTAAAGCTAGTCTGACCCGTGCGCTTTGCGCACGTAACAAATCCCACGGCAGTTAAAAGTCGGTAAGAGCAGGGAGAAATCCCGCTACTTGGTATGACCAAATTGATAGCTAGTTTTCGCAAGTCCTCACCCTGACCCCCCCAAAAAAAAAGAAAAAAAAGAAAGAAAAGGTAATCGCTGCGTTTGCGGCGACGCGCTCTCTGGGGGAGAGCAGCCCGAATTTCAATGGAGATAAGTCTCTGTGACTAGACTATACTAAAATACCAAAATATTGATTGATATTTTGAAGCTCCGGTGCAAACCTTCGCCAGGGAATCACTGTCGTTCGCCCGTCCCGAGGGATGATGACCATGCTTCGACAGTTCATCTTTGGGGGGAAATCTAGGATGCTGAGTGTGTTCGCATTATATGTCTGGTAAGGCCAATGCGAGCCAGAAAGGACCTGTGACAGTAAAACATAAAAGCCTGAATAGGTGAAGACGGGGTAAAAAGCCTATGGGCGGGTAAGAAGCCCATGCCAATTATCTCATGAAATAAAGAAAATTTCAGTCAAATTTGCCCATGAGACGAATGCTAAACATTAACACTCGTCTCATGGGCAAAATGTGACTGAAATGTTCTTTATTTCATGAGATAATTGGCATGGGCTTCTTGCCTGGCTTCTTACCCCGTCTTCCCTATGCATTTAG
>CM065694.1:12164180-12166680 GCA_017654935.2 Phymorhynchus buccinoides
GCTTGTAGCTTCTTCTAATCTGTCACTTTCTTTGAATCTGCCTTTTCCTTTTGCTTTCTGTCATCTACTATCTTTCTGAATTATTGGCCCGTTCTCCTGCCTTTCTTTTTCTTTCAAATTTTCTCCTTTGAGCTCCTCCGAAATCGGAATGTGTCGGCTGAATGCAGCTGGGAGACTAGTAAAAACTGATAACCGGAGACATAGTTACCTTACTCTGTATGGCCATATGGCCTGGGAACACAGAAGAAGAGATTGATTGATTGATTGAACTTTTTAATGGGTAAAGATTTAGGCACATTGAAGGCCTTTTTACGAATCCGCCCATTTAAATAATAGAAATAAAACGTAACGAGGAAAAGCAAATAATAAAAGAAATAAAATACTAATAACAATTAATGCAAATAAAGAAACAAGGATGGATCTCTCTCTCTCTCTCTCTCTCTCTCTCTCTCTCTCTCTCTCTCTCTCTCTCTCTCTCTCTCTCTCTCTCTCTCTCTCTCTCTCTCTCTCTCTCTCTCTCTCTCTCTCTCTCTCTCTCTCTCTCTCTCTCTCTCTCTCTCTTTCAAGATACATACATACACACAGACACGCATACACACAAACACACACGCGCGCGCGCGTACGCATATATTATATATATAAATCTCTCTCTATACACACACACATGCAGACACAATCACACACATCTACACATACATGCATGCACGCACGCAGGTACATACGCACACACGCATTTCTTGTTGAGGCAGCTGCGATTATGTCATTTAAATCTAGTCATAGGGGAAGACGGGGTAAAAAACGCATGGGCGGGTAAGAAGCCCACCCTAATTATCTCATGAAATGAAGCAAATTTCAGTCTCATTTTGCCCATGAGACGAGCGTTAATGTCTAGCATTCGTCTCATGGGCAAATTTGACTGAAATTTTCATACCCCATTTGGGCACAGAAATATAAAAACATACACACACATAAATAAATTTCCAAGAATCAACCCAAGAGTGATGTCCAAAATCATTTTAAAGAGAACCCATACCATAATATTACAAATAATGTAATGTATTACTAAATTAAAAACAAAATGGGAAAAAGACATGATTAATAGCATTTTTCTGAAAGAACCGTTAACAACTGTAATGAAGTGCTTTAGTTTGAGTAATATTTTTTGTAGAGAACAAAGCTTTGAATTTATAAGCATTAGGGCGAGTAAAAAAAATACTTGGGGAGGTACCTTCTCCTGTCAGTGTCAAAGAAAGGACAAACAAACAAGTAGTGAAACTCATCTGCCACATCATGTACATTACATTTTTCACAAATTCTTTCATGTCTGGGTGTACCAGTAAAACGCAATGTGTTCACAGGCAAGTTATTATTAGTAGTTCTGAATTTTAACACAGTAATCATATAGCTATATGGCAAGACTAAGTAATATGGGTCAACACAAAAAGACGTTTTAAACATTCTGTAGTTTAAATATAATTCGTCATTATCTACATGCATATACCAAGATTGTAAAAAGGTGTCTTTTAAGCATCTTTTCACCTTCTCCTTGAACCACAATGGATTTGCATCAAGAAAGTTTTGATTTGTTAGGCTTAGGAATGATTAATCTATATTAGGGGAAGACGGGGTAAAAAGCGCATGGGCGGGTAAGAAGCCCACCCCAATTATCTCATGAAATAAAGAAAATTTCAGTCAAATTTGCCCATGAGACAAATGCTAGACATTAACGCTCGTCTCATGGGCAAAATGAGACTGAAATTTGCTTCATTTCATGAGATAATTGGGGTGGGCTTCTTACCCGCCCATGCGCTTTTTACCCCGTCTTCCCCTATGCATGATATTCATGTAAGCGAATGAATGATTTCAGATATTGTGGGCATGGCCCATGAACAATTTTATGTGTAAGAATTAAAGTGTTATATGTGAGTCTAGATTGGAGAGGTAGTATATTAAGATTTTTAAAGAGATCATGCATTGAAAAGTCAGAACTTTGATTGCTGGGTATCATTTTAACGGCACGTTTCTGTAATAGGGAATCTAATGGTTTTAGAACAGAAGGAGCACGCTTTCCCCAAGTAACTGAGCAATAATCTAGACGTGATTGTATAAAGGCAGAATGAAAAAGGTTTTCTGGAGTGTTCGTCTAAAAAATACTTGATCTGTGACAATTGAAAAACACTAGATGATATTTGTTTGATAAGGTAGTGAATATGATCAAGGCACAGAACATTTTCATCAATAACAACGCCTAATAATTTATGCTGTGTTACTTGTTTAACCCTTTCACCGCCAGCCATTTTTCAGCAAAACTTTTCCATTAATCTTACCCTGGTAGAGAAAAAAAATTCATCTGCAATATTGGAAATTTCTCAGTGATATGTATAAAGTAAGGTCTATTCTTACCTCCAAAAATTAAGAAAATAGGGTCTTTGGATTACAGGCCCTGATTTGATGCCTTTTAGTGGCATGGGTGTTAAATCATTGTGGTGCAAAAATGCGA
>CM065694.1:12174180-12176680 GCA_017654935.2 Phymorhynchus buccinoides
GCCCTTTCTTTCTAGTTCGACGGGAAAATCGAACTGAACGTCGAGTCCTTTGGATGGGGACTTAAAGCTAGTCTGACCCATGCGCTTTACGCACGTAAAAATCCCACGGCAGTTAAAAGTCAGTAAGAGTAGGGGGAAATCATGCTGCCTGGTATGACCACATTCATAGTCCGCCCCCCTCCCCCCCCCTTGAAAAAAGGGTAGCTCTGCGCTCGCAGCGATGCGCTCTCCAGGTGGGAGCAGCCCGAATTTCACAGAGACAAAAAAAGTCTGGGTTTAGAATATACCAAACACGAAATATGTGTCCCCGTGTCTACATCATGTCGCCGTGTCTACGTGTCCCCGTCTCTGTGTGTCCCCGCCTCTATGTAGTTAGAGACGGGGGACACATAGGAACGGGGCCCTATTCGCAGACGGGGACACACAGGGACGAAATGTTATTGGCAACACATAGGGACAGTGACACAAAGAGACGGGGACACGTCGATAGGTAACCCTCGTCAATTATCAGGGCGTGTAGTCATGAGTGCGTCTCAGACAGCCAACACGGGTAGTAGTGTGTAAATTAAACTCACCTCCCAAGACGATTGTCTGTTTAGCCTGATGTACATATTGCTACCCGTGTTGACAGTCTGAGACGCACTCATGATTGCACGTGCAGGTGATTTGGCTTTCTTATTTCACAGGGATCAGTTTACATTTGATCGTCCGCTAATCGCCTGTAACATCAACTATCGGGGAGGATGCCTGGCAGCTAGCGTGGAATTGGCCATGGATTGGGTTGACGTTTAATTTTCAAAAAGGGCAAAAGAAACCCATACCCACCCACCTAAGCAACCAACCTACCAACCAACTAACCAACCAACCAACCAACCAACCAACCAACCAACCAACCAACCAACCTACCAACCAACCAACCAACCAACCAACCAACCAACCAACCAACCAACCAACCAACACCCAACCAACTACCCAACTATCCAACCAACCAACCAATCATCCTACCAACCATCCAACCAACCAATCACCCATCCAACCAACCAACCAACCAACCAACTAACCACCAAACCATCCAACCAACCAACCATCCAACCAACCAATCACCCATCCAACCAACCACCAACCAACCCAACCAACCCACCAACCATCCAACCAACCAACCAGCCAACCAACCAACCAACCAACCACCACCCAACCCACCCACCCAACCAACCAACCAACCACCCACCCAACCAACCAATCACCCAACCAACCAATCAACCATCCAACGAACCAACCATCCATCCAACCAACCAGCCAACCAACCAACCAACCAACCACCCAACCATCCACCCAATCGTCCAACCAACCAGCCAACCAACCAACCAACCAACCACCCAACCATCCACCCAATCGTCCAACCAACCAGCCAACCAACCAACCAACCAACCACCCAACCATCCAACCAACCAACCAACCACCCAACCAACCATCCACCCAACCAACCAACCATTCAACCAACCAACCACCCAACCATCCAACCAATCACCCAACCAACCGACCACCCACCCAACCAACCAACCAACCATCCAACCAACCAAGCATCCAACCATCCAACCAATCACCCAACCAACCAACCAACCATCCAACCAACCAACCAACCATCCAACCAACCAACCAACCAACCAACCAACCAACCAACCAACCAACCAACCAACCAACCATCCAACCAAACAACCAACCACCCAACCATCCAACCAATCACCCAACCAACCAACCATCCAAACCAACCACCCAACCAACCACCAACCAACCAACCAACCAACCACCCAACCACCCAACCATCTGACTAACCAACCACCCAACCATCCAACCAACCATCCAACCAATCACCCAACCAACCAACCATCCAACCAACCAACCAACCAACCAAACAACCAACCATCTGACTAACCAACCAACCAACCACCCACCCAACCACCCACCCACCCAACCACCCAACCAACCAACCAACCAACCAAATGTAATAAAAAAACCTAACCCCCCCAAACAACTGAATATATTTATAACTAGAGCGTTAAGACGCTAAATCACCAACCGCGCGGCAGCGGTATTCGGCTCCAGTGACCTTGACCATTGACCCATAACCTTCATTATCGAACTTGGCCTAGATCTTCCTACTACCTACCCGCATGCAAAATGTGAGCACCCTAAGTCCATCCGTTCAAACGCTAGAGAGGATACTTACAAACATACAAACACCACCTCAGACACGAGTGAAAACATTACCAATCCGCTCTCTACGATCACGGTTGGTAATGATTTTGTTTAAAAAAAGATAAAAAGAAAGGCACAAGAAAATGAAAACTGAAAAGAGAGTAAATCTTTGGGAACAAAACACCGAACAGTGGAACAATGGAACTTTGATTAAAAATCGCTAAACGGTGCTTTAAGAAATTGCTTAAGAATATCAACTACGAACTGTAATGGATTACACTATAGACGGCCGATGATATGTATA
>CM065694.1:12216680-12239180 GCA_017654935.2 Phymorhynchus buccinoides
CAGCAACAATTTTACCTAACAGTTATTTTAAGAAATGCAGCCTGTTAAAAGACACTGCTTCAATTTGATTCATTTCAAATCACTATCATTCAGCTCTTAATAATTTTGGATTTTGTGTTCTCCAAACGACTCCCAAGATCTGGGGCAAGGAACAGCTTGCGTCACTACTGATACTTGAAAGCATCACTGTTTATCTAGTGTCGTCACCATTTCACAAAATTATGACGTCATCAATTACGTCATAAGCGGCAAGGTACAGCATGCTTCACTACTGATACTTGAAAGCATCACTGTTGATCTAGTGTCGTCACCATTTCACAAAATTATGACGTCATCAATTACGTCATAAGCGGCAAGGTACAGCATGCGTCACTACTGATACTTGAAAGCATCACTGTTTATCTAGTGTCGTCACCATTTCACAAACTTATAACGTCATCCATTACGTCATAAGCGTTTTCTTACGCCCCCATAACAAATATACATGATGTCAGATAAACTGTTTCACAAACAATATGTTTATTTTGCCAAACATATTTAATACATACCGACATTAGATGCAAGAAACACAAACTGACTACATGTTCACAGGCGTCTTGTTCCACATGTATATAAACAAAAACACAAAAAAACAAAGGGAAAAAAGTGAATGACAAAAAGACCCCAACATATTTCTCTTTTACAGAAATTAAAGTATACTTGAACTTGTACTTGATCTAATTAAAGATAATTATCTTCACCCAAACCATCACCTATATTGTAGCCTATGTTACATCAATTGAAAACATAACAACGCATTATATTATGTACATTCTTTCATGTTCATGCTTTTCTGTTCCCCTTCCTTCACCCATCCACCCCCCATCTCATCTCACCCTCTCTCTCTGTGTATTTCTCTGTCTCTCGCCTTCTCCCTGTGCCTCTCTCTAAGTCCGTCTCTGTCTCTGTCTCTCTCTGTCTGTCTGTCTCTCTCTCTCTCTCTCTCTCTCTCTCTCTCTCTCTCTCTCTCTCTCTCTCTCTCTAACACTCCTGTTTTTCAGTTATCACATTTAACCCAGAAACCATATAAAGTAAAGCACCTCTCTCTCTCTCTCTCTCTCTCTCTCTCTCTCTCTCTCTCTCTCTCTCTCTCTCTCTCTCTCTCTCTCTCACACAATCTTTTTTTCAAGTTATCACACTTAAGCCAGAAACCATAGAAAGTAAAGCCCCCCCCCCTCTCTCTCTCTCGCTCTTTCTCTCCCCCCCTCTCTCTATCACCACATCTCTCTCACTTTATCACATGTAATCATGAAACCATATGAAGGAACGACAATCTCCCCCCCCCCTCCTTCTTCCCTCGCCCCCCCCCCTCATCACCCCAAACTCCTTCCCTCACCCACCCTCTCATCACCCCCCACACACAAGCGTTGTAGGATCACAATAATAAAAAAAAAAAGCATCAAAGCACGCACCACATAATAGTAATTAGAATTTACGCCATTTTCTGTATCAATGTCGATTCTCACGCAATCACGGAAACGAAACGAGACCGTGACGTTACAATTTAACACGTCGTTTAAATTATCATAATGAGAATATGTGCAGTCGTTTTCTACAATAGTCACCATAAGTTAAACAAAATATTCCAAAATATATACAATCCCCAAAAGTACCGAAATGAAGCAAGGCAAACTTGGACTATATTAACGCAACCAAAAACGATTGTGTGTGTGTGTCTCTGTGTGTGTGTGTGTGTCTCTGTGTGTGTGTGTGTGTGTGTGTGTGTGTGTGTGTGTGTGTGTGTGTGTGTGTGTGTGTGTGTGTGTGTGTGTGTGTGTGTGTGTGTGTGTGTGTGTGTGTGTGTGTGTGTGTATGTGTGTGTGATTCCAATTTGCATTCTTGTACACAAAAACAGTATACACAAATCATGTCAGGAAGACGACTCCCGATTTTTTTTTTCAAAACAGAGAGAGAGAGAGAGAGAGAGAGAGAGAGAGAGAGAGAGAGAGAGAGAGAGAGAGAGAGAGAGAGAGAGAGAGAGAGAGAGAGAGAGAGAGAGAGAGAGAGAGAGAGAGAGAGAGAGAGAGAGAGAGAGAGAGAGAGAGAGAGAGAGAGAGAGAGAGAGAGAGAGAGAGAGAGAGAGAGAGAGAGAGAGAGAGAGAGAGAGAGAGAGAGAGAGAGAGAGAGAGAGAGAGAGAGAGAGAGAGAGAGAGAGAGAGAGACTGCTAGAACTATTAACTTAATAGCAAACGACACAATTTCACCCTGCAGTATGCTGGCTCGAATGGCTTGGACACAAAGTTGAATTGGATCAAACATTATTCACCCCCACCCCCCTTTATTTTTGCTCTTGTCTTTTTTGTCTCATCAGCCCCCACCCCCCGCCTACACACCCTCTCTCTTCTTTCTTTCTAGCTAGATCACCTTACCAACTACACCACCGTGGTCATTGCATAGCTCCATTTCAAAGAACATTAACTGTGCACTCATTTCTACTGAAAAAAAACCCCCACCATTAAAGGGGCACCCTGACGGATGAGGTTTATTTGGCAAGAAACACGTCGAGATCACCAGGAAAACACCCTTTACAGAGATCGCAACACTCGCTTTGCTCTGGTTTCCTAAAAATCAAACCGTCAAATCGGCGATTCCTCCTTGGCGGAGGTGCTGGAAGTCAAATTCTTTCAGTGAAAGAGAAGGCCAGGTGCCTTCTCTTTTATTATGGCCGACTGAGTTTAGACCAATTCGTTTGCTCGAAATTTCCACAATACACACAAGCCTTTCTATTTATTATTTTATTTTATACAGTTTACCAAAAGGAGTTTCGCTCACAACAAAGGAAATAGCTCCTCTTTCTTTTTTTCTTTTTTTTTACTGCACTACAAAGAAGAACAAGTTTCAACTACAATGAGTGGCCTCCACTCACCCCATCCAAAATGGCTTCTCTCTCTCCGGCAACTCTGCCAAGGAGGAATCGCCGTTTTGATTTCTAGGAACCCAGAGCAAAGTGAGTATTCGGATCTTTGAAATGTCTGTCTTTCTGGTGATCTCGACGAGTTTCTTGCAAAAACTCAATGAATGAAAAATGGTGTTTTACGTCCTCTCGGTCTGGAACAGACACATATGGGACATTTGTAAATACAAAGGTGGTGGGAACAATACTGGAGGCAATGCCCGGAGGCAGTGCAACACCAGTAAAGTCCCGATTTTTTAACAATACAGATAGGTGTAGCAGTAACCATGCCTCGGTTAAACCTCATCGGCTATGGTACCGCCACACGTATTTTATATTGATTATGACATAATGGAAAAACTCATCCGTCAGGGTGCCCCTTTAATATAGACCCCTCTCTCCCCCCCCCCCCCCCCCCCCCCCCCCCCCCCCCCCCCCCCCCCCCCCCGAGAATACAATGAGTCAGCAAAAGAATGAAGGGGGTGATAAAGGAAGAGATGATAAATGAAAGAACATCAAATATGTGTGTGTGTGTGTGTGCGTGCGTGCGTGCGTGCGTGTGTGTGTGTGTGTGTGTGTGCGTGTGCGTGCGTGCGCGCGCGTACGTTCATGTGCTGGAGGATATTACCTGAAATGCAAACAGTTCTAAGATGTAATGTGACCTACGCAATGCAATAATTTCAGTAACGTGATCTCTTTCTAACTCATCAACTGAAATAGTTTTCGTTAACTGAGATACCCCCCTGTTTTTGGATTTTGTTTGATCCCCCCCCCCCCCCCCCCCCCCCCCCTTCTTTTTTTTTATTACTCATCTCGCTTTTCAATATTTTGATTTCAATTTAGGAAGTTAATCGCTCATATTTCAAACTTCTCATCTTTCACTTTGATATAAAATTAAAAGTTTTAGCTTCTGCGTTTTGTTCTCTCTCTTATTTTGCTCTTTTAAACTTAAAAGAGAAGAAGAGAAAATCACTGAATAATTAGAAGTTCACACAAGCGTCTCTTTTCTCAAGTTTTGGGCAAGAAACAAGCATGTTAAAGACCCACCACGTCACGTGTCAAAATCACGGTTTTCACGTGTTTTCCCTCTTATAGCTGGTAAGAAATCTTAAGAAATCTTCCTAGCATAAGAGGGAATGTGACACGTGACGCGGGGGGTCTTTATAATAATAATAATAATAATAATAATAATAATAATAATAATAATAATATTAATAATAATAATGATACTGACTTTGGAAATGAAACGCAATCTAATCCTGTTAATGCTGCGATTTGATTCTGGAAATATATGCCAAATGCGAATCATATGTGTGCAGGTGCATGCAGGGATATTATGCAGGTGTGCATGTGAAATAATATTAGTTTGTGAGTAACAACAGCGAGCACATTTCTGCTCTCTCCACCCCTTCTCACTCGCTCGCTCGCTCTCTTCCTTTCAATCATTGTTTGAGAAAGGATTAATTGTATTGAAGAAGAAGAAGAAGAAGAAGAAGAAGAAGAAGAAGAAGAAGAAGAAGAAGAAGAAGAGGAGGAAGAAGAAGAGAGGAGGAGGAGGAGGAGGAAGAAGAAGAAGAAGAAGAAGAAGAAGAGGAGGAGGAAGAAGAAGAAGAGGAGGAAGAAAAGAGGAGGAGGAAGAAGAGGAGGATAAAGAAGAGGATGAAGAAGAAGAGGAGGAGGAAGAAGAGGAGGAGGAGGAAGAAGAAGAGGAGGAGGAAAAGAAGAGGAGGAGGAAGAAGAAGAGGAGGAGGAGGAGGAGGAAGAAAAAGAAGAAAAAGAAGAAGAAGAAGAAGAAGAAGAAGAAGAAGAAGAAGAAGAAGAAGAGGAGGAGGAAGAAGAAGAGGCGGAGGAAGAAGAAGGAGGAGGAGGAGGAAGAAGAAGAAGAAGAAGAAGAAGAAGAAGAAGAAGAGGAGGAGGAAGAAGAAGAGGAGGAGGAGGAAGAAGAAGAAATAAAGCAGCATTTACGACGCGGGTACATACACAAATATACTTTCTTTTTGTCATTACGTCCCCTTTAACTGGTTGTTTTGTGGACATGAATTACATGAAGATGAAGAAAGGATGAATAGACAACTAAAATAAATGGCTTTTAAATTAAAATGAGACATAAACGTCACAGAATAGTCTACGCCTTGCGAAACATATCTCGAACGTAAACTGTGCAAATTCGAATCTCTCTCGTCCTGAAGTGAGCTGTTTACATGCATTTCATTATATAAAACCCGGTTTTTTTTCTTTTCAGTTTTTATTAAAATCAACACATATTGACTGTACCGTGTCCTTCCTCTCTCTCTTGCCCCCCTCCCCCCCCATCTTTACAAAAAGCATACATTGGTTTAACCCTTTCACCGCCAATGTCGCATTTTAGCACCACACTGGTTTAACACCCATGTCACTAAAAGGCATCAAATCAGGGCCTGCTATCCGAAGACCCTATTTTCTTAATTTTGGGAGGTAAGAACAGGCCTAATGTTATATATTATTATGTCACACCGAGGAATTCGCAATATTGCTGAAATATTTTTTCTTTCTGCCCAGTTAAGTTTAATGATATTTTTGGGCTGAAAAATGGCTGGCGGCGAAAGGGTTAATACCCTTTCATCACCAGTGTAACCGCTTGGCCCCACACTGATTCAACACCCGAGTCACTAAAAGACAGGTAATCCGGATCTGTTACCCAAAGACCCTTTGCTCTTAGTTTTGGGAGATAAGGATCGGCCTACTGTTGTACATACTATCATTGAATCCGCAGTATCCTTTTCTTTTCAGGCCCCAGCTACTTGGAACAAACTCCCTCTGTCTCTCAGACATTCCAACTCCCTGTCAGTTTTCAAAACCAACCTGAAAACCCATCTATTCTCTGAACACTACTGTCCACCATGATGGGATTGTGAGAATGAAAGCGTGTGTGGATGAGGAATGGCATGGGAAAGGTGGGAGACAGAAAGTGTGTGTGTGCATGCGCGCGCTGGTATGTGCTTATGCATGTGTGTGGGGATGTGTGTGTGTGTTTGTGTCTGTGTGTATGTATGTATGTACGAACGTACGTACGTATGTATGTATGTATGTATGTACTGTATGTATGTGTGCATGCGCGTGTAAATGATATGCTATGTTCGTCAGTGTGTGTGCTTGTGTGCGTGCGGGCATGGGTATTGATGTGATTTGATTAAATGTATTTTTTGTAAAGCGCCATGAGCAGCTAGCCTGGAATGTGCGCTATATAAGTTTTCTTCATTATTATTATTATTACTGTATCTTTTCTATTCCCATGAAACTTTGACAGAATGTTTTTTAGCTGAAAAATGGCTGGCATTGAAAGGGTTAAAAAAACCAACCCAACAATTAAACTAAACAAACAAAAATCATACTTTCTCACCATACTTGGAAAAAAAAAGAAAAAAGTTTCAACATTAGAGATGGAGATTTAGGGCTTATGCACATTTAACAAAACTTCCGTACAGAAACCCATCCGCGAATAAAAGTAAAAAGGGAAAGAAATAAACGGATGGCTTTCCCCGTGTACTGTGCACACTCCTTCATCTTTCAGTCTTACTTTGTTGCGGATAACGGATGGATTTCTGTTCAGAAGTGTTCATAAATGTGCACACAGCCTAATAATGTAACTCGCTGTCGAATGAGCGAAAGGTCCGCAAGGACGTCTGTCAATTCCTTTCGCGAACAGTTGTCCTCTCGCGGATACCATGATCTACAATAAGCCTAGGTTCTCCCATAGCCATATATATTCTTGATCAGCATGTCACAACCTATTCAGATCCCTGAATTTTGAACCGCCAGTGCAAACCTCCGCCAAGGAAGACTGACTCGCAAAACCGAAATTTCCTTCCTTCATATCCGAGCTGCATCTCGATCATGAACCAGTGGGCAGAATGGCTTCAAAATGTTGTGTGGCAACGTAACATGGTGAGTAATGAAATAAATATTTGCAATAAATACCCCCAAAAAGCAAGCAGAAACAGGGTCATTTTAGACTAATGTGAACATAAGGACAAAAAGTCCGTGAGAGGACTTAACAGACATCAACCAACTGAAATGACGTCACATGATGATTGATAACTGTAACCCCCCAAAAAAAAAAAACCACCCCAAACCCCCCCCCCCCCAACGAAAACCGAACAAGCAAACATGAATGAGGAAGACAAACAAAACGAAGAAACAACGAAAAGGGCGTGATGTTCCGAGGGAAGAAGTGAAAGATGAAACAAACAAAACAAAACACGCTAAATAATCTCATTCCACGGAGTGCTATGGAGCAGGCAGAACGGAGGTTTTGTTTTTCTTTAACAAAAAATGTACCCACGCGTTTTCTAAATCACTTGGATGCCATGTTCAATTAACGATCTGTCAGGTTAGATGGACAAGCATTTTGCTAGGACATTTCTCTACCCCTCTCCCCTCCCCCATCTCATCTACATCACCCTCCCCCATTACACACATAGAGAGAATTGAACAGAGGTTTAATTTCTTTAGGCCATTAGCCCATGGAAACAGGGTCAAGGTACAAAAAGTCAAAATAACACTAGACTAGAAACGTGGTTAACCTTCCGAATACTCATCCATACGTTTCCGTATACGAAGGGAATAGAAAATATAATATAAAGCTAACTTACGAAAGTGAAACACAGATCCGACACATATATCCCCCCCCCCCCTCTCTCTCTCTTTCTCCCCAATACCTTTGTTTAATATTAATTTTAAAAAAATCCCAACTCCTTAATTAATTACAAAATATCCTGTGACGATGAAGGACACTGCACATTTCTGCAGCTTGAAATCCCATTCTTTCAGTCCTACCCATCACCTAACCACACGCTGGGTACTTTGGGCCTTTCTTCTTCTTCTTCTTCTTCTTTGATCGCTCGGTTCCTCTCATATGAGCGCAAGTGCGTCATGCTGCCGTCATGCCCCTAACTAAGAAATAAGTTCGGCCCAGCATGCCCGTCTTCGGCTGGAGAACATCTTTCAGCTGGAGAAAATCTTTGCAAGTGCTTTGCTTTGACCCCCCCCCCCCCCCCACACACACACACACACAAAGGGCAGGGCAATGGACCAGTCAGGCAGAAAGATAGTAGATACGATGATAGAAAGCAAAGGGAAAAGGCAGAGTCAAAGAAAGTGACAGATGAGAGGAAGTTACAGAATTTCCAGAAGGTGGTGGAACTATTTGTACGAAAGACCCCCCGGTATCCCCACGGGGGAAGGGGGTTGGGGTGGCCTTTCAAAATGAAAGTCCTATTTTCTGTTGCTAAAAAAGTACCTTACTGTTGTCTACCTAGTTGTCCACGTCCCCCCCCCCCCCCCAAGTACCCCCCCCCTCCCCCACAGCCCATCACCCCCCCCATTCCCCATTTATCAACAGCACATTTCTCCACCCCCACTGATACTGTAACCTATTTGGTTCTGGACTTTCAGCACAGCAAACTACAGACAAAGATGTTTCCCTTTAAACTGTTGCCCGCTTCAAACTACAAAACAAAAATAGCCTTCAAGAGAGAAACAAAACTAAGCATTGAGTTCACAAGAAACTGAAATAAAACAAAGCAAAGCATAGCATAGAAAACAAATCAACATCAACAATTTTGTGTGATTGTCACTCTTTTCTAAAAGAAACAATAATAATGCACATAATGCTAACGTCATTTACATATAACAGTCATGTTATTGTTATACCTGTACACTCTCCCATACGTACACATTATCAAGTGCAGAGACAAAGTGTATCGGTGCAGATCTGTCATAGTGTTTCTCCTTTCTGTTTTAGACATGATGAATAATGATGCTGAAAGGAAATCAAGACTAAAAAACACACCCAAAACCTCCATTATCTTGGCCCAATTCAAGTGTTGTGCTGCCCGTAGATACAGTTACGCCAAGAGGAGGTCGAAGATACAGTTACGCCAAGAGGAGGTCGAAGATACAGTTACGCCAAGAGGAGGTCGAAAATAGAGTTACGCCAAGAGGAGGTCGAAGATACAGCTACGCCATGAGGAGGTCGTTGATACAGTTACGCCAAGAAGAGGTCGCAGATACAGTTATGCCAAGAGGAGGTCGAAGATACAGTTACGCCAGGAGGACCCCGTAAGTCCAGTTACGCCAAGAAGAGGTCGCATATACAGTTACGCCAAGAAGAGGTCGCATATACAGTTACGCCAAGACGAAACACATACAATCTCCGATGAATGGTATATGTGCAACTGGTTTTGGTGTTTTTATTCTAGTTTACTTTTTTTGTTTTGTTCGTTCTTCTTTCACTCTGCCTTGGTCTTGGGTAAGGGCGCAGGAAAGGAAACAAAGTTAGATAGAAAGGGAGGAGGGAAGAGAATGGAAGAACAATGGGCCATAGTGCAAAAAAGGGGGAGGGGGGAGGAGAAGAAGAGACATAGGGTAAATGAGTTGGGGGGAAAGGGGACGCAATATTGAAAATAATATTTTCTGAAAAAGAAATCACACCAAAATATATCACTTCAGTCGAGTTGTGTTCAATTTCACAGTATCAGAGGAACTGTTTTTTGCTTTTTATTACTTTACATCTGTGAATAAAACGGTTTTTTTATTTTTTTATCTCATTATTAAAACGCGACCTACATACATGCACATTTTAAAAATCTTTAGTCACAATGGTACGATTGTATATGTTTCAATTATTTAGAGATCTACTACAGTATTGTGGGCATTGGTTCAGGCTGTGCCAATGTGCATGTTTGAAGAAAAACCAAAGCAAAGAAAAATACTATATTGTTTAGTATTGAATTTCTGATAATACCAAAATAATAATGATCACGGGTAATTTTGTGCACCCAGGGAACAGTCCAGAGGTGTGTGTGTGTGTGTGTGTGTGTGTGTGTGTGTGTGTGTGTGTGTGTGTGTGTGTGAGAGAGAGAGAGAGAGAGAGAGAGAGAGAGAGAGAGAGAGAGAGAGAGAGAGAGAGAGAGAGAGAGAGAGAGAGAGTTGCCCAGACTTGTGTCAATCGGTGTGCCTGCATGCTCGCGGTCTTGTGTGTGAGTGTGTGTGTGTGTGTGTGCGTGTGTGCGTATGTGCGTGTGTGAGGAGGTGGGACATGTATTGGCATAAATGTGTATGCACACGTGTATGTGTGTGTGTTGATGTATGTGTAGGTGTGCGTCTGAGAGAAAGAGAGAATCTGAGGGAGAGACTGATACATGGTGATGTAATTTGTCCATTCGATGTGCATGCTTTCGTTGTTGGATTGTGGCTTGTGCAAAACCAAAACGATTTCCTTTGTATTACGGTGCATTGGCTGATTAAAGAATCTTGAATCTTGAATCTTGAGAGAGAGAGAGAGAGAGAGAGAGAGAGAGAGAGAGAGAGTGTGTGTGTGTGTGTGTGTATGTGTGTGCGTGTGTGTGTGTGTGTGTGTGTGTGTGTGTGTGTGTGTGCGTGTGCGTGTGCGTGTGCGTGCGTGCGTGTGCGTGCGTGCGTGTGCGTGTGTGTGCGCAACAAACAATAGTATGGAGATGACAAGATGGCCCTTGGTTGATAAGAATATATAAAGCATAGCACAGCCCGTGAATTTCAACATATTGAATTATATACTACAGTATATATAAAATAACTGTTTGTTGTTGTTGCAGTTTTGCCAAAACGACTGTCCGCAATGTTGATCTAGTCCCACCCCCAATCGCCATGTTTTGTGTGGCATCACCTAATAGGTCATTCATTTATCCATAAAGATAACATAACAAGTAATGCATTGACTGACAAAGGTACAATTCATGTCAAATAAGTCATTCAGTATCTGATGAAGAGAACAATTACAGTCAAATTAAGTCATTCTCTGGCTGACGAAGATAATCAATTATAATCACATAATTTGACTAATGAAGACAATAACCTAGTCAATCATATTATATAAACAAATCTTGTTTGTGTCACACAAATAATAAGTCGAATAATCTCGGACCATATCGTCGAACTCTGCCGAAAGTTATATCAGATGAAATCTGTACACGGGCGTGTGATGAAAAGTTCAAAATGATGTAAACAGCGAAAAGTTGAATTGATGGATATCAATCAAAAGTTGAACTAATGTAATCAGTGAAGAGGTCAAATGATGATTATCAGTCAACTAGCACTCTGGAGGTACGTGTTTTCAGTAATAGTTCTGTAGGCGATTATTCACATTGGAAGCTCATGAAGGCTAAGAGACCTCTCTGCTTCCTTTAACCCCCTCCCCCAAAAAACCCCAACAACAACAAAATAAAACCCACCAAAAAACCCACCACACAATGACATGTTTCAACAATCCTTTCTTAATTTAGGGCTGGTATACAACACTTCATCCTTTTGGAGAATGTTCATAGTTTGTTTAGGGCTAAACCGATGGTCTACGGACAACATGCAACGTAGAATGTGTCCTTTTGAGAATAGAAAGCTTTGGTGTTCTGGCCAAGCACCCAAGCTCATTTGAATCAATGTTCTCCATAGCAAACTCCACTCCTGCAATTCGTTAAGCTGAAGAGGTGGTTTGATTGTCTCTCAAAACACTTGCTTGTCCTAAAACAGTACTCCGCTAAAATGATTATCTTCCGAACAGTTTCTTACCGTCAACGATGTCTCCATCGTTTGATTGTTTTCTCGAACATCTGCTTGTCTTAATACAATAGTTTGCTATAATATGCTCGTCTTCCAAACATGTGCTTGTCTTGCACAGTCTTACATTGTCTGTGTTTGAAACACGAGCTCATATCATCTTAAAATGTTACAGTCTTGTTAAGTTATTCAAGAGTAATTTTGGTTTAGACTCTGGCTCTCAGACATAATCACATTTGACCATAAGTGTCTTCCCCTGCTTGATTGCCTGTTAAACTTCTAGCATGACTTAAACAGTCTTCTGAAGCTCTCCGAGAGTCACATTGTGGCCATACAGTCTTCCGTTCCTTGATTGTCTACAGTTTCAAACCGTTAGCATGACTGAAACAGTCTTCTGAAAACTGTCTGACAGTCACCAGGTTTGGACGTCGTCACATTTGGCCACACAGTCTTCTGTGGTTCGAATGTCTTTCAAACTCTTAACTCGTCTCCGTCTTTCAAACGTTGAGCTTGTCTCAAAGAGTGTCCCGAAGCTCTTAGGCAGTCACTTGGTTCGCACCGTGGTTCTCAGACATCGTCACATGTGGCCATACAGTCTTTTGGGGATTGATGTCTTTCAAACCCCTAGCTTGTATCAAACAGTCTGACTTTAAGCTTGACTCAAACAGAGTTTTGAAGGTCTCTGACAGTCCCATGTGGACATACAGTCTTCTGTGGTTTGTTTTTCAAACTTGTATTAAACATGATCTTGCCTCAAACAGTCTTACTTTCAGCTGGCCTCAAGCAGTGCATCGAAGCTCTCTGGCATTCACTTGGTCCTGACCCTGGCCCTCAGACACCGCCGTTTGGCGGCCTCCACCATGTCCCGAGGCACAGTGCGGACGTAGCGTCGCTCCGGGGAAGGACTCCGAGGCGGTTTGGGCACAGAGGGAGCGTCCAGGATCAGGCTCCTCCTCATGGAGTAAGGGTGGTCGGCCGGGGGTAAGGGGAGAGGCTGGGCTAAGGGCGGATCGTCCCTGGAGTCGATGATGTGGATCTTGGGCACCTTGAGGCCGGTCTCGGAGTCCCCGTCAATGCTGGCCATGTCATGCTCCACCTGGTTCTCCTTGCCGGACCCCACGCTGCCGTTACTGCTGCTGATGCTGCTTGCGCTGCTGATGGCTCCGTTCAGCCGTGCCGGGACGTGGTGTGAGGAGCCCTTGACGGAGAAGTCGGTGATGGATCGGGCCGGGGTGGAGGATCGGCTGTCCTTGGAGAGATCCATGGCCTCCTCTTCCTCCTCCTCGTTGTTGTTGTTGCGGTTCTCGTCCAGGCGGGCCCGCTTGCTGAGGTCCAGGGTGACCGGGAACACGGGCGTCAAGGACCGCTTGGAAGGAAGCGAAGACGAGGAGGAGGAGATAGACACATGATCTGCCCCGATCATCATCACACCCCTGCCGCTCTCCCTCCGGAGAGTCATGATGGAGTCGGCCGACTCCCGGCTCTTCCTCAGCGTCATGATGGAGTCCATGGACTGGCGGCCCGGCCTGGGGAACAGGCGGTACGTGGCGCAGCTCAGGCATCCCGGGGTATGCACCTCGTGCAGGCAGCGTGGGGTGGCGGGGATGGTGGGCGTGGAGCTGGGCGTCCCTCTGCTAGGGCTGTGGCAGGAGGAGTCTGAGGACACCGAGTCAGGCCTCTGGTGGTGGTGGTGCTGATGGTTGAGGTACTGAGAGTGCGCGCTGTGGTGAGAGCCCACACTGTCCCGGTCCCTGCTCCTCCTCTGACAGGGGCTGTGGCTGCGCGTGGCCTGCCGCTCACCCAGGGAAGAAGAAGATGGAGTCTTCAGGGAGGCAGGGCGTGATGGGTTAGGTGCTGGAGGGTTCTGACCGTTCTGAGCACCACCCACACCTTGCTCCCTCTCCTTGAAGAACTGGTGGATCCTCTCCGGGGCGATGGGCAGGGGCAGCGGGATGGGCACGGGGATGGGGAGCACTATGGGGAAAGGCATCATCACCGTGATCGGGGGTACTCCGGCGTTGAAACATCCCGCCGTGGCTGAGAGAGGCGGGAGGGTGTCCCCTTCCCGTCTGGACCTCTGTGTTGGAGCTCCGTCTCTCTGAGGAGGTGGCGGAGGCTGTTGTTGTTGTCGTTGCTGTCGCAGTGGGGGAGGAGCGGAGTGAGCCGGGGGTGCTGCTCCCTGCAGAGCCAACATCATGGCGGCGGGGTCCGGGGGGAAGAACCCTGGGGGGTAGGCGAAGGGGGGCATGCCCAGCATGAACGGGTGAGGAGGGTGAGGAGGAGGCGGGAATCCCGCACCGTTGAGGGGAGCAGGAGGGAAGGGTGGTGGGGGAGGGGGCGGGTGCTGCTGGTTGTGGGGAGGGTTGGGGGTACCAGAAGAGGAGGCGGAGTTAGCCGGAGAAGCCCCGCTGCTGCGGACAGCTCCAGGAGTAGAGGACAGGGAAAGCCTGTCCCCGCTACGAGCCCTGGCCCCGCCCTCCTCCTTCCTCTCCCTCTCGGTGTGAGCTGACTGCGATCTGGGCACCTCGTGCCTCCCTTCTCCTCCTCCCCCTCCGCCAGACACGGGCCCGAAGAGAGAGGAACACAGCAAGGGGTTGAAGAGCCCCAGCCCGGCTAGCCCGGGCCCCAGACCGTTGAGGGGAGGCAGCAGCATGGGCGGCACCATGGTGGGGGGAGTCCCCGTGACCTCCTGGGGGGCGGCGGAGGAGGAGGGTGGGGAGAACTGGGAGGAGGACGCGGGGCTCTCAGAGGGGTGGGGGATGGGGTGGCGGGAGTCGCGGTCGCTGCCGGAATCTCGGAACAATCTGCGGATTCTTTCGCGGTCTCGGGAAGACCTCTCCAAGGATCGGGGCGTGTCGGTGCTAGGGTTAGGCATCAGTCTGCTGTGGGCTGACTTGTTGAGGTGAAGGCTGTGGGTGTAGGAAGAAGAAGAGGAGGAGGAGGAGGAGGATACAACAGCAGCAGCAGCAGCAGCAGCAGCAGCGGCAGCGGCTCCGGCAGCTGACAGGCGATGCTTTCTGTCCACCGACAACATTTCCCGGCTGGGGCGACTTCTGTCGGACGAATGTGACTCGCTGCGCCGGGGGTTCTCTTTGACCTCCTCCTTCTTCCTCCCTTTGTCTCCCGCTCCTTCTTCCTTCACCTCCTCCTCCTCTTCATCATCCACATCCACCACCTCAGTCTTGGGCACCTTCTCCGGTTGATGATGATGATGGTGATGGTGTTGGTGGTGGTGATGCTTGGAGGCCAGCCAAAGCTCCGGGGTGATCAGGATCTGGTCGTCCACCTTCTTCCCAGCCGAAGACGCAGACGCGGCCTCTGAGACTCCTCCTCCTCCTCCTTTGGAGGAAGACGACAAGGACGAGGACGAAGCTCCTCCAGGGGAGGAGAGAGCCCCCGCGGCGTGTTTCCTCTCCTCGTTCAGCTGGGTCTGGATCTGCTTGAGGTGCTCCTGGGTCTCGGTGCAGAAGATGTTCATCTTGTACTGGTTGAGGCACTTCTCGCTACAGAACTGCAGCTGCGTGTCCCCGTCCGTGAAGTCCACGAAGTTGACCGTGTGGCGCACGTGCTTGCACCAGTCACACACCTGCTGACAGAGCACGGAGATCCCGAGTCAGTTCAAACGTTTGGCTGGTAACACTACAGTGGAAAACCTCCCTTATAAGACTCCCTCCCACATAAGTCCTACTTCTCTGAGACATTGCCCTTCTTTATATCAAAATTACATCCCTTCTAAAACCCCCTCCCTTATAAGACCTCCGATTATAAGACTTCCTCCCTATAAGACTAAGAGGTTTCTTATACATCTGTATCGATACAAATTCGGGACTTTCCTGGAGTTGCACTGCCTCCACGCATTGCCTCCATGATCGTCCCCACCATCTGTATATCTACTAATGTCCCATATGTGTCTGTTTCAGACCGGAGGACGTTAAACGGATTTTCATTCAGACTACCTCCCATATAAGACCTACTTCTCTGAGACATTGCCCTTATTTGCATCAAAATTACCTCCCTTAAAAGACCTCCTCCCTTATAAGACCTCATTTTGGATGATTTTTGAAGGCCTTATAAGGGATGTTCCACTGTACTACTTGTAGTCTCCCGTTGATGAATCTGATAAAAATAATATTATTATTTATAATGAAATATGAAAAGGACAAAAAGCACACACCTACACACAACCCCCCCCCAAACAAAACCAAGAAGAAAAAAGACAAGAACTGACCAAATGAAATATTAAGAAAAAATAAATAAAGATAAGCAGACCAAAAATCAAAACAGGAATGCATAATCGAGCATGAATGCACATTATGTTAGTATGGAATAACCTGAGCATTGAAACCAATAGTAAATAGATAACGGTATTAAAAATAGCGGTGGTGATACATGTGAACAGGCAGTGCCTTAGATGCATATTATGTTCAAACAATATGCATGCATGGGTCGTATTACATTATGCATCGACAAAAAATCAACAGCAAAAAACAATGACTCATTTTCGTAGGGCCTGAATATTAGTATGTTATTTTTGTACCTTACGTTTTATTTGATTCGTGTATTGCCCATGAGACGAGCGTTAATGTCTAGCATTCGTCTCATGGGCAAATTTGACTGAAATTTTCTTTATTTCATGAGATAATTGGGGTGGGCTTCTTACCCGCCCATGCGCTTTTTACCCCGTCTTCCCCTAGTGAACAAAAACAGCAGAGTTATTTTTAGACGGAAGTATTTTACACGTGAATCATGACACAGATATTGTCAAAATCGTATCGTATTAGGGTCAAATCGTATGCAGTGTGGTTAGGCCTTAACGTTTTCACTTTAGAGAAAATGTTTTTGGAGGCACACTTTAGCTTTGGTGTCTAAACATAACCAAAAAGTTAAGCAACCCCTTACATTGGTGTGGGTGTTACCCGTAACGTAATTTGCATGAAAGCAAAGTGAAATTATGCAAGCAAGTCGGTAAAAAGATAGGCGAAGTTTGTATTGATTTACACAAAAAATCTGTGCCAATCACTCGAAGAAATATTTTGCATTGTTTTGCAAAACGGTTGCCTAACGTTTTGGCTCCAGTTTATTTACTTTGTGTTTCGAATGCCTTTTCCAAGAAAGTTAGGGTGGAAAATTATAACCTTCAACAACATACAGCGTAAATGAAGAGCATCTAAAGAGGTCTGAAATTCATCTTCTTGAATTCGAGTTTAACAAATTTACGAACATTATCTTTTTGTCTGTGATATAGTGTATATTTGTTAAAGTGACTGAAACGCACGAATGGGGCTTATGCATACCAAATACAGACACACTTTTGAATTGTATATGACGTCAACAGATTGAGTAACGTTTCTAGAATTGAAAGTGATTAAAGTCTTAAAAAACCATGCGATGAAAGACAGACATATATCTGCGTAAAAATAACCAACTCAACACGCAAATCCAGTTTAACCTTTAAATTCGATTCCTGCTCCAATTAGTGGCATGGGATTCAATGGCCATCGTTTCAGCTGGGCAAGTTTCAAACTTTAAACGGTTTTTGAAATGAATGGAAAGATTACAGATCCATTAAATCAAAACGTTTTGGGTTTCAAAATATTCAAGTTTCAAACGTTAACTGATCCTACGAAAGGATTGTGTCAGGACATCAATCAGAATGACATGCAACGTGACCCGGAAATAGTAAGACATTTATTTATGAAACAAACCCTCTCACGTGCAGAAACCCGCGTCTTGTATCTTCTTCTTCTTCTTCTTCGATCGCTCAGACAGTTTCCTGTCAATTATGAGCGCAGATGCGTCATGCTGCCGTTATGCGCCAAACTAAGAAATAGTTAGGCCCCAGCAAGTCCGACTTCGGCTGGAGGGAATGTTTTTGAAAGTGTTTCGTGGAACAAAAGCAGGAGAATGGATGGACCGGTAAGGCAGAAAGATAGCAGATGACAGTAAAGCAAAGGGAAAAGGCAGAGTCAAAGAGAGTGAGAAATTAGAGGGAGTTACAAGCATAGAACTTCCAGAAGGTGGGGGAACTATTTATACAAAAGACCCCCCGGTATCCCACTACGATTCCTAAGAAGAAAACAGAAAACTGATCTGAAAGACCGTTCTTAGTTTAATAATAATAATAATAATAATGGATATTTGTTGCGCGCTTTCTCCAAAGAGCTCAGAGTGCTTACAAAGTTAACATTAGACAACAACAATAACAATAGTAATACACACAAAACAATCAGAAATATATACATTAAATACAAATCCGATACTTCACACGTGCGCGTGCGCAGTTTACAGTATATTTATTTTACCGCCATTTGCAGTTTGACACCCAAGATACCGCATCTGTAGATGTAGAAATCTGACTTAGAAGAGAGAGTTTGGGCTTCTTGTTTCTATCGGTTTGATCAAAGATTCTAAAAGGGTAAGATGGACTACTTAAGAGTTACAACGAACCGGGCTGATAGAGTTATCGTTAGTGGGGTAGTTATACACCATTCACAGCGGCGGCTATCCAAAAACTCAGACTGGAATTTGAACGGAGAATTCAACTGGCCTATCGACGTCTAAATGTGTCACGCTTAAAAGGGACATAACCAGTGTTTCTGTCCTCACTACTCATAAAAGGGAAAAGAGACCGGATGCTTGTCTTCCCCTATACAGTCTTTGGTTTGATTCAAGGGTGGCTAAACAAGCAAATAAATTGTTCAAATGGTGACCTTGTATTTTGGACAATAGTAAAATACACAAATCCTGAGGTCAATGTGTCTTACACAGAAATGCGATATTGTTTAACCCTTTCACCGCCAAAGTCACACTTTAGCACCACAGTGATTTAACACCTATGTCACTAAAAGGCATCAACTTTGGGTCTATTATCCAAAGACCCTATTGTTTTAGTTTTGGGAAGTAAGGATAGACCTTATTTTATATATGTCACAGAAGAATCCCCAATACTGCAGATGGATTTTGTTCTCTACCCAGGTACATTTAATGGCAAATGTTTGGCTGAAAAATGGCTGGCGGTGAAAGGGTTAAGGGTTGCTGACAATGTTTTTTTTGGGAATTGCTCAAAATTATGCTAAGCGACTTATAAATGTTTTTTGTGTTTCCACGCACCGTCACCAGAATATATCCGAATGACGAAAACAAATAAACTTTTCTATGAACAATATACAACAAAACCCCAGTCCCAACAGACATACAGAAGTGAACATTTAGGGCATCTACCAGCTACAAGGGTAGAAACTGCTCACAGAAAATATCACCCGGTTTGCAATGGTTTGCTTGTTGGCAGACAAGACTACGACTTCCCACTCTGAGCCATAGAAACGGGCTGGTACCCAAAAGAAAGTGGCACTGAGTCACCAGGAGAACTCAGCCTTACGAACTCGTAAAAGTCAAGTATAATCTCATCCTGGGCTCACCACTCTCCCTTTCTCCCCCCCCCCCCCCCTTGTATAGCGTCTTGTCGTTATCAGTAGTACATGGTAGAACAGTTATTCCAAAGTAGGCTAACATGTCGTCTGTATGTTATACAGTGGAACTGTATAGGACCTTCACAAATCATCCCAAATGAGGTCGTATAAGGGAGGTGATTTTAATACTTACAAAGAAGGGCAATGTCTCGGAGAAGTAGGTCTTATGTGGGAGGGAGTCGCATAATGGGAGGTCTTATAAGGGAGGTTCCACTGTATTGTAATCTTAATGTTTCCCCCATTAAGTGATGACTATAGTATAGTCCTTCTTTGAAAGATTCTTTTCAGGGTTTTACCCCCCCACCCCCCCCCCCCCGTGGGGATACCGAGGGGTCTTTGGTATAAATAGTTCCCCCACCTTCTGGAAGTTCTGTGCTTGTAACTTCCTCTAATCTGTCACTCTCTTTCACTCTGCCTTTTCCCTTCGCTTGCTGTCATCTAGTATCTTTCTGCCTTACTGGTCCATTCTTCTGCCTGTTTTCAAGAAACATTTTCAAAAAGATTTCCTCCAGCCGAAGTCGGACTTGATGGGCCTAACTTTATTTTTTTAAAGTTAGGCGCATAACGGCAGCATGACGCATCTGCGCTCATAATAGACAGGGAACTGTCTGAGCGATAGAAGAAGAAGAATCGTTCTACACAATCATATTCCCTAGGTGTTTTTTCCCCCAGAGTACCACGTAACACAATCTTCTACACTTACTAAGGAGCTCTGTAAGGGACACTGACTTAAAAAAAGAAAGCAAACTGTTTTGCCCCCAAAATACATCGGCTCTATTGATGTTAATCCGTGATGTGCACAGCTGACCAGAGTCAATCTTAAATCGGCGAAATTGAAATGCAACCACGCAGAGCGGTGCATCACAATTGCGCAGATTGTAATTACCCCTACGCTCATTTGTGCCGTTTCTCCATAACTGATGGCGCCGATCGTAATACTTTGGTAGGGAGAAAGGTGGCAGAGTGGTTAAGACGTTCGCCTGCTAAATGTAATGCGTGACTGCAGCGTGAGTGACCCGGGTTCGAATCCCGGCCTCTGCCCTTTCTTTCTAGTTTGACAGGGAAATCGAACTGAACGTCGAGTCCTTCGCATGGGGACCTAAAGCTAGTCTGACCCGCGCGCTTTACGCACGGCAGTTGAAAGTCGGTAAGAGCAGGGAGAAATCCCGCTGCCGGGTATGGCCAAATTGATAGCTAGGTTGTCCACCCAGTGCCCCCCCCAAATTTTTTTTTTAAAAACAAAAGAAAAGATTATTGGGTAGGCGCTGCACTTGCGGCGACGCTCTCTCCGGGGGAGAGCAGCCCGAATTTCACAGAGATAAGTCTCTGTGACAAGAATATACCAAATAGCAAATAGTCTGATGAAAGCTCTACGAGCGGAAAGCTTGCTTCTTCCCCTTTTCTACTTTGACCACCCAACCCAAACCCTGGTGAGTTTCCCAATTCTACCATTTTCGTCCCAAATACCAAAATACTGAACGCATTATATTTTTTATTGTGTCCATGTCCTCACCTTGTTCTTCTTGAAGGACGCTCTGCGGCACTGGGTGAAGCAGACTTCGGAGCAGAAGGGTTTGGTGCTGCCGGCAGGGGTGCGGAGGGTGAACAGTTTCATGCCCGGACTCTGGCACCACGCGCACACGATGTACTGGCCGCTGCCCCCTCCTCCACCTCCACCTCCCCCACTCTCTTCGACGACTTCCCCCCCTCCTCCTTCTTCTCCCTCCTCTTCGTCTCGTCCTTCTGAAATCAGATCATACAAATCATGATTTTTATTATTTTTTAAATCTAATCTTGTGTTACTCATACAGCAATGGCCTAAGAAAAAAGAAGTAAGAAATATATACTTTCGCCTCATTACGGGAGTTTGGCATATTCTTTGTACTTGGACTTTTTCGTTGTTGATGTCGTTGTCCCATCTTCTGAGCCTCACAGTGGCGATGCTCTCATGGTCGCTCATTCCCAATCCCAACTCGCAGCTACACTCTGGTTGGTCAGGTCGCAGAATCCGAAAACATAGTCCAAGGGGAGCGAATCTATGTTAGGCAGTCAGGAGGCAACCAACCGAGGAGACACTGCACTGCTGCTGAGTCACTTCGGTGGAGTTCAGTCGAGCCTGTTCTGAGTTAACAGACGCAGAGCACCACCTACTAAGCCCCCTTTGTACTTGGATTTGATCATACAAATCAGTGCGATTAGCGAACTGTCTGGATTTACACGTTTCGTTTTCCCTGTTTGAAACATGAATATCCTACAAGAGATGTGTGAATCTTTGCATAGATTGTTTCGATCTAAACAGACTGTTTTTCAAGTTTGTGCACCATTGATTAAAATTGGCTCTTCCGTGAAAACAAAAGTTTCTGCCTGGGGGGGGGAGAGAGAGAGAGAGAGAGAGAGAGAGAGAGAGGGAGAGAGAGAGAGAGAGAGAGAGAGAGAGAGAGAGAGAGAGAGAGAGAGAGAGAGAGAGAGAGAGAGAGAGAGAGAGAGAGAGAGAGAGAGAGAGAGAGAGAGAGAGAGAGAGAGAGAGAGAGAGAGAGAGAGAGAGAGAGAGAGAGAGAGAGAGAGAGAGAGAGAGAGAGAGAGAGAGAGAGAGAGAGAGAGAGAGAGAGAGAGAGAGAGAGAGAGAGAGAGAGAGAGAGAGAGAGAGAGAGAGAGAGAGAGAGAGAGAGAGAGAGAGAGAGAGAGAGAGAGAGAGAGAGAGAGAGAGAGAGAGAGAGAGAGAGAGAGACAACAATACAGACTGAGAGGTCGATCACGATTAGACACACGAAACCTGTACGAGATGCCTACCAGATACCACACCACACCACACCACACCACATCACAGTTTAAAAAAGACAAACGTTCACGCCGACACACCACACCACATCACAGTTTAAAAGACAAACGTTCACGCCGACACACACCACACACACCACACCACATCACATCACAGTTTAAAAGACAAACGTTCACGCCGACACACCACACCACACCACACCACATCACATCACAGTTTAAAAGACAAACGTTCACGCCGGACACCACCACACCACACCACACCACATCACATCACAGTTTAAAAGACAAACGTTCACGCCGACGACCACACCACACCACACCACACCACATCACAGTTTAAAAGACAAACGTTCACGCCGACACACCACACCACACCACATCACAGTTTAAAAGACAAACGTTCACGCCGACACACCACACCACACCACACCACATCACATCACAGTTTAAAAGACAAACGTTCACGCCGACACACCACACCACACCACACCACATCACAGTTTAAAAGACAAACGTTTTACACCACACACACCACATCACATCACAGTTTAAAAGACAAACGTTCACGCCGACACACCCACACCACACCACACCACATCACATCACAGTTTAAAAGACAAACGTTCACGCCGACACTACACCACACCACACCACATCACAGGTTTAAAAGACAAACGTTCACGCCACGACACACCACACCACACACACCACATCACATCACAGTTTAAAAGACAAACGTTCACGCCG
>CM065694.1:12254180-12266680 GCA_017654935.2 Phymorhynchus buccinoides
CAGGACTTAGCAGTACCTTTCAAAAAAATAAAAAGGACCTCTTGATGAAATAAAAGGATCTAGGCCTACTTGCTGAAATAAAGCACTTAAAAGGCCTGTTGACCCAAAACCAATTCACAAGGACTTAAAAGGCGCCTGGGAACCCTGGATATTACAAGCGTATGGCTGTGTTGGCATGGAGAAAGAGTGACAAATAATATCGTGAGTTTTGACCAGCAGACGAGTTTTGTTATTCTCTCAGTGAAAGGGTTTATTGTATTCAGAAAGCTTATATACAAAAATTACACCCTCTCCTTCTCTCCCATCTCTCTATCCTTCTTCATTTTTGTTTCGCCATTTTTATCCGAAAATTGTCCTCCCGAAATCGGAGTGTGGTTGCCCACGTGGCGGGCTAATCAAAAACGGCCACACACGCAATGTTCTCATCCCTAGCTGATGATGCATTTGTACCATAGCGTTCAAGTGCGTCGGCTGTTGGGATGATCCCTGGAGTCTTTTAGCCAGGGTACGACAACAACAACAACAACAACAACAACAACAACAACAACAACAACAACAACAACATATAAAAACACAGAACAAGGACTTGAGTTAATCTTTATTTGTTCTATGTGTTAAAGAAAAAAAAGACTTGTACCGTTTGCGATAAATAAATCGCTACACTTATTCTGCCATACAACAATGCCATGCGGTTCCAGACCTCAGAAGGAAGACAAAGCGCTTCAACAAAAGAACAAACAAATTGATGTATTGATGCATCAAGGGATAAAACACATGTTGTCCGCATTCAACAGACAATGACACGTCACCAAACCTGCAATACTACATATTTTGGATGAGACGATAAACCGAGGTCCCATGTGCCCATGTACTTAGCACACGTTAATCCCAGTGACAACGAAAAAGTTGTCATTTGGTCAAAATGTACACCCCCCCAACACCCCCCACCCTTTCCTTCCTCATCAGGCACACAAAACTCGCATGCAAAAAAAACACCAAACTGGGTGGCGACGCGCTATCCAGGTGGGAGCAACCCGAATTTCACAGAGACGCCTCTGTGAGTATAAAGTACCTAATACCTAATACCATATTATATAAGAGGCATTGCAAAATGTGTCCCTCTCAGTTTTGAAAACAGAATGCAGCATTTGATGGGGATTTAACTTTCAAACAATGTTCAAACAATTTTCCCGCTCCCTCTCTCTCTTTGTCTATCTCTCTGACTGCTTGTCTCTGTCTGTCTGTCTGTCTGTCTGTCTGTCTGTCTGTCTGTCTGTCTGTCTGTCTGTCTGTCTGTCTGTCTCTCTGTCTCTCTCTCTCTCTCTCTCTCTCTCTCTCTCTCTCACACACACACACATCATATAATAAAAAGGCAAGTGTGTGTGTGTGTGTGTGTGTGTGTGTGTCTGTGTGTGAGAAACACAAAACGGGCCTTATAACTCCGCCGTTTTTCGACCGAATCGCTTCAAATTTGCTGTGAGCCCTAATGGGGCGATGGCAACGGCAACCGGGGCGGCCGTGTCATTTTTGCGCGGTTTGGCAAATGCGCGAAACGCGTATCCGCTGGCCTCTCGGCGCCCGTATCTCTGGTATTTCTGGACGGATTGCCTTCGAATTTGGAAGGTAGATGACTGGGGAAGGTGACTATCGATGTGCCAAACCGGAAGCGAATCGATTCGGAAACGCGCGCGATATACGCCGCTTCACCTTTTCACGAATAACTCCGTTGTTGCTGAACCGAATCGTTTCAAATTTGCTGGCAGGCTTGCTGTGGCCAGGGCAAAGCCGGCAGCAAATGTGAAGAGAATCGGGAGAGCGCGTCACTCTCAGAGCAGCGCCAACGGGGAACGGGGCCTTATAACTCCGCCTTTTCTTAACCGAATCGCTTCAAATTTGCAGTACTCAGTGTTACCAGTAGTTGGCATTACCGTTACTAGGCGTTGCCATTACTAGGGAGAGCGCATCACTCTCAGAGCAGCGCCAACAGGAAACGGGGCCTTATAACTCCACCTTTTCTTAACCGAATCGCTTCATATTTGCTGTACTCAGCGTTACCAGTACTTGGCGTTACCGTTACTAGGCGTTACCGTTACTAGGGAGAGCGCGTCACTCTCAGAGCAGCGCCAACGGGAAACGGGGCCTTTGGCCTATAACTCCGCCGTTTCTTAACCGAATCGCTTCAAATTTGCTGTACTCAGCGTTACCAGTACTTGGCGTTACCGTTACTAGGCGTTACCGGTACTCGACGTTGCGCTAGTAATTATAAAAACAGACCAGATTCACGGACAAAACGTTCATTGGACCACAGCCTGAATGTCACCGCGGGTTTCTTGGATCAAGGAGATAATTTTAGAAGGAGACGAGGAATGAAGTGCCTGTCTTCTTCTTCTTCTTCTTCTGCACTGCCGTTCACTGATACACAGGCTCTGTATGGAGTGGTTCTGTGCACGTGCACATGCGCGCGCCTACAAAACACGCAACAGTAGAAAGAGAGAGAGAGAGAGAGAGAGAGGAGAGAGAGAGAGAGAGAGAGAGAGAGAGAGAGAGAGAGAGAGAGAGAGAGAGAGAGAGAGAGAGAGAGAGAGAGAGAGAGAGAGAGAGAGAGAGAGAGAGAGAGAGAGAGAGAGAACACTGACAAACTTTATTTAACAAGGATAAAGATTTTAGGCGATGCCTATTCTTACAATCTGTCCTTGGATAAAACAATAAACAATGGACTAGAAACTAGAGAGAGAGAGAGAGAGAGAGAGAGAGAGAGAGAGAGAGAGAGAGAGAGAGAGAGAGAGAGAGAGAGAGAGAGAGAGAGAGGGGGGGGGGGGGGGGGCAGGAGACTCATGTTCTGTGGACTAATTAGGCTTTACTAACAAACTATCAATCGCCTTCGTTTTTGAAGCACTAGCGATCGTGAAAAAAAGGACCCAGTTTCTCGTTTGTTCGGTCGGGGGTCTTACTTTCCTTTGTTCCTTCATGTTCTATCCTTTTCCACAAGCTCAAAATGCACGCTTTCAGGAGCCAGGTAGTAAGAACAGAAGTGGTGGTTGTTTTAAAAAACAAACAAGTAACAAGAAAGCCACTCCACGGATATCGTTGAAGCGGCTGACCGCAAACTAAGTTTCGTTAACTGATCTCAAGGCGCATTAGGTGTATTAGGTACTTTATTGTCACAGAGGCATCTCTGTGAAATTCGGGCTGCTCCCACTTGGAGAGTGCGTCGCAGCCAGAGGCGCGCTACCTGTTTTTTTGTGGGTTTTTTTTTTGCATGTGATTTTTGTGTGACATGCTTTTCCACAAGGAACAGGAGAAAAAAGAGAAGGCACGATTCATTAGCAGCGTGTGTGTGTGCGCGCGCATACACACACACACACACACACACACACACACACACACACACGAAACGAAAAATGGTGTTTTACGTCCTCTCGGTCTGGAACAGACACATATGGGACATTTGTAAATGCAAAGATGGTGGGAACAATACTAGAAGCAATGCCCGGAGGCAGTGCAACACCAGTAAAGTCCCGATTTTTTAACAATACAGATAGGTGTAGCGGTAACCACGCCTCGGTTAAACCTCATCGGCTATGGTACCGCCACAACACACACACAGACACAGACACAGACACGCACGCACACACACACACACACACACACACACACACACACACACACACACACACACACACACACACACACAGACACACACACACACACACACACACACACACACACGCACGCACACACACACACACACACACACACACACACACACACACACACACACACACACACACACACACACACACACACACACACACACACTGCCTTGTTAATTAGTCTGTCACTGACGAACTATCAGTTGTCCACGACCTTATTTTTTAAGCAAAGGAGATTGTCATTAGGGTCCTCTGGTATCTTGTTTGTTTTCTTGGACTCTTCTTTCTCTTTGTGTTTCCGGTTTTTTGTTTTCTTCCTTCCCTGAACTCAAGAAACAATCTTTCAAAGTAGAATCCAGGTAAGGTCGTTCTTTTTCAATCTCCCTCCAAGAAAACTTGACAAGGGAAGCAACTCTGGTGACACCGTTGATGTGGTAAGCTTAACTCCCACAAAAGATCGCACGGGTCTAGAGCATAAGGCCGAGTTCACATTAGACGCGTAAGTTCCGTACGGAAAACCCTAAGTAAGTGGAAGAAGGAAGGATAAAAGTTGACGCATATAGGGGAAATTCGGACACGTCCGCAAATCTTTTCCCTTCTTTGCTTCACTAATTTATGGATTGCGCACGGGTTTCCGCATGGAATATCCGTTTATGTGTGTACTCGGCCTTAAAGGCCAGCCACACTACATACGATTTGACCACAATACGATACGATTGTGACGATGTCTGTGAGTCACGATTCACGTGAAATACTTCCTTCTAAAAAATAACTCTACTTTTTTCGTTCACAAAACACACGTAGACCGCAATACACGAATCAAATAAAATTATTATTTTTTCCCGATAAAAAAACAATATATTTGATCAGATTCGTGTACGGAAGACGACAAATATGATAGTGAACATAACTAGTAGGGTTTCATGAGCTTTATTTAGACCGTAGACTTTCATGTCAATCATGCCTCACAAATGTCAAAATCGGATCGCAGTGAATCGAATCGTATGCAGTGTAGCCGGCGCTTAACTCGCACAAAAGATCGCTTGGGTCAAGAGCATTGATTTGGTCGTGTGGCTGCTATTCACACGCACACACAAGAACACACACACACACACACGCGCGGACACACACACGCGCGGACACACACACACACACACACAAACACACGCACACACACACACACACACACACACACACACACACACACACACACACACACACACACACACACACACACACACACACACACACACACACACACACACACACACACACACTGTCTTAATCACTTTTAGTGGAAGGACGTAAAATCGAAGAACACACATGCACTTGAAAGAGAAGGGAAAGGACTAGAGTACAGGCTTGAGTTGCAAGCAAGGCTAGAACAAGTCAAAGAGACTATTGTTTCAAATCAGGGACACGATCTTCAAAACTAATTGAACCTGACCACTAAAGAAGAAAAGTTTCAGAGAATTGGATAGCACACTAGTACCACGCACACACACGAAACATGGTGGATCACATTTCTTTGAAGGGACGTAAGTTACCAAAACTTCTAAAACAAGAACCATTTTCTCTTCAATACTATTTACATAACCCAGAAGGTACCCGAAACTATTACATTAAGAGAAAATAGTCCAGGGAGAACCATGCGTTTGTCAGGGTTACTTACAGTCATCCATCCCATAATACATTAGTTATCTATACCGGTTCAAAGTCTGCAAACTTCCAGTAGGTCAGAAACAGAATCTAGAGAACCTGACTACCATCAAAGCGAAAGTTCCAGAATTGTTGAGGTAACTGATAGTACTAAGCGTGTGTGGATATCAAAATCAGTTTACCAGCAATTATAAATAAATAACGTGTGTCTATCCTAATGTTTAAAGTTCACGTAGCCAAAGAGAATACCTATGATAAAAGATATAATGTTACTGGGGAGAAAAAGACTGTTTTGAAACAGATCACTGCGCAATACAAACTTTATCGTTAAACAAAAGTTGCGGAACTAACTTCAGTGTTGTAAAGGTTTGTCGGATTTTTTGTTTTTAGTTTCTTTAATGCGACGATATCCTAACATGATGGCCTATCTTTATAGGAAAGAAACAGCTACGACACAGAGATGCTACACACAGAGAAAAGCATTCAGAGGATATTTGATACATTTAGAAAATGGTAATACAATCCATTCAAAAAAGACACTCTAACGCATCATCTGTTCTAAGTAAAGTTGTGCTACATATAATTATAAAACATTTTGGTATGGCAAAATCGGCCATGTTAGATGTTTTCCTTGGCTTCTATGTTGTTGTTGTTGTTGTTGTTGTTGTTGTTGTTGTCATTCCCTGGCTAAAAGACTCCATGGATCATCCGATCAGCCGAAGCACTTAAACACTATGGTACACATGCATCAACTAGGGATGAGAATATTACGTGTGTGACCGTGTTTTTTGTTATTACCCCGCCATGTGGCAGCCACACTCCGACTTCGGGGGGAAGGCTTCTATGTAAAACCGGCTGAACTAGCCAGACATGAGAGTTTAACATTGGATGATGTAGGATTTTGGATATCTAGAATAGTTATACCACCATGCGATAGTACTAGTATAGACAGTAATGAGCAGAGTCCGTTCAGTTATAGATTGGTATTGATAGTGGGTCGAGTCGAGTCAAAATTATCTTTTTTTGAGGGTTATAAAGAAGCTGACATAAGTGAATGCGGATGAACAATGATGCGCATGGGCTTACGTAGTTAATAATCCGTCAAATGACTTAACCCTTTCACCGCCAAAGTCATATTAGCACCACACTGATTTAACACCTATGTCACTAAAAGGCATCAAATTGGGGTCTATTATCCACAGAACCTATTGTCTTAGTTTGGGGAAGTAAGGATAGACCTGGCTTCACAGAAGAATCCACAATACTGCAGATGGATTTTGTTCTCTACCCAGGTAAATGTAATGGACATTTTTGGTTGAAATATGGTTGGCGGTGAAAGGGTTAAGAAGAACGAAATGTTTTCTACACGCTGCAAAGTTGTGTTTAGGAGTGGTTAACATTCTGTTGCGGTGATAACTGAGATTCTTGAGGGATACACAGCTCCAAGAAACTGCGCCCGCTGAAAACACACCCTCAGAGTTCGATTTAATCACGAGACGAATAGCTCCGTCGACCACACAACAACCCACGTAAGAGCCGTCTAGTGGAGTCATTGACTCTCTTTCGTGATACTCTCTGTTGAAAGCACAACCCGACCTCTCCCTCCCTGCAGGGCAAACAACGTTAACACGAACCCGATGCCGTTTCAAGACTGCTACAGTTACCACATTGACGAAAATAAAGTGCATGACGACAAACCACTGACTATCATTAAAGAGCATGCATGCACTGCGAAACGGATAGGATCCCCCCCCCCCCCCCCCCCCCCCCCCCCCCCCCTCCCCCCCCCCCCACTACCCCCCCACCCACCCCCCCCCCCCCCCCCCCCCACACACAACCCTGCTCAGAACTCTCTGTGTGGCACACCGCAAAACCGGGTAAAGAACAGGCTTCCATTAGCAGCACAGCCCTTAGACAAAGGTTTCGGGGAACATTCTATCCCGAGGTGCGTCTCGGACAAAAGCATGCTGGGTAAATAAAGCCCGTATTTTGAAAAAGGGACGTAACCCCATCAGGCAGAACTCTTGCTTCGCCATGTTTACTCTTTTCTTGTTTTCGTCTTTTCCCCCCTTCTTCTTCTTCTTCTTCTCCTCCTCCTCCTCCTCCTTCCTCTCCTCCTCCTCCTCTTCGTCCTTCTTGTCCTCCTCCTCATCCTCCTTCGTCTTCTCAGCCCTACTTTGGTCAGGAGTGAAAGGTGATCGGCTTGTGGTGGTCTGGAATCAATCAACACCGGGCTGGATGGATGTCAGGATCAGACGCACCCAAAGCCTCTTTTCTCCTCCTTCAGGCCGTTTGTTGTTTTCTTGTAGTGAACCTTATTGTGGAGGCCTTCATCATTCTCTTCGAGGGCTGCAATGCCGGAAGGTACTACGTTTTCTTCTCGGGTAAAAGCCAGAAAGCATCATCATCAATCAGCAAAGGTGTACCTTAATACGGATGGACCTTATTGTATATATATGTCACAGAAGAATCCCCAATACTGCAGACGGACTTTGTTCTCTACCCAGGTAAACTTAATAGCAATTTGGGGCTGAAAAATGGCTGGCGGTGAAAGGGTTTCAAAGGGTACATCATGGCAATGTAAACGTGTTTTGATACACTGAGTTTTGATTGCGTTGTTTAGATGAACATGAGAAACATGCTGTAAATGAAGTGAAAAGGAGAATTTTCAGGATTACGTTTTAGTTAAAGAAAATAAATAATAAACCGGTGCTCAGAAATGGAAAAGAATCGTCCGCTAAAGGTGATTCTTCTATGGTGAAAGCCGGAAAGTACTATCATTCTTCTATGGTGAAAGTCAGAAGGTACTATCATTCTTCTATGGTGAAAGCCGGAAAGTACTATCATTCTTCTATGGTGAAAGCCGGAAAGTACTATCATTCTCCTCTGGTGAAAGTCAGAAGGTACTATCATTCTTCTATGGTGAAAGCCGGAAAGTACTATCATTCTTCTATGGTGAAAGCCAGAAAGTACTATCATTCTTCTATGGTGAAAGCCGGAAAGTACTATCATTCTTCTATGGTGAAAGCCAGAAGGTACTATCATTCTTCTATGGTGAAAGCCAGAAGGTACTATCATTCTTCTATGGTGAAAGCCAGAAAGTACTATCATCCTCTGGTGAAAGTCAGAAGGTACTATCATTCTTCTATGGTGAAAGCCGGAAAGTACTATCATTCTTCTATGGTGAAAGCCAGAAAGTACTATCATTCTTCTATGGTGAAAGCCAGAAAGTACTATCATTCTTCTATGGTGAAAGCCGGAAAGTACTATCATTCTTCTATGGTGAAAGCCGGAAACCACAGAAGAATGATAGTACTTTCTGGCTTTCACCTCAGAAGAATGATAGTTTTGCCACTTGTCTGTTTATGCCTGTGGGCTCTTTTCGTCCGAGTGTTCTTGCGCGGAACAGGGGCAACCTTTTTGCAGCACAGATTGGGTAGTGCCTGTTACTTGTGTGGTGGATGAAGTTTGAAAGAAAGAGAGAAAGAGAAGGAGGGGGGCGGGGCGGACGGAGACAACACACATACATAGAGAGAGAGAGAGAGAGAGAGAGAGAGAGAGAGAGAGAGAGAGAGAGAGAGAGAGAGAGAGAGAGAGAGAGAGAGAGAGAGAGAGAGAGAGAGAGAGAGAGAGAGAGAGAGAGAGAGAGAGAGAGAGAGAGAGAGAGAGAGAGAGAGAGAGAGAGAGAGAGAGAGAGAGAGAGAGAGAGAGAGAGAGAGAGAGAGAGAGAGAGAGAGAGAGAGAGAGAGAGAGAGAGAGAGAGAGAGAGAGAGAGAGAGAGAGAGAGAGAGAGAGAGAGAGAGAGAGAGAGAGAGAGAGAGAGAGAGAGAGAGAGAGAGAGAGAGAGAGAGAGAGAGAGAGAGAGAGAGAGAGAGAGAGAGAGAGGGGTTAGCAGCGAGACAGAAACAGATTGACAGCGACACAGCCAGAAAAAAAACAATTCAATAAAATAATAAACCCCCTCACAAAATGGGTGATTTCGATGTTCTTTCAACTGAGCAATCCCTGCTCCAGGTCTAGCTGGCATTATGTAAATATATAATATTATTATTAATAATCTAATCTAATATATTGTTTTAATATGATTAACCAGAAATGGTGTCGAAAGCAAAGGAATCAGACACCAGAGCCTTGTCTTCATACTATAAGGCACAGCCATGCCATTTTCTAATTTGGGCGTTTCCCTTGCCTGAGCTAAAACATACCATGGTCGAACTTCACAACGAAGCGATATTTCCAGAACATAGATGGAAAAGCTGTCTACTGTCATACGTTGCTCATGGAAGGAGCGAACACAGTGTATCAATAAGAAACTTTCTTGTGGTGTTTGTTCTCCTTGGAAGTGGACTATTTTGGCTGGAGGGTTTATTTTCAGAGCACACGCGTGCTGTCACTGCCTTCTTCGTCTAAAGAGGATCCCAATGTCTCTCTGTCTGTCTGTTTGTCTCTCTGTGTGTGTGTGTGTGTGTGTGTGTGTGTGTGTGTGTGTGTGTGTGTGTGTGTGTGTGTGTGTGTATGCGTGTATGAGTGTGTGCGCACGTGCGCGTATGTGTTTGTGCATATGTCAGGCATGGGAATGGAGGAATCGTGAAAAAAAAGCTGAACAGTGTGTGTCAGGGGACACAACCCTCTGTTAGAAGCTGAAGCTTTTTTTGGGTTGTAATCTAACCCTTTAAAACAGCATTAGAAAAAGAACTGATATAATGAGTTCATTTTGCATTCGCTCATAAGAAGTAATTCTTACTCAAATTGAACAAAGGGTGAATACTCTCTTTCTAATTAACTCCCCTCCACCAAAGTTGATTACGATACCAATCAGCTAGCAGTGCGTGGATCAGAACCAAAATGAGACAAACAAAGCATCATTCTCAAAAAAAGAATGTGCCAAGTTCGCCTTTATGACCCTCCACCCGCACAGTACACATCAACAATGGTGGAGAGGACGACATACAAACAAATCAACACATGTCCAAGAGTGGCATAGCCTTCTAACCTTGAATATGTTACACATAAACAACACACAACACAGAACAAACTGGTAAGCCTCTCTTGGCCTCACTATTTCATTCTTTAATTCTTACTCAGTTTTGTTTAACCCTTTCACCGCCAATGTCGCATTTATGCACCACAATGGTTTAACACCCATGTCACTAAAAGGCATCAAATCAGGGCCTGTTATCCAAAGACCCTATTTTCTTAAGTTTGGGAGGTAAGGATAGGTAATGTTATACACGTTACAGAGGAATTCCCAATATTGCAGATTGTTTTTGTTCTGTACCCAGTTAAAGTTCATGATATTTTTCGGCTGAAAATGGCTGGCGGCGAAAGGGTTAAAATATAAAAATATGTCTTATTGGACCATCAAAAAAAGCTGAAATTTGCTTAAAAGCTGACAATTGCCATGCCGTTAAGTGGAAAATAGTTAACTGAAGAATTAAGATATTATGCTATTGTTAGACATGTCTCTTTCTTGCTGTTGTCGTTTGTTTGTTTGCTTATTGATAGTATTGTTTTTATTAGGCAGCGATTTAATGCTCCAAAAAAATAGATGATTTTGACCCAAAAAACAGATGCTTGTGGCAAAAGAGACCATCTAACCCTATCCCTAACCACGAAAAGAACAAAGAAATAGAGCAGGAGGGTGTAAATCTACATATTTGCTGAGAAATCGATGTACAAAGCCATGCACTTATACTATTTTTTTGCTGGAACCATTCCTTTTTTTGGTTGATAAATTTTAAGTCTTTTTATTATTAGCAGTAGTATTCTTTTTTTCCAAGTTGTTGGTTATAAGATATATATATATATGTATGTATATATAAACGAGACATTAAACACACTGTCTAAAGACAGAAAAAAATAAAAATTCCCATGCCAGACATGTGTGTGCATATAGGTGTCTCTGTGTGTCACAGCCACATATGACCTCTTTGAGATATTGAGTCTCTCCTTTTGTGGTCATATTGCTCCCACCCCCTCCCCTCCTCCGAAAAACAATTTTTTGATGAGCTGACAGTCACCATCTTCTTCTTCTTCTTCTTCTTCTTCTTCTGCGTTCCTGGGACATATGTCAGACAGTGGTATCTGTAGAGATGATGAACAGGGCTGTTGTACACAGTGTTTTTCTTTGGGTCCCCATAGCTTTTCTTCCAACATGGCACCCTCGGGCCAGAACTGAATCCTGGCTTCCCGGTGTAGGGGAGTCACCCCATTCAAGTCCCAGCATTACAGGCCTAATTGTAACAAATGGAAAAAAAAACTCGCGAAGAAAATAAACGATATCTATAAATAATACTTTCCGTCTGGGGGGGGAAGATAATGTATTTAAAGGGCCACCCTTGTAAGAAACACGTCCAGGATCTGTATTCACGTTGATATAGCATGAGACTTAGCATGATGCTAACTTAGAAGCTCTTCCAATGTCCTATAGGATTTAATAGGACTTTTGGAAGAGCTTCTAAGTTAGCATCATGCTAAGTCTCATGCTATCTCAACGTGAATACAGGCCCAGATCACCAGGAAAACACCCTTTACAGAGATCGCAACACTCACTTTGCCCTGGTTTCCTAGAAATCAAACAGTCAAATCGGCGATTCCTCTTTGGCGGAGGTGCTGGAAGTCAAATTCTTTCACCCAAACAGAAGACGTGTGCCGTCTCTTTTCGAATGGCCGCCTGCGTTTAGACCAAATGGTTTGCACGAATGTTTTGCAATACAAGCCTTTTTTCTTTTTAAAATTTATTTTATACAGATTATCTAAAGGAGCGTCGCTCACAATAAAGGAAACAGCTCCATTTTGTTTTTGGTTTTACTGCACTACAACAACAAAAAGAAAACGCTTCAACCACAATGAGTGACCTTCACTCACCCCATCCAAAATGGCTACTCTCTCCGGCATCTTCGCCGAGGAGGAATCGCCGTTTTGACGGTTTAATTTCTAGTGAAACCAGAGCAAAGTGAGTGTTCCGATCCTCGAAAAGGCTGTCTTTCTGGTGATCTCGACGTGTTTCTTGCAACTCGGTAAAGGTCAAGATGTGCCAAACCGTCAGGGTGCCCCTTTAACGTCCTCCGACCTGGAACAGGTACGTATGGGCCAATGTGTAAATGTACAGAGAGTGGGTGGATCCTGGAGGTACTACAATGCCAGGAAAGACACCTGCTGTCTGTTGCTATCGATCAGTCTCCTTTC
>CM065694.1:12269180-12271680 GCA_017654935.2 Phymorhynchus buccinoides
GAACGCAGAAGAAGAAGAAGGTGGGGTGGGGAGGGGGGAGGAAGTGGTAGGGAGGGAGGGAGGGGGAGGAGAAGGGGGATAGAAATTCAAGCCAGCACGGGCAAAGCTCCAAGACTAAATGATTTTCCCCCCCGGCGGACTCTTGACAGGCGAAAATGATGAAATTATGACGTGGGGGCAGCTCAGACATCGCATCAGCCAGGAGAAGAAGAAGGCATCATTGTGAAGAAAGAAAAAAGACAAAAAAACACCCAAAGGGGGGGGGTGGAATGATAGAAGAAGCGAGGGAATAATGTACTAGAACAAGCAGGTGAATAGAGAGAGAGAGAGAGAGAGAGAGAGAGAGAGAGAGAGAGAGAGAGAGAGAGAGAGAGAGAGAGAGAGAGAGAGAGTGAGAGTGAGAGAAAGAGAGAGGGGCACACACAGAGAGAGGCACACGGAGAAAGAATATCAGACAGAGAGAGAGAGAGAGAGAGAACGAACGAACGAGAGAGAGAGAGAGAGAGAGAGAGAGAGAGAGAGAGAGAGAGAGAGAGAGAGAGAGAGAGGGGAAGAAGATGGAGAACTGAGATACAGAGGGAAAGGGGGCGGTGGGGGAAAGGGGGGGGGGGGGGCGTTGATGACGAAATGAGCCTGTCAGAAAACTGAAACTGGACTCGGCTAGGGATGAGAGAGAGAGGAGAGAAAGAATATGAATGGGAGAGAGTTCCGTTTTGCCGGAGCTCGGAGCTTGGAGAGGTAGTAGTGGTGGGGCAGAGAGCCCATTAGCCTTAGCAGGCTAGGGTGGCGACACGCCATTAGCCCCGGTGTCTGCAATAACGGTGTAGAGTTTCACTTCTTTGATGAAGTTTCCTTTCTTGGACCTTCGCAACCGCACAACTTTTTTGGGGGGGGGTTGCCAGGACGTCTATCTATCAGGTCGACGAGCTCAGGAAAAAAAGTTAGTCTTTTCTTTTCTGTTGTTGGCAGCAAAGTCCTGTCGGACTAACCCCCCCCCCCCCCCTTCTTTCCGTTTCTTTCCAGGAACGTCAGTGGATCTTTCTATCTAATGGCAGCAAATGGACAAATTATTTGACAGCCAAAGTTTATTTTTGTAACTTTAAAAAATTTGATTATCCCCAAAACACGGGGACTTTCCTAGTGTTGCAGTACCTCCAGGATCGTCCCACTATGTTCATTGTTAAAAAAAAGGTCCCGCGTGTACCTGTTCCAGGTCGGAGGACGGACGTTAAACGAACTTTCGTCGTCTCGTTTGTGTGTGAATGACTGTCCAAAGACAGGAGGCATTTTGCTGGTTCATGGTGTAGTGAGGTCTTAAGGTAGTGAGGTCTTAAGGTAGTGAGGTCTTAAGGGGGCTAGGTGGCCTTTTAAGGGCCATCCATGCTCCCAACGCTATTTGTTCAGAACTGCATGGGTGCAACTACACAAATTGAAACCCCCCTGAAAGGCCGGGGTCTAAGGGTAAATGTTCCCCTGTAGCTGAATCAAAAATTGATTTATGAAAGGTATTTTAGTTGGCTTTTTCCACAATTTATACAAATGCTTATTTTAAAGTGATCGAAAAAATACACTAGACACACAAAGCTCTTGTTTCACAAATTAAAAAAAAGGACATTCCTTTTCTGGTAAAATTCAAAAACAGGAAATCCTTGTATACCAAGAAAAGTTGCACCCGTGGAACAGTTCTTGCCCATGAGAGTGGTCAGGTGAGGCTTTTACAAACAAGTTTTGTTAGCCAGGGTTTCTGGAATAGCAGATGCTGTCTGGAAATCATAGTCGGACACGACTGACGAACAAACTAATAAACAAACAAAACAACAACAAGTACAGAATTTATACGGCGCGAAATCTGGATAGAAATCAAACCGAAGCGCACACACTCATAACATTCATAACGCGTTCACACAGAGACATTATACAAAGACGAACAAGAAAAGAGCACACACACACACGTTTGACATAAATATAATACAACAGAAATTAGAGAGAGAGAGAGAGAGAGAGAGAGAGAGAGAGAGAGAGAGAGAGAGAGAGAGAGAGAGAGAGAGAGAGAGAGAGAGAGAGAGAGAGAGAGATATACGCTTCAGACATTGTTTTATTGACAATGGCACAAATACAGAGAGAGAGAGAAGAGAGAGAGAGAGAGAGAGAGAGAGAGAGAGAGAGAGAGAGAGAGAGAGAGAGAGAGAGAGAGAGAGAGAGAGAGAGATTCAATGACGGGGAACAGGTGGGTTTTGAGGTTAGATTTGAAAGCAGAGAGGGTCGGTCGCTGACAGAGATCGGTCGGTCCTGAAACAGCAAATGAGCGCCGACCAACAGTTGAAAGCTTTATACCTAGGGATCTGGAGAGAGAGAAAGGGTCGGAAACTGAACGTAAAGTGCGAGTTGGCGTATAGATGGAAATATTGTCGCAGTGGTAAGATGGAGCAGCTGGCAACAAACAAACAAACAAACAAAAGCAAAAAGCCCCGCAAAAAACACACCACCAAACGGATCGCTG
>CM065694.1:12276680-12281680 GCA_017654935.2 Phymorhynchus buccinoides
AACCCGAGTTCGAACCTGGGTACAGGGGATTTTTTCCTCTCACTTTGCACTAGGCCTTACGGTCTGAACGTGGAGTCTTTCGGATGAGACGATAAACCGAGGTCCCGTGTGCCCATGCACTGACTTAGCACACGTTAAACCCAGTGGCAACGAAAAAGTTGTCATTTGGTCAAAACTTACCCCCCCCCCCCCCCCCCCCCCCCCTTTCCTTCCTCATCAGTCACACATAAATCGCATGCAAAAAAAAAAGTAAAAAAAAAATGGTGGCGCGCCTCTGGCTGCGACGCGCTCTCCAGGTGGGAGCAACCCGAATTTCACAGAGACGCCTCTGTGACTATAAAGTACCTAATACCTAATACCTACACATAAAATGTGATACAAAAATACAGATATTTTCATCAGATTCGTGTCTACAAAATACAATACTGTAGCGAACAAAGCTAGTAGTAGGATTTCGTCAGATTCATGTAGACGGTAGAATGTCACGAGAAGCATGCCTCGCAACATGTCACCGTCGGGTCGCATCGTATGCAGTGTGTTTTCCCCTTAACCCCTACCCGTCCACCCCACCCCCTTCTTCTTCTTCTTCTTCTTCTTCCCCCTATCAACTCCTCTTCACCTTTTCTCTAAGCATAGAAGTTAGAACCCTCCCACCCTCAATCTCTCTCTCTCTCTTTTCTTAAATCAACTGCACTTGCAACGAACATTGTAAATAAAAATAATCATAATAATAATAATAATAATAATGATAATAATAGTACATTTACATAGCGCTTTACCGCAGATGAGCCCAAAGCGCTTTACAATCAATTATTCATCAACAAATAGACAACAAAAACAGTATTCAAGAATGACACAAACCAGCAACAACGCATAATACAAAGCAACTCTCTCTCTCACACACACACACATACACACACACACCCACACGCACCCACCCACACACACACACACACGCGCGCGCGCGCGAGTAAACTAAAGACCTAGCCACACTGCATACGATTCGATTCACTGCGATCCGATTTTGACATTTGTGAGGCATGATTGACGTGAAATTCTACTGTCTAATTAATCTGATGAAATCCTACTAGTTATGTTCACTATATTTGTTGTCTCCCGTACACGGATATGATAACATGTCTTATTTTTGTATCGGACATTTTCTTTGATTCGTAGGGGGGGGGAGGGGGTTCCTATTAGATCATGGCCTTTATCATGACTGCGATTAATTATTCAAGAAAGATAATTAGCTGAAAAGGTTAATACAATACAGCTTAATGTTTGGTAAGAAAGGCAAGTGTGAAAATACTTTGAGAGCCGAGAAATGTAGGGGGGGGGGGGGTGGGGGGGGGGGGCACATCTTGACCTCTACTCTACCGATTCGTGTATGGGCAGAGTGAACGAAAATAGTAGAGGTATTTTTAGACGGAAGTAATTTCACGTGAATCATGACTCACAGATATCGTCACAATCGTATTGTAGTGTGGCTAGACTTTAACTAAGGCTGGGCCAGCAAATGCCCGTGAAGATTATAAGGAAGAATTAGTTGTTTCCCTTGAACTGATACACGCTCAGTTGAGAGCGAGTGGTTAACATTTCTTCTTCTTCTATACCTACTAATAATGCTGCTGCTACTACTACTGCTGCCGCTGCTGCTGCTGCTACTACCAGTATTACTACTATTACTACTACTATTACCCCCCCCCTCCTCCTCCTACTACAACAATAAGAAAGAAGAACAACAAATACTACTACTACTACTACTGTTACTCCTCCTTCTCCTATGTACCAATCTACTACCTCTACCACCACTACTACTACCACCATCACCACTACTCACTACTAGTTACCTGTTACTCCTCTTCCTCCTCCTACTATTACCAACCTACCTACCTCTACCTCTACTACTTCTATACTACTACCACCACCACCAAACTACTACTACACTTACTACTACTACTACTAATACTACTTCACTACTACTACTACTACTACTACTACACTTACCTACTACTACTACTACTACTACAACAACAAGAAGAACAACAAGAACTACTACTACTACTACTACTACTATATTGTTTTACTACTACTACTACTACCACCTCTACTACTACTACTACTACTGTTACTCCTCCTCCTACTACTACAACAAGAAGAAGAACAACAAGAAACTACTACTACTACTACTACTACGACTACTACTACTACTAAGACCACCACTGTTACACTGCCTACCTCCTCCACCAACTACTACTACTACTACAAAACTACTACTACTGTTACTCCTCCTCCTCCTCCTATTACCAATCTACTACTACTACCACTACCACCACTACTACTACTACTACTACTACTACACCACTACCAACACTACTACTACTACTACTACTACTACTACTACTAACTACTACTGTACTCCTCTTCTTCTCCTACATTACCACCCCCTACCTACCCCTCTACCTTCTACTACTACTATTACTACTACCAACCACTATCACCAACACTACTACTACTACTACACTACTACTACTACTGTTTTACTCCTCCCTCTACTACTACAACAAGAAGAAGAACAACAAGAACTACTACTACTACTACTACTACTACTACTACTACTACTACATACTACTGTTACTCCTCCCTACTACTACTAACAAGAAGAAGAACAAACAAAGAAACACTAACTACTACTACTACTACTACTAATACTACTACCACCACGGTGTACTCTCTCCTCCTCTACCAACCTACTACTACTACTACTACTACCACAAATACTACTACTACTGTTACTCCTCCTCCTCCTACCTATTACCAATACTACCTAACTCTTACCACTACCACCCACTACTACTACTACTACTCTACTACCATACTACTACTACTACTACTTACTACTACTACTACTACTACTACTACTACGACTACTACTACTACTACTACTGCGTTACTTCCTCTTCCTGTTTTTCCTACTATTACCAACTCTACCTACCTCTACCTCTACTACTTCCACCACTACTACTACCAATACTACTACTACATTACTAAGTACTACTACTACTACTACTACTACTGTTACTCCTCCTCCTACTACTACAACAAGAAGAAGAACAACAAGAACTACTACTACTACTACTACTACTACTTACTACTACTACTACTACTACTACTGTTACTCCTCCTCCTACTACTACTACTACACAGAACTACTACTACTACTATTACTACTACTATACTACTACTACTACTACTACTACTGTTACTCCTCCTCCTCCTACCAACCTACTACCTCTACCTCTACTATTACTACTACTACACTACTACTACTACTACTCTACTACTACTACTGTTACTCCTCCTCTCTACTACTACAACAAGAAGAAGAACAACAAGAACTAACTACTACTACTACTACTACTACTACTACCACAATACTGTTACTCCTCCTCCTCCTACCAACCTACTACCTCTACTACTACTTACTACTACTAATACTACCCTATGTACTACTTACTACCACCACTGGGGTACTCCTCCTCCTGCCTACCAACCTTTGACTACGATTTCTTTACTCACTACTACTACTTACAGACTACTACTACTACTACTACTACTACTACTACTACTACTACTACTACTACTACTGTTTCTTTCCCCCCTCTTCGTCTTTGTCTCGTTCCGTTCTTTCTGAATCCGTCTGTCGTTTTAGGGCGTGAATGGTGTTGTCGGTTGGCCAACGTTTTAGCTGGACACATCTTTAACGCTAAACCGACATATTGCTCATTGTATCAACGCTGTCGCTGCTTTTATTTCTTCTACTCGCCTTGGCTTAAGGCTGTGTCGGACCAATTGACATAGGCTAGAACACCGAGGCTACATCAACATGTTGCTATGCTACGCGACAATGACTTACGCAATCCAAAGGAGGCAATGCTGTTGTGAAAACCTGGCCAAAATGTGTAGTGGAGATTCATTGACCAAGAGGCAACCCGTTTCCTCTCAGCCATGAGAATTTCTGGATTTCCTGAATTTTAGTTTCCTTCAATTTTAATGATAAATCATAACACCCACAGTCAATTCTCATAACTTTGATATTCTTGTTTGATTACATTGTTCACCTTTCCCCCCAAAACACTTGCATTCATCATTATTTTTCATTTCTAAGAATATTATCTTCGACTTCCATCGATTGTGTAAAATGTGATGCAGCCTGTCGCTTGTACCATTTGTATGTGCTGAGTACCTTTATACGCCTTGGCTTGTTGTACTTGTACATTTTTGTTGTTGATGCAACTGTGTGTCAATCAAACATTTGTTTAAACCGATTTCTGGACAGTTCTACGGAGTGTAAAATAACCACGAAACTCATTTACGAGGGAGGTCTTCTGAAGCTTCTGAAGTTTTGTCTTTAATGAGTCTTCGTCTAATAAGACGCTAAACCAAGAATCTCATCATCATTATGGAGCTGGTCTTCTGTCCATTCTCTCTCTCCCATGACGTTTTTCTTCCATTGGCATTGTTGTTGGTTTTTTCCATTCAGGGATGCAAACAAGTTGTCAAATACAGAAATTGAATTGGAACTAGAGTCTTTAAACTAAGCAACATGCAAAATGGCGCTGCAATGGGGAACGGAAGGAGTGTAAAAGGTCTGGTGAGGGGGGTTGCCATTAGCCGGGACTGTCAAGTCATCAAAACTCGATTCCTCCAGCAAAATGACGCAATAACAACCCAAAACAGAATACATGGCTTTGACAGAGAAAGGAGTAAACTAAAACCAAGTGAACAAAACCCACAAAAAACCACCATGGAAATAACACAAGGGCCGGAACAGCCAAGTTTGGTAATAAGGTCAGGTTAGGTTAGGTGAGGTACATCATAGTCACAGAGGCGTCTCTGTGAAATTCGGGTTGCTCCCACCTGTAGAGCGCGTCGCAGCCAGAGGCGTGCCACCCAATTTTTTATATTTTTGTTTTGCATGTGATTTTTGTGTGACTGAT
>CM065694.1:12286680-12289180 GCA_017654935.2 Phymorhynchus buccinoides
CTTACACGTGATTTTTTTTTAATTTTATAATCTACAAAACCATTGGGAGTTTCTCAAATTTCTCTCTCAATTGTTAAATTTAGAAAAAACAAATAAAAACACACACAAGAACATAAACCGAAAGCAAAATGTTTCTGAATATTATATTTTCTTCACAATTGTTTCCCCTTATTAAACCTAAGCGCCGAGAGTTATCTTCTCTTTGGCCAGGTCCGCGAAACGCGCGAGCGAGCGAAAATGGTGTTTTACGTCCTCTTGGTCTGAATCAGACACATATGGGACATTTGTAAATACAAATATGGTTGGAACAATACTGGAGGCAATGCCCGGAGGCAGTACGAAACCAGTAAAGTCCCGATTTTTTTAATTTATTAATACAGATAGCTGTAGCGGTGACCACGCCTCGGTTAAACCTCATCGGCTATGGCACCGCCACAAGTAAAGGTAATATTAAAGATATAAACATTCGCGCGACTCGGCATTTTTAAAATTTATAGTGGCTACGGGTACGGCGTTGCTGCAACACTCAGACCATGTTCAGGGATAGTAACTCTTCCTAGTCCAATTTTTTGTCTGCGCAATGGGTCTGCGCATGCGTCAAATATGGCGACGTTTTTCTTGTCAGGGAAAAAATAATATTTCAAATTGTGATTTATACACATTGGTGTCTTGCAACACTGGCAAAGATTTATTTGTCAGTTTTATGGACTGGACAGAAGTATTTTTGACTCAAGTTGGCTGCAAAGCCGAGTTACTGTACTTACCATTTTTCACTCACTTGCACTTTCGCTCTCTCGTGCACACTAACCTCTGAACCTAACCATTCAAATTACAAAGTAAGGAATTATTTTTTTCAGCCTTTTTAATGATTTTGACTGATTGTCCTTCAAAAACTTGCTCAGACCCAAAATAATTTTTGCAACGTCATTGCCAAAGAGGGGACGTTATATAGGCCGCGAGGCCCAGGCTTAAGAGCCTGTCCCTACTACTACTACTACTACTACTATTAGGGGAAGACGGGGTAAAAAGCGCATGGGCGGGTAAGAAGCCCACCCCAATTATCTCATGAAATGAAGCAAATTTCAGTCTCATTTTTTTGGGGTGGGCTTTCTTACCCGCCCATGCGCTTTTTTACCCCGTCTTCCCCTACAACTGCAATATTCAAATATCACTGTTTGACAAAACAACCCCACCTAACACGATATATAAACAAGAGGGACAAACAAGAAAGGAACAGCAACAGCTATCGTGAATGCACACATACAACACGATTGGCAAACCTACGTCTCATTTGAATCGAACACGGGCCACAAAATGGGCTTGATTCGCCATTTAAAAAAAAATCAGATTGACCTCCCTTGCTGTTTTTTTTAACTGATCACAGACTAACAAAAAGCGAGAGAGAGGAGAGAGAGAGAGAGAGAGAGAGAGAGAGAGAGGAGAGGAGAGAGAGAGAGAGAGAGAGACGAGAGAGAGAGAGAGAGAGAGAGAGAGAGAGAGAGGAGAGAGAGAGAGAGACTTTATTTTACAAGGATAAAGAATTTAGGCTGGGCCTAGTCTTCCATTCTGTCCTTGGTTCCACGTGCTTCAGAGAGAGAGAGAGAGAGAGAGAGAGAGAGAGAGAGAGACTTTATTTTACAAGGATAAGAATTTAGGCTGGGCCTAGTCTTCCATTCTGTCCCTTGGTTCCACGTGCTTCAGAGAGAGAGGAGAGAGAGAGAGAGAGAGAGAGAGAGAGAGAGAGAGGGAGAGAGAGGGAGGGGGACAGGAGAGAGAGAGAGAGAGAGAGAGAGAGAGAGAGAGAGAGAGAGAGACTTTATTTTACAAGGATAAGAATTTAGAGAGTCTTCCATTCTGTCCTTGGACGTGAGAGAGAGAGAGAGAGAGAGAGAGAGAGAGAGAGAGAGAGAGAGAGAGAGAGAGAGAGAGAGAGAGAGAGAGAGGAGAGAGAGAGAGGAGAGAGAGAGAGAGAGAGAGAGAGAGAGAGAGAGAGAGAGAGACTTTATTTTACAAGGATAAGAATTTAGGCTGGGCCTAGTCTTCCATTCTGTCCTTGGTTCCACGTGCTTCAGAGAGAGAGAGAGAGAGAGAGAGAGAGAGAGAGAGAGAGAGAGAGAGAGAGAGAGAGAGAGAGAGAGAGAGAGAGAGAGAGAGAGAGAGAGAGAGAGAGAGAGAGAGAGAGAGAGAGAGAGAGAGAGAGAAATTGAAATTGAAATTGAAATTGAAAAATGAATTTTATTGACATTAGCAAACAATGCTCCGATGCCAAGGAAGCACAAACCATGAACTAAAGAATAATATAAGCCTAACTGGCGACTAAATCAGTTCATAAGATTTGTTTTTAAGAAACATAAAATAAAACATCTTACATACATAGACAGATTACACTAGAGAAAAATAAATTTACACAAAAGCATAACTGTTAGACTGACCAAGCAACAATAATACGTAAGATACCAATAGGATAGGTCGGGTAATGCAGCACAAAGTTATATGCAAC
>CM065694.1:12299180-12301680 GCA_017654935.2 Phymorhynchus buccinoides
CCTCACCCACCCACCCCTTTCCCCCAACCCCACCCCCACCCCTCAACCCCCTGCCTAAGCACTGTCTTTGACCTTTATGTCTGTCTGTCTGTCTGTGTGTTCTGTCTGTCTGTCTGTATGTCTGTGTGTTCTGTCAATCTGTCTGTCTCTCTCCATCTGGTAAGTGGGTGCACGTGTGTGTGTGTGTGTGTGTGTGTGTGACTTTCTCGCTGTCTCTCTTTATCTGCGTGAGCGCATGTGTATGTTTTGTGTGTGTGTGTATCTGTGCGTGCGTCTGTGTATGTGTGTGTGTGTGTGTGTGTGTGTGTGTGTGTGTGTGTGTGTGTGTGTGTGTGTGTGTGTGTGTGTGTGTGTGTGACTTTTTCTCTGTCTCTCTTTATCTGTGTGTGTGCATGCGTGTCTCTGTGCGTGCATCTGTGTGTGTGTGTGTGTGTGTGTGTGTGTGTGTGTGTGTGTGTGTGTGTGTGTGTGTGTGTGTGTTGTGTGTGTGTGTGTGTGTGTGTGTATGTGTGTGTGTGTGTGTGCTTGTGTGTGTGTATGTGTACTTGTGTGTGTGTGTGTGCTTGTGTGTGTATGTGTACTTGTGTGTGTGTGTGTGTGTGTGTGTGTGTGTGTGTGTGTGTGTGTGTATGCATGCGTTCCTTTGTGTGTGTGTATCTGTGAGTGCGTGTGTGTGTATGTGTGTGTGTGTATATGTGTGTGTGTGTGCGCGTGTGTGTGTGTCTCTGTGTGTGTGTGTGTGTGTGTGTGTGTGTGTGGTGTGTGCGTGCGTGCGCGTGCGTGCGCGTGCGTGTGCGTGCGTGTGCGTGTGCGTGTGTGTGTGTGCGCGCGCGCGCGCGCGCGCGTGTGTGTGTGTGTGTGGTTGTTGCTTTTGAAAAATAATAAAAGAACGTCTGTTTCACTGAAAGTAATATAGACATAACAGTGTGTGTGTGTGTGTGGTGTGTGTGTATGTGCGTGCATGCGTGTGTGTGTGTGTGTGTGTGTGTGTGTGTGTGTGTGTGTGTGTGTGTGTTTCCGTGCGTGCGTGGCCTTTTGTGTGTGTGTGCATGCGTACGTGCGTGTGTGTGTATGCATGCGTGCCTCTGTGTGTGTGTGTGTGTGTGTGTGTGTGTGTGTGTGTGTGTGTGTGTGTGTGTGTGTGTGTGTGTGTGTGTGTGTGTGTCTCCAATGCGTGTCAACCCTCAAAACGTGTAGCGGTCTCTGATCACAATCTGACATAGCATGACGTGGGGGGGGGGGAGATAACCCATCGATACAGTGATAGCACAGATACAGTGACACAACCATCGTGACGACCAACAACAACAACAACAACAACAACACGCAACCCCCTGAACTGCCAGCCAACGCTCCCAGGGGTATCCACGCTCCGCCATTTATGCGTTAATAAACACCCTGGCGCTCGTGGGTTAAACGATACCCCGGGCATTTAAGGGTTAATGAGAAGTAAAGACGGGGTCTTTTCTGAGGTCGGGTGGCTGATAATAGGTAGCTGATCGTGTTACGGGTGCTCGTGTTTTGGGAGAATTCTTACATATTATTGTTATTATTAGTAGTAAAAGAACGATATATTCGGTTACGATGTGCGTGTACTGAGAGTTTGTAGCGCATGATTAGCGAGAAGGTACACCGCTACTCCATTCGCGCAATAAGAAATGCTACAGGCTACTATTATCGAATGATCACCTGTCATACTACCCGTTTATTGAGAGTTAATAATAATAATAATAATAATAATAATAATTAATAATGCGTATATAGCGCATAATCTTGCTAAGCAACTCAACGTGCTTTTCACTCACCATTCGTACAAACATTTCTAACAGACTGGTTCACGTATCCTCACCATACATCTCTACGAGTTCTTCTTAGTATTAGGTAAGTTATAGTCACAGAGGCGTCTCTGTGAAACTCGGGTTGCTCCCACCTCCTGGAGAGCGCGTCGCAGCCAGAGACGCGCAACCCAATTAAAAAAAAAAATTGCATGCGATTTTTGTGTGACTGATGAGGAAGGAAAGGGGGTACATTTTCACCAAATGACAACTTTTTCGTTGCGACTGGATTGAACGTACCCTGGCTTAAAGACTCCAGGGACCATCCCAACAGCAGAAGCACTTGAACACAATGGTACAAATGCATCAGCTATGAATGAGAGCATTACGCGTGGGACCGTGTTCGATTACCCCGCCACGTGAGCAACCACACTCCGTCTTCGGGGGAATTGAGAGTTGTGACGAAGTAGTAGTACTAAAGGCTAATCAGTACTGACTTCTCCACTATAAACACCATTGGTTTTAGCCCAGGCCCTGCCGGAATAGCAGCTGCCCCCTCTGCTATCTGGTTGCTATAGTCGGAAACGACAGACAGGTGATCAGATATGATTTGATTCGATTGATTTAATTTAAAGTCTGTTCACAACAATGGTGATATTAGACTTAAAAAAGGAAGAAATCTAAGAACTAAAGTAAGTGGGAAAATGTGTGTGTGTGTGTGTGTG
>CM065694.1:12321680-12329180 GCA_017654935.2 Phymorhynchus buccinoides
TATAAACACCAATATTGACTGACATCTGCCAATGGAATTGAAATGCAAACTACAGTAGAAAAGATAAGAAGAAGAGAGAAAAAAAACCTCATTTCTCAAACAGTGCAATCAGCATTAAGAAATACAACAATACACAAATTGAAGAACATATTGTAGAAACAGAATTGCGGATTTGAAAAACAAACAAGCACTTGAGAGCCATGGTTGACATACAATTCTACTGTGTATACAAATCGGATGAAATCCTTCTAGTTATGCTCACTTTATCCGATGTCTCCCGTACAAGAATCTGATAAAATATCTTACTTTGTTGTATCGGATATTTTTTATTTAATTCCTGTATTGCGATCTACATGAACGGAAACAGTAGAGTATTTGTTTTTAGACGGAAGTATTTCACGTGAATCATGACTCACATACATCACCACAATCGGATCGTATTGGTGTCAGATCGTATGCCGTGTGGCCAGTTCTTTACTCGTGTTTTTATATTTAAGATTTGTTTCTAAAAACGCATACACACACGCATGCGCCACGTTTTTAAGTTATCGTGACGGATGCTGTTCTCTGGGTAAAAGTTCTTAGGAGCAATTTCAAATACTAATATCTGCTGGGTTTTTTGTTTGTTTCTGTAATAAGTTTCTTATCTAACAAACATGCACAAATACCTAAAATGATCAGTTAGTTTTGGGGGGAAAAAAAAACTGTTGAGAGACACACAGAGAGAGGGGGGAGAGAGAGAGAGAGAGAGAGAGAGAGAGAGAGAGAGAGAGAGAGAGAGAGAGAGAGAGAGAGAGAGAGAGAGAGAGAGAGAGAGAGAGAGAGAGAGAGAGAGAGAGTGGACACTAGAAAACTTTATTTGACAAGGATAAAGATTTTAGGCGATGCCTATTCTTACAATCTGTCCTTGGATAAAAGAAAACAAATTAAAAAAAACCCACAATTAAGAGAGAGAGAGAGAGAGAGAGAGAGAGAGAGAGAGAGAGATGAGGAGAGAGAGAGCGAGAGAGAGAGAGAGAGAGAGAGAGAAAAAATCAGAGAGACACTGACAGAGACTGAGAGACAGAGCAGAGACAGAGACAGAAACAGATAATTTAATCTTATTCCATAAGCTGATATAGTAGTCTACTTTTCTTGATCGACAGTGCGACCACAGACACACACACACACACACACACACACACACACACACACACACACACACACACACAGAAGAACAAAGCAAGGATTTTTGATAACTTATTATTATTATTATTATTATTTGTGGGTGGGGGTGGGGGTGCGAAATACCATTTCTCTTCGCGATGGAAGCTGGTTAGTGTTTTGTTCTCGTTAGTCCCTCTCTCTGTCTGTCTCTTTGTTTCTGTCTCCAATGTCACTTGTCCTCTTTTCTTCTCCTCCGACTCTCTGACATATACCGTTTCCTTTTCAAGTTTCGTGAAAAGAGCACAAGTGAAAGAGAAGATGGGTTAGGAAATATAGAGGTAGTGGGGGGGGGGGAAGAGAGGGGGGGGGGGTGGGAGAGAGAGAGGGAGGAGAGAGACAGAGAGAGAGAGAGAGAGAGAGAGAGAGAGAGAGAGAGAGAGAGACAGAGCGAGAGAGAGAGAGATGAGGGCAGTAGAAGAGGGGGGGGGCAGTAGGAGAAGTTACCGTGGCGTGTAGCAGGAGGAGAGAGAGAGAGAGAGAGAGAGAGAGAGAGAGAGAGAGAGATGAGAGCAAGAGAAAAGAGAGAAGGATGGCAGTAGGAGAGGTGGGAGTAGAGGAGAGGGGAGAGAGAGAGAGAGAGAGAGAGAGAGAGAGAGAGAGAGAGAGAGAGAGAGAGAGAGAGAAGAGAGAGAGAGACAGACAAGAGAAAGAGAGAAGGAGGGCAGTAGAAGAGGGGCAGTAGAGAGGCGTGGCGTAGAGAGAGAGAGGGGGGGGAGAGAGAGAGAGAGAGAGGGAGAGAGATAGAGAGAGAGAGAGAGAGACAGAGAGAGAGAGAGAGAGAGAGAGAGAGAGACAGAGCGAGAGAGATGAGAAGGGGGCAGTAGAAGAGTGGGGCAGTAGGAGAGGCGTGGGCGTAGAGAGAGAGGGGGGAGAGAGAGAGAGAGAGAGAAGAGAGAGAGACTGAGAGAGAGAGAGAGAGAGAGAGAGAGAGAGAGAGAGAGAGACAGAGAGAGAGAAAGAGAGAGAGAGAGAGTAGGGCAAAGTAGAAGACGGGGGCAGTAGGAGAGGCGTGGCCTAGAGGAGAGTTAGAGAGAGAGAGAGAGAGATGAGAGAGAGAGAGACACAGAGAGAGACAGAGAGAGACAGACAAAGAGAGAGAGAGAGAGAGAGAGACTCAGACAGAGATACAGAAAACAGAGACTGATGCATGAGAGAGAGAGAGAGAGAGGAGAGAAAGAGAGAGGGTAAAGGTAGAAGAGGGGGTGGGGTAGGGGGTAGGATTAGGAAAGGGAGGGTGGGAGGTGGTGGTCGTCGTTGAAATGTCCCTTAGTCCTGGTGGTTCTTTGATTTCTTGACTAATGATATTTGTTCCTCGAGGTAAACCGATCCGAGGCGTTCAAAGTGAAAGGACAAACGGCTCGAGTTTCATGAAGAAGGAGAAAGAGTCTTTCTTTCTGTACAAGTAGCTAGTGTATAGAATAGATATAGGTACCCAAAACTTATTATTTTTCTTTATAGCCACTTCCATTATTGTATTTCGTTTTCTCATTTCCAAGATTAGGTTATTTCATAAGGTGCGTGCGTGACGATGGTTTTTTGGAAGATAATTATTGCCTCAAACTGAGATGAAAATATAATATTCTACTGTAATGGGGTAAGGGGGGGGGGGGGGGGTGAGAGGGGGGTGGTAGGGTAGTGATACAATACCGGAGGTTCTTTGTGAAAAGTCATCTGACTATAAAAGAAAAAAGTACCAGCTTTAAATGTGAAACTATGTTGGTTTCTACTCAGAAGCAAGGGAATATGACCCCACCCCCCACCCTCTCCTCCCAACCCCTTCCTTCTATTCTTCTACCCATCCACTTTTTTTGTCTCTCTTTGTTCTTGTCTCTGTCTCTCAATCTGAATGAGTGTCTGTCTCTCTCCGTTATTGCACCTACCTACCTACCTACCTACCTACCTACCTTACCACCTTGCAAAAACAAACACGCAGAGGGAAAGAGAACACTTTCACTGCATCAGAAAAATTACGTAAATGGAAGAGGGGGTGAGAAAGAGAGATTGAGAGAGAGAGAGAGAGAGAGAGAGAGAGAGAGAGAGAGAGAGAGAGAGAGAGAGAGAGAGAGAGAGAGAGAGAAGAGAGAGAGAGAGAGAGAGAACTTGAAAGCTTGAAAACTTAAACTTTATTTTCCAAGGATAATAGATTTTAGGCAACGCGCTTATTCTTCGCAATCCTGTTCTTGAGAGAGAGAGAGAGAGAGCAGAGAGAGAGAGAGAGAGAGAGAGAGAGAGAGAGAGAGAGAGAGACGAGAGAGAGAGAGAGAGAGAGAAGAGAGAGAGAGAGAGAGATGCGAGAGCGAGAGAGAGAGCGACTGAGAGAGAGAGAGAGAGAGAGAGAGAAAGAGATAGAGAGAGAGCGAGAGAGAGACAGAGAGAGAGAGACAGACAGACAGAACAGGACAGACACAGAAGCATACAGATATTTGATTCATGGAAAGAAATTGAGCACTAGCCGATACAAAAGTTAATCACAAGACACTAACAATATAATCATATAAAAAACAGTTAACGAGTAGAATAACAGTGAATAAGTAGATACTAATCATCATCATCATATAGTAAAAAGCCAACTGTCCGTGTGTGTGTGTGTGTGTGTCTGTGTGTGTGTGTGTGTGTCTGAAACACAAAACGGGCCTTATAACTCCGCCGTTTTTCGACCGAATCGCTTCAAATTGGCTGTGAGCCCTAACGGGGCGATGGCAACGGCAACCGAGGCGGCCATGTCATTTGCGCGGTTTCGCAAATGCGCGAAACGCGCATCCGCTGGCCTCTCGGCGCCCGTATCTCCGGCGTTTCTGGGCCGATTGCCTTCGAATTTGGCAGGAAGATGACCGGGGCCGGGGACTATCCGTGTGCCAAATCGATTCAGAAATGCCGGAGATACGGGCGCCGACAGGCCGCTTCACGTTTTCACAAACCGCGGCGTAACCAGACCCGACATTGACTCGGGATATAGAACATGCGTGACCAGGGATAGTGACTATCGTCGTGCAAAATTTCAACACCATCCGTTCATAAACACGCGCTATTTTGCAGGACGCTAATTTCAACCAACACTTCACACATAACCAAAGACTCTAAAAGGGGAAGATGGACTACTTAAGAGTTACGGCGAGCCTGGCTGATAGAGTTATCGTTAGTGGGGTAGTTCACAATGGCGGCTATGCAAAGACTCAGATTGGAATTTGAACGGAGAATTCAACTGGCCTATCGACGTGTAAATGTGTAAAGATGTTTAAAAGGGACATAACCAGTGTTTCTGTCCTCACTACTCATATAGGGAAAAGAGACCAGATGTTAGTCTTTTCTTTGGGGGTGGGAGTAGAACACAGCAAGCTTCCCCCCCCTAGGGATACTGGGAGGGGGGGGGGGGTGTCTTCCGTACAAATAGTTCCCCACTGGAAGCTATGTGCTTATAACTACCTCTAATCTGTCAGTCTCTTTGATTCTGCCTTTTCCCTTTGCATGCTGTTATCTACTATCGTTCTGCCTTTCCGGTCCATTCTCCTGCCTTTTTTCAAGAAATACTTTCAAAAAGATTTCCTCTAGCCAAAGTCAGATATGCTGGGCCTAATTATTCTTACTTAGGTGCATAACAGCAGCATGATGCATCTACATTCGTAATTGACAGAAATTCTCCTGCCTTTTTTCAAGAAATACTTTCAAAAAGATTTCCTCTACCCGAAGTCAGACATGCTGGGCCTAATTATTCTTACTTAGGTGCATAACAGCAGCATGATGCATCTACGTTCTGTAATTGACAGAAACATGCCTGAACGACCGAAGAACAAGAACTTAGAAGACGAAGAAGACGAAGAAGACAGTACTACTCTCCTCTCTCTCTCTCTCTCTCTCTCTGCACGTGCGAGGTCAAAGTCGAAATGATTATGAAACACTCTTTCTGCGATAGGTCAAGATCGCCGCCTCGCCCCCCCCCACCCCAGCCCCCCCCCCTGAAAAGAAAGACCTTACACATTTGTGATCCATTTTCTTGGAAGGTGAAATGCTGCCTTCTTCTTGGAAATGTAAAACCGAAAGTTTCACTTTCGTGTGTTTGAGACTGGCTGTCTGTTGAAAGCCACAATAGCAAACAAGTGTGTCGCCGAGTGGCAGATAAGTCCCCGAGCAAGTAAATGTGGGGAGGGGGTAGGTGTAGGGAGGAGATAGCTGCCACGGGGTTAAAACTGCCACGGGGGTTAACTGCCACGGGGCGATTGCTAGTTATCATCATATAGTAAAAAGCCAACTGTCCGTCTGTGTGTGTGTGTCTGAAACACAAAATGGGGCCTTATAACTCCGCCGTTGTTCGACCGAATCGCTTCAAATTTGCTGTGAGCCCTAACGGGGCGATGGCAACGGCAACCGAGGCGGCCGTATCATTTGCGCGGTTTCGCAAATGCGCCGGAAGATGACCGGGGACGGGGACTATCCGTGTACCAAACCGAAAGCGAATCGGTTCAGAAACGCGCGCGCTATACGACTCCGCCGTTTCTTAACCGAATCGCTTCAAATTTGCTGTACTCAGCGTTACCAGTACTTGGCGTTACCGTTACTAGGCGTTACCGTTACAAGGCGTTACTGGTATTCGGCGTTGCGCTATAATCTTAAAAAAGTAGGGCGATGGAGATCTGTAACTGGAATAACACATTTTGTCCAAGACTGAATTTTATCTGACTGAAATTAAATATTTAATCCAAAAGTGAATTACCTCCAACTGAAATAACATCTTTCATCAAACACTGAGATTAAAACTGTAACTGAAATTACACCTGACTGAAGCTACATAATGATTAATTCCAAGGCTGGCTTACCTCTAACTGAAATCATGTATTTAATCGAACACGAACTTAACTCTAACTGAACTCATGTATTTAATCTAACACCGCCTTAACTCTAACTGAAATAATGCATTTAATACAACGCGGACTTAACTCTAAATGAAAATATGTCTTTAGTCCAACACTGGATTAACCCTTTCGCCGCCAGCCGTTTTTCAGCCAAAACATACCATTAAACTTAACTGGGTAGAGAAAAAAAAATCTTCAATATTGTGAATTCCTCAGTGACATGCATAACATTAGGCCTGTCCTTACCTCCCAAAATGAAGAAACTAGGGTCTCCAGATAACAGACCCTGGTTTGATGCCTTTTAGTGACATGGGTGTTGAACCATCGTGGTGCAAAAATGCGACATTGGCGGTGAAAGGGTTAACTCTCACCGAAATTATGTATTTAATATAACACTGAGATTAACTCTAACCGAAATTATGTCTTTAATACAACACTGGATTAACTCTAACTGAAATTATGTTTTTAATACAACACTGGATTAACTATAACTGAAATTATGTTTTTAATCTAACACTGAGATTAACTCTCAATGAAATTATGTCTTTAATGCAACACTGGATTAACTCTCACTGAAATTATGTCTTTAATCTAACACTGGATTAACTCTCACTGACATTATGTCTTTAATCTAACACTGAGATTAACTCTCACTGACATTATGTCTTTAATCTAACACTGGATTAACTCTCACTGAAATTATGTCTTTAATACAACACTGGATTAACTCTCACTGAAATTATGTCTTTAATCTAACACTGGATTAACTCTCACTGAAATTATGTCTTTAATCTAACACTGGATTAACTCTCACTGAAATTATGTCTTTAATCTAACACTGGATTAACTCTCACTGAAATTATGTCTTTAATCTAACACTGGATTAACTCTCACTGAAATTATGTCTTTAATCTAACACTGGATTAACTCTCACTGAAATTATGTTTTTAATCTAACACTGGATTAACTCTAACTGAAATTATGTCTTTAATCTAACACTGGATTAACTCTCACTGAAATTATGTCTTTAATCTAACACTGGATTAACTATAACTGAAATTATGTTTTTAATACAACACTGGATTAACTCTCACTGAAATTATGTTTTTAATCTAACACTGAGATTAACTCTCACTGAAATTATGTCTTTAATGCAACACTGGATTAACTCTCACTGAAATTATGTCTTTAATCTAACACTGGATTAACTATAACTGAAATTAACTTTAATCTAACACTGAGATTAACTCTCACTGAAATTATGTCTTTAATCTAACACTGGATTAACTCTAACACTGGATTAACTAACACTGGACTAACTATAACTGAAATTATGTTTTTAATACAACACTGGATTAACTCTCACTGAAATTATGTTTTTAATCTAACACTGAGATTAACTCTCACTGAAATTATGTCTTTAATCTAACACTGGATTAACTCTCAC
>CM065694.1:12341680-12344180 GCA_017654935.2 Phymorhynchus buccinoides
CTAATCTTAACGTCCAAGTAAGCATGGGCTTAAGGCTCTGTCAGACCAATTGACATACGCTAGAACACCAAGGCTACATCAAAATATTGTTACGCTTTCCATAGTTATCCAGGGACTGTCTTTAGCCATGACAAGCTCCTAGCATAACATCATCAGTCTCCCAAATCCCCCGAAGTCGGAGTGTGGCTGCGCACGTGGCGGGGTAATCAAAGCGGTCACGCGGTGTAATGATATCATCCCTAAGTAACTGATGCATTTGTATCGTAGTGTTCAACTAAGTGCTTAGGCTGTTCGGATGATCCCTGGAGTGTTTTTATTTAGCCAGGGCCTGTATTCACGTTGAGATAGCATGAGACTTAGCATGATGCTAACTTAAAAGCTCTTCCAATGTCCTATAGGATTTAATAGGACTTTTGGAAGAGCTTCTAAGTTAGCATGATGCTAAGTCTCATGCTATCTCAACGTGAATACAGGCCCTGGTTACTACGACAGGAGCAGCAACAACAACAACAACGTCCAACTGAGTTATGTTATAAAGTTATGTTATAAAGCAACAGAGTTTCCATCTCAGGACTCCAACAGGGGTGGGTGGGTGGGGGGGTATGTGGGTGGGGGTGGTGGGTGTATACAGTGTCCCCAGGACATCCTAGAAGGGCCGGCTGGGATTTGGGACGTGTTAAGGCGATGAGAGCTTCGTCCACAGGACCAGAAACCCACCCCTCTGAAATGGGAGATAAATTCCACCCTGCCTCCAATACCACCACTATCCCGTTTCTCGTTCTGTCCTACATTTCGCTCTAATTCTCTTCTTGTCTTGTCTCTCTCTCTCCTTCTCTTTCTGTCCTACATTTCGCTCTAATTCTCTTCTTGTCTTGTCTCTCTCTCTCTTCTATTTCTGTCCTACATTTCGCTCTGATTCTCTTACTTGTCTTTCTCTCTCTTCTCTTTCTTACATTTCGCTCTAATTCTCTTTTTGTTTTGTCTCTCTCTCTCTCCTTCTATTTCTGTCCTACATTTCGCTCTAATTCTCTTTTTGTCTTGTCTCTCTCTCATTCCTTCTCTTTCTGTCTTACATTTCGCTCTGATTCTCTTTTTGTCTTGTCTTGTCTCTCTCTCCTTCTCTTTCTGTCCTACATTTCGCTCTAATTCTCTTTTTGTCTTGTCTCTCTCTCTCCTTCTCTTTCTGTCCTACATTTCGCTCTAATTCTCTTTTTGTCTTGTCTTGTCTCTCTCTCTCCTTCTCTTTCTGTCCTACATTTCGCTCTAATTCTCTTTTTTCTTGTCTTGTCTCTCTCTCTCCTTCTCTTTCTGTCCTACATTTCGCTCTAATTCTCTTTTTGTCTTGTCTTGTCTCTCTCTCTCTCCTTCTCTTTCTGTCCTACATTTCGCTCTAATTCTCTTTTTGTCTTGTCTTGTCTCTCTCTCCTTCTCTTTCTGTCCTACATTTCGCTCTGATTCTCTTTTTGTCTTGTCTTGTCTCTCTCTCTCCTTCTCTTTCTGTCCTACATTTCGCTCTAATTCTCTTCTTGTCTTGTCTCTCTCTCTCCTTCTCTTTCTGTCCTACATTTCGCTCTAATTCTCTTTTTTCTTGTCTTGTCTCTCTCTCTCCTTCTCTTTCTGTCCTACATTTCGCTCTAATTCTCTTCTTGTCTTGTCTCTCTCTCTCCTTCTCTTTCTGTCCTACATTTCGCTCTAATTCTCTTCTTGTCTTGTCTCTCTCTCTCCTTCTCTTTCTGTCCTACATTTCGCTCTAATTCTCTTCTTGTCTTGTCTCTCTCTCTCCTTCTCTTTCTGTCCTACATTTCGCTCTAATTCTCTTTTTGTCTTGTCTCTCTCTCTCTCCTTCTCTTTCTGTCCTACATTTCGCTCTAATTCTCTTTTTGTCTTGTCTCTCTCTCTCTCTCTCCTTCTCTTTCTGTCCTACATTTCGCTCTAATTCTCTTTTTGTCTTGTCTCTCTCTCTCCTTCTCTTTCTGTCCTACATTTCGCTCTGATTCTCTTTTTGTCTTGTCTCTCTCTCTCCTTCTCTTTCTGTCCTACATTTCGCTCTAATTCTCTTTTTGTCTTGTCTCTCTCTCTCCTTCTCTTTCTGTCCTACATTTCGCTCTAATTCTCTTTTTGTCTTGTCTCTCTCTCTCCTTCTCTTTCTGTCCTACATTTCGCTCTGATTCTCTTTTTGTCTTGTCTTGTCTCTCTCTCCTTCTCTTTCTGTCCTACATTTCGCTCTAATTCTCTTTTTGTCTTGCCTCTCTCTCTCCTTCTCTTTCTGTCCTACATTTCGCTCTAATTCTCTTTTTGTCTTGTCTCTCTCTCTCCTTCTCTTTCTGTCCTACATTTCGCTCTGATTCTGTTTTTGTCTTGTCTCTCTCTCTCTCCTTCTCTTTCTCTCCTACATTTCGCTCTGATTCTCTTTTTGTCTTGTCTCTCTCTCTCCTTCTCTTTCTGTCCTACATTTCGCTGTCAATGGGCCCTTCAGGTGGAGTTATCGTCCTGAGCTCTT
>CM065694.1:12354180-12361680 GCA_017654935.2 Phymorhynchus buccinoides
ATTGATCAGCTTGAATATGAAACCCGACCTCTACCACCCGTGACGTCAGTCATCCACCCGACTGAGTGACAGCACATGCGCACGCGCACACTCACACATGCACATGCGCACGCGCACACACAGAGACACACACACACACACACACACGTAAAAGGAACGTCCTTTTAATTGATACTTTACAATTTTTGTACTTTGATTGTTCCTTGCTTTGTTCCATTGTGTCTGGAACATTTGTTAATGTGGGTGACAGGGGAGAAAATGAAAGAAACAACCATCTTCACTTCAATCTCCCGTTCATTTATACTCTCTCTCTCTCTCTCTCTCTCTCTCTCTCTCTCTCTCTCTCTCTCTCTCTCTCTCTCTCTCTCTCTCTCTATCTCTCTCTATCTCTCTCTGTCTCTGTCTCTCTCTCTCTCTCTCTCTCTCTGTCTCTCTCTCTCTCTCTCTCTCTCTCTCTCTCTCTCTCTCTCTCTCTGTCTCTCTCTCTCTCTCTATCTCTCTCTCTCTCTATATATATATCTCTCTCTCTCTCTCTCTCTCTCTCTCTCTCTCTCTCTCTCTCTCTCTCTCTCTCTCTCTCTCTCTCTCTCTCTCTCTCTCTCTCTCTCTCAATATAGTTATTTCAATGCGTTATATTATTTGTCGAGTTGCTTTCATATTACTTTTCATTCTGAGGACAGGATGAAAAAAAGCTGTCAAGCTTACTCCTTTATCCTCAATAAAGATCATTTTGACTTGACTTGGATTGACTTGACTTGACACTTTCAAAAGGCAAAGCGTTTCTTAGTGGAAAATACTACAGTGCAAATAGTGTTATTTTGTTAGCTTATGTGGGTTATGATTAGGCCCTACTTCCCTGCATTGTCTTTCTGCTTGTGAAACAAATGAGCATAAATCAAGTAGTGTCATCTCAACCCTCTCTCTGTCTCTCTGTGTGTCTGTCTCTCTCTCATTCAAGTATCACCACCACCCACACACCATATCAAAAACAGCATTATCATCAACAGCAAAGGGATGTAATTCAGTCCCTTTGTGGTGCTTACCCCTGTGTGCATCATACGATACTTTGGCTCAGCATTTACCTCCCCTAACCGACAAAAAAACCACCCGACCTACATCTTGTGTTCTTATATTTTACTAAACCTAAGCTTCCTAAAGTATGCCCATAAATTTGCCGAAACTCAATACTCTCCCAAACAGCTTGGTCTCCCATTTTAATGGTAACTTTGCGTGAGGGAAATCCACTCGCTAATCAAGGGACCAAGAAGCAGAGCCATCATGCCCATCCATTCTGGCTGATGGATAGCTTAGCGTCCAATAATTGGTCGTGGACCCTTATGATACATCTGTGTCGTTACAAAATCGGGACTTTCCTGGAGTTGCACTGCCTCCGGGTATTGCTTCCAGGGTCGTTCCCACATCTTTATATCTACTAATGTCCCCCATATGTGTCTGTTTCAGACCGGAGGACGTTAAGCGGATTTTCATCATGGACCCTTATGGACAGAGTTCTTGGAGACTGGGGATGAAGATGAGGAAGAAAGAAGTGACGAGGAGACGATGTGCGGAGATACTAGTGTCATGTGTATTGATTGGTGATGACGAGATGTTGTTATTTGATTGTCTGCTATAACTTATAAGTTAATAATGGTTATTGATTCTCTCTCTCTCTCTCTCTCTCTCTCTCTCTCTCTCTCTCTCTCTCTCTCTCTCTCTCTCTCTCTCTCTTTTAAATGTGTACATTTCTAAGTTGATGTAATGAATTTCAATGCTAATTATTCGGTTGGTATAATTTTGTTTCACACGTTTGATTAACGTTCTTTCAGCTATGCTGTATCTCTGTCATGTTGTTGCACCTAACCTGAATTCCTCCCTTGGAGATATTAAAGTATACTTGAACTTCAACGTGAACTTGAACGCGGCAGCCGTCGTGGATGATTCCCGTAACATGGCGGACCCTTGAACGAAGGGGTCTGTGACTGGAACATTCGGACGGAGTCCCAGTCTTGGTGTTGTTTCTGTCCTTGATGCTTAGGGTGGAATCAGCATCGTCGTCGTGGCGGGAAGGAGATGGTGTAGCATTGTGAGACAGCCTGTAGCAAGTCATCGATCTCAACGCCCGCTTTACTTGTCGCCGGTTGCTTGGTTGCTAACCCCTCTCCCAAAGGCCGTCTCCAGAACCACCGGGCGGCCTTCTCCATACCTGGGTGATGGTGTCGGTTGCAGAGTATACCAAATATAGCATTTTAAAATCACCTGGGTGTTGGCGTCGTCGACACACGGGCAGGAGACACACGGTCGAGTCGAACAGTCTCTGCAGGCGGATGATTCCCCCCTAGTAGAAGGCTGGTCACCGGCTCGGAAAATAGCACCCGGAGCAACTACTGCGCATCTTCGGTCTTGCTGGCTCTAGTCCATCACTGCGGACATCATCCAAGTCGCCGTACGTCGCCCCGTCCGCGTGCCAAGTCAGCCAATACCCGTGGTGATGGAGGAAGACTGCGCCGCCCTTGCTGCTATCTGCCACCTAGCAGCACTTCGAGTGCATTTCAGTTACCCCACACTCGGGAATGTGATGCCATCTATAATTCTCGGCCGCAGCGCTTCGCACAGGCTGCTCTTGTGTTGGTAGGGTAGGGCAGGTGGGGTTAATGCGTCTCCGTGTTCAGTCAGCATCTTCGGGTGTTGGTTGTTGTTTTTTCTCGTTGCTTTCTCACGACTATGGCTTCCGCATAGCTGCTATTTAGGAGGGCTGGGCTGAAACGTGTTATAATTATATAGCGGATATGTCTTGCCCAGGGCACACCGCATCCACAGAGAGGGTCCCTGAAGGCCACCCAACCCCCAAGGCTGCAGCACTACGAACCGGTGCAGATGCCCCCTGGTTTGACGGTCAATGTCATTCACACTTGAAAAGAAACTAAATTGTAAAACAATCGGCTTATATGGGGTTTTGCAAAATTAGGGAACCATTCGAACCTTCCAGAAAGTCTAGTGCCACGTTGTTATATTCCTATCATTGATGTCTAATGCGTCTGTGATAATCACAGAGAGATCAATCAATCAATCAATCAACAATATTTATTGCCATCAGCTTACAAAGCCCTTGTGGCAAGGGGGGTTACAATACTATCTTGCAAAAATGAAGAGAAATGAGGCAAAGGAAAAAATACAAAGAAAATAAACATGAAAATACAAAACCTAATTGTCCTGTTATGGCTATCATATAGTAAAAAGCCAACTGTCCGTGTGTGTGTGTGTGTGTGTGTCTGTGTGTCTGTCTGTCTGTCTGAAACACGAAAAGGGCCTTATAACTCCGCCGTTTTTCGACCGAATCGCTTCAAATTTGCTGTGAGCCCTCACGGGGCGATGGCAACGGCAACCGAGGCGGCCGTGTCATTTGCGCGGTTTCGCAAATGCGCGAAACGCGCATCCGCCGGCCTCTCGGCGCCCGTATCTCCGGCGTTTCTGGGCCGATTGCCTTCCAATTTGGCAGGAAGATGACCGGGGCCGGGGTCGATCCGTGTGCCAAACCGGAAGCGAATCGGTTCAGAAACGCGCGCGCTATATGCCGCTTCACCTTTTCACAAATAACTCCGCCGTTTCTTAACCGAATCGCCTAACATTTGCTGTCAGGCTTGCTATGACCCGGGCAAAGCATGGCAGGAAATTTGAACAGCATCTGTTCATAAATGCGCGCGAAAAGCACCAATTTACAGTTTTGCTCACTAGGCCAAACGACATCTGTCCAAACGTGCTGTTATTAAAGGGGGGGGGCAGGAGACCATGGTTCACAAGTGCTGGGGTGATCAGTAGGTCAGCCAGCTGGTTATGGGTAGGGTAGGGGGTGGGTGGATGGGCGGAGGGATGGTGGGGGGGAGGCAGTGGAGATTACAAGGGGATGACACTACACGTATCTGTATTATTAAAAAATCGGGACTTCACTGGTTTAGCACTGCCTCCGGGCATTGCCTCCAGTATTATTCCCACAATCTTTGTAATTACAAATGCCCCACATGCCGAAAGGCCGAACTATGATTATGAAACACTCTTTCTGCGATAGGTAAAGATGTGCCCCCCCCCCCCCCCCCCCCCTGAAAAGAAAGACCAGTAAAGGTAAAGATGTGCCACCCACCCCCCCCTGCATTTCTCGGTTAATTCTATTTTTCCGTTTGTGCCTTTCTTACCATACATAAAGCTGTATTTTAGGAACATTTTTAGCTAATAACCTTCTTGGAATACTAACCCTAGCCCTAACCCTAGCCCTAACCCTAGCCCTAACCCTAGCCCTAAACCTAGCCCTACCCCCCACTATGTACTGCAGTACACCGCGATTTGTCACAGTTGTGGTTCGTTGCGTTTTTCCGTCTTATAGGGTGGGGGGTAGGGTTAGGTTTAGGGCTAGGGTTAGGGATAGGGTTAGTATTCCAAAAAGGTTAGTAACTAAAAATGTTCCTAAAATACAGCTTTATGTATGGTAGGAAAGGCAATAACAGAAAAATAGAATTAACCGAGATAGGTAGGGGGGGGGGGGGGGGGGCACATCTTGCAAATAAGTCCCCGAGCAAGTAAATGTGGGGAGGGGGTAGGTGTAGGGAGGAGATATGTGTGTGTGTGTGTGTGTGTGTGTGTGTGTGTGTGTGTGTGCGTGCGCGCGCGAGTGAGTGTGTGTGTGTGTATATGTATATGTGCGTGCCTGCGTGGGTGGGGGTGGTGTGTGTATGTGTATGCCTATTAGCATGTGTGTGAGCGATTATTTGTTTTGTTGTTGAATTTCTTGCTTTTTAAATTTTGTTGTTGTTAAGCTCATAGAGCGAATATAGGGGTGGTAGACCCCCCCCCCCCCCCCCCCATGGATACAGGTAGGGGGGATGTCTTCCGTACAAATAGTTCCCCCACCTTCTGGAAGTTCTGTGCTTATAACTACCTCTTATCTGTCAGTCTCTTTGATTCTGCCTTTTCCCTTTGCATGCTGTTATCTACTATCGTTCTGCCTTTCCGGTCCATTCTCCTGTCTTTTTTCAAGAAATACTTTCAAAAAGATTTCCTCTAGCCAAAGTCAGACATGCTGGGCCTAATTATTCTTACTTAGGTGCATAACAGCAGCATGATGCATCTACGTTCGTAATTGACAGAAATTCTCCTGCCTTTTTTCAAGAAATACTTTCAAAAAGATTTCCTTTACCCGAAGTCAGACATGCTGGGCCTAATTATTCTTACTTAGGCGCATAACAGCAGCATGATGCATCTACGTTCGTAATTGACAGAAACATGCCTGAACGATCCAAGAACAAGAACTCAGAAGACGAAGAAGAAGAAGTACTCTCTCTCTCTCTCTCTCTCTCTCTCTCCCTCTCTCTCTCTCTGCGTGCGCGAGGTCAAAGTGAAACCCCCCCTGAAATGAAAGACCTTACGCGTTTGTGATCCATTTTCTTGGAAGGTGAAATGCTGCCTTCTTCTTAGAAATGTAAAAACCGAAAGTTTCACTTTCGTGTGTTTGAGACTGGCTCAAAGAAGGTCAAAGGAAAGATCTTTCACTGCCAGTCAGACATGCTGGGCCTAATTATGCTTACTTAGGCGCATAACAGCAGCATGATGCATCTACGTTCATAATTGACAGGAACATGCCTGAACGACCGAAGAAAAAGAATAACGAAAGAAGAAGAACTACAACTCTCTCTCTGAGTCGAAAAAAAAAGTGATGTTAGCAGGGGGATAGGAGGGGGGGTGCGCGCGGTCAAAGTTTAAATCATGATGAAACACTTTCTGGTATAGGTCAAGATGTGCCAACCCCCTACATTTCTCGGTTAATCTCTGTCTCTCTCTCTGTGTCTGTCTGTCTGTGTCTGTCTCTGTGCCTGCTCCGCGGGCGGAGGACGTTAAACAAATGTTCACTCATCCAACCGGAACAGCAGTTGTCCTCTTTGCTCTTTGTCTGTCTTTCTGTCTGTCTGTCTCGCTAGGTACTTCTTCTTCGAATTTGGAAGGTAGATGACGGGGACGGTGACGATCCCTGTGCCAAACCGGTGGGGTGGTGGAGGGTGGGGGGATGGTGGTGATGGGGGGGGGGGGGGGGGGGCAGTGGCGATTACACCGGGATGAGACTACACGTATCTGTATTATTAAAAAATCGGGACTTTACTGGTTTAGTCATATAGTAAAAAGCCAACTGTGTGTGTGTGTGTGTGTGTGTGTGTGTGTGTGTGTGTGTATGTGTGTGTGTGTGTGTGTGTGTGTGTGTGTGTGTGTGTCTGAAACACGAAACGGGCCTTATAACTCCGCCGTTTTTCGACCGATTCGCTTCAAATTTGCTGTGAGCCCTAACGGGGCGATGGCAACGGCAACCGAGACGGCCGTGTCATTTGCGCGGTTCGGCAAATGCGCGAAACGCGCGCGCTATACGCCGCTTCACCTTTTCACGCATAACTCCGCCGTTTCTTAACCGAATCGATTCAAATTTGCTGTCAGGCTTGCTATGGCCCGGGCAAAGCCTAGCAGCAAATTTGAAGAGAATCGAGAGAAAAAGAACGCGTCACTCTCAGAGCAGCGCCAACGGGAAACGGGGCCTTATAACTCCGCCGTTTCTTAACCGAATCGCTTCAAATTTGCTGTACTCAGCGTTACCAGTACTTGCCGTTACCGTTACTAGGTGTTACCAGTATGGTGCATTGCCAGTACGGGGCGTTGCGCTAGTGATACATAATGTGGCACACATACTTCCACACGCACACACAGGCACAGACACACACACACACGCACACGCACACGCACACACAACACACACACACACACACACACACACACACACACACGCACACACACGCACACACCCCACGCACCCCCGCGCGCACACGCACACGCACTCACGCACACGCACCTAAAGAGGTAACAACCAAAAACAATCCCACACGCGCGCGCGCATGCCCACACCCTCCCTCCCCCTCACCTCCCACCTTCCCACCCCCACTCCCACCCTCTCTCACGTAACGAAGAAAACCAATCCGTTGATAACGGGCTTTGTAGTAGTGGGAGAACTAGGAATAATCGGCTATTAGATGACCCGTCTCCCGTGCAGCAAGGGCAGGCCTATCTTTAAACCGCTCGGCTTACATCAAAAGACGAAGCGGGCAATGCATTAAACTATCCTCTTACTGCTTACAAAACAAAAACCTCGCATGGTTCTTCTTTCTTCTGGTTGGATTGGCTAGTGCGGCTAATATTGTCGGAAGAATAAGGCCGTGTACACACATCAGCGGATATTCCATGCGGAAACCCCGTGCGGCAATCCATAAATAAGTGAAACAAAGAAGGGAAAAGATTGTTTTGCGCACGTGTCCGAATTTCCCCTGCATGCGTAAACTTGGATCCTTCTTTCTTCCACTTATTTAGGGTTTTCCGTGCGGAACTTACGCGTCTAATGTGAACCCGGCCTAAGAATCCACAAGAAACTTCATCATCATCGTCGTTGGCAATGTTGTTATTAATATCATCGTCGTCGTC
>CM065694.1:12371680-12381680 GCA_017654935.2 Phymorhynchus buccinoides
GTGTGTGTGTGTGTAAGATAGATAGATAGATAGAGAGAGAGAGAGAGAGAGAGAGAGAGAGAGAGAGAGAGAGAGAGAGAGAGAGAGAGAGAGAGAGAGAGCGTGTGTGTGTGTGTATGTGTGCGGGCGCGCGCACACGTTGAGTGTGCGTGCGTGTGTTTCGTGCGCGCGCGCGTGCACACGTGAGTAGGGCGTGATTATGTCACGCAAGCATCCCCAAATTTCTTTTCTTTTCCTTTTTGTGTGTGTTTGTAGACATAAACCAATCTTTCTGCACTATTTAGAGCCACACCACCGAAATTGTCTTCAAACTTTTTTTGGTCGCGAATGTGACGTTGTCAACATTTGGACCGGTGAAAAAAACCATACAAATAAATTATGGGTTTTGGGGAAAAAAAAAGAAAACAAAGAAAGAAGAAGAGGAAGAAAGAGAAGAATAGGATATCAAACAAGATGGAAAGCCACATGCAGTGTGATCCAAGTAGCTGTATGATTCTATGATAAAATGTTTTCATTAATCAAAATTAAAACTTATGATTATGCGAAAACATCGGGACTTTCCTGGTATTGCAGTACCTCCAGGATCGTCCCACTATCTTTGTAGAGGCAAAAATGTTCCACATGTACCTGATTTACAGGTCGGAATATCTCTATTCCCCCATGGCAACACAGTGTTAGGCCACTCATAAAGGTATCGGTACACGTGGACAATATTCACGGGATAGTTCTATTTCCCTATGGCAACACACAGTGAGTTGTAAGTCATATTATGAATGTGTTGCCACTGTGGGGAAATAGACATATTTTGTGAATATTGTTCACGTGTACAGAGACCTTATTATGACTTACAACTCACTGTGTTTCATGGGGAAATAGACATATTTTGTGAATATTGTTCACGTGTACAGAGACCTTTATTATGACTTACAACTCACTGTGTTGTCGTGGGGAAATAGACATATTTTGTGAATATTGTTAACGTGTACACAGACCTTAATATGACTTACAACTCACTGTGTTGTCATGGGGAAATAGACATATTTTGTGAATATTGTTCACGTGTACAGAGACCTTATTATGACTTACAACTCACTGTGTTGTCGTGGGGAAATAGACATATATATTTTGTGAATATTGTTAACGTGTACAGAGACCTTATTATGACTTACAACTCACTGTGTTGTCGTGGGGAAATAGACATATTTTGTGAATATTGTTCACGTGTACAGAGACCTTATTATGACTTACAACTCACTGTGTTGTCGTGGGGAAATAGACATATTTTGTGAATATTGTTCACGTGTACACAGACCTTATTATGACTTACAACTCACTGTGTTGTCATGGGGAATAAACATATTTTGTGAATATTGTTCACGTGTACAGAGACCTTATTATGACTTACAACTCACTGTGTTGTCGTGGGGAAATAGAGATATTTTGTGAATATTGTTCACGTGCACAGAGACCTTATTATGACTTACAACTCACTGTGTTGTCGTGGGGAAATAGACATATCTTGTGAATATTGTTCACGTGTACAGAGACCTTATTATGACTTACAACTCACTGTGTTGTCGTGGGGAAATAGACATATTTTGTGAATATTGTTCACGTGTACAGAGACCTTATTATGACTTACAACTCACTGTGTTGTCATGGGGAAATAGAGATATTTTGTGAATATTGTTCACGTGTACAGAGACCTTATTATGACTTACAACTCACTGTGTTGTCGTGGGGAAATAGACATATTTTGTGAATATTGTTCACGTGTACAGAGACCTTATTATGACTTACAACTCACTGTGTTGTCGTGGGGAAATAGACATATCTTGTGAATATTGTTCACGTGTACAGAGACCTTATTATGACTTACAACTCACTGTGTTGTCGTGGGGAAATAGACATATCTTGTGAATATTGTTCACGTGTACAGAGACCTTATTATGACTTACAACTCACTGTGTTGTCGTGGGGAAATAGACATATTTTGTGAATATTGTTCACGTGTACAGAGACCTTAGGGATAAGAGAACAACAGTGCCAATTTTTGTTATGATTCGCTTAATAGTTTTGTCTAAGAAGACTGGAGATAAACGTATATGTGACGGGAAAATTTGGAATCCGGGAAAAATCGGAATTTTCCCGGGGAAAATCGGAATTCTGATTTTCCCCGGGAAAATTCCGATTTGTACCAAGGCTGGGAAGATTCCGAATTTCCCCGGGAAAATTCCGAATCTTCCCAGCTGGATTTTGTTATATTTGACTGTTATATACAGCATTATGAATCACTTGGATATTATTGTTTATTATTATTATTATTATAATTATTATAATTATTATCATATAATGATTACTTTTGTTTGTTAATATTCCTGTCGTCATTCTTGATGATGTAATGCTTATTCAGTTCATCCACATTCAACATTTCAAGTTTCAAGTTTTCCTCTGTCACACACAATTCAAGTAACTTCGATGTAAGCTCGGGAAAATTCGGAATTTTCCCGGGAAAAATCAGAATTCTGAATTTTACCGAGACCAATCCGGGAAAAATCAGATTTCAAAATTTTCCCGGGGAAATTCCGAATTTTCCCAAACTCGGGACAATTCGGAATTTTCCCGGATTCCAATATTTCCCGTGACATAGACATTCGTGCCATATAAATATCACTGTATGCATATCTTGAAGGCATCAAAAACTGTTCTGTTCCGTTCAGACAGACAGGGCAACGCATAGACCCTCGGTTCCGACTGCAAGGTACTTCATTTCTTATAGATCTGGGAGGAAACAAAACAACCAAAAAAAACAACAACGAAAAACCCCCCACCAAAAAGCCAAAAACGATTGGTGAGCCAAATCGTCTGCCGGAAATCGAAGAGGCGTGATGTGAGACCTGCTGGGAGTTTACGGCATGTCGTTATTCTAGTGTCGCGCAGATTCTGCAAGTCATAGTTCACATTCGATATCAGGTGTCGAGTTCTGTTTACCGCACCACACGCTTTTGCTGATGAATAGAAGAACTTCTTCTGTCATTCTGTTGCGTGCGTGCGTGCGTGCGTGCGTGCGTGCGTGCGTGTGTGTGTGTGTGTGTGTGTGTGTGTGTGTGTGTGTGTGTGTGTGTGTGTGTGTGTGTGTGTGTGTGTGTGTGTGTGTGTGTGTGTGTGTGTGTGTGTGTGTGTGTGCGTGTGCGTGCGTGCGCGTGCGTGCGCGCGCGCGCGCGCGCGTGTGTGTGTCTGTGTGTGCGTTGTGCGCGCGCGCGTGTGTATGTGTGCATAAAGGTCAATGAGAGTAGAAATAGCGTAGCACTAGTGAGGTTGTTATTCAATATCCATGTGCTAACATTGGCATGATAATGCATATTGTGCAAACACAGTGACAAAGGCAAACACACACACACGAACTCGCACTCATACATGGACACGCACGTTCAGTGACACATAATTATTCTTAGTAAATATTATATAACAATAGTTGTTTAAATACGAAATCAGAAGATAGAAATACAAGGGGTTTCGTCTTTGACAACTTATGGACATCCCTTTTGGGGACAACCCCCCCCAAACAAACAAAAAAGAATACAATTTTGTTTGCGGTACAGGTAGGTAAGTAGGTAGGTGGGTAGGTAGATAGGGACAGGCTTCATCAGCCTAGGCCTCGCGGCCTATTAAACGTCCCATCAATATCAAATGACTGTTTTTGTTTTCAATTGGTCTGAGCAAGTTTTGTTTGTAAAACAAATCAATCAAAATCACAAAAAAGTGTCTGAAATTTAACAGAAGTCTTAGGTCATTTTTGTTATTGAAATTAACAAGTCATTAAACAGTTGAAGTTGCATCAGATTGATTAAATAAGATAACGAAACTATATGGTTCTCGGATTATTCAATCCAGGACCCACTTTCTGTGAATGAACTGGGTTGTTCGAACTATTTTTAAATCATAAATACACATCACGAATAATTTCTAAGCACACCACACATCTCAGCCAAAAGCATAAGGGGAGGGAGGGAGGGAGGAAGGGAGGGAGGGAGGGAGGGAGGAGGGAGGGAGGGAGGGAGGGGTATAATATAGACATGATGGGAGGCAAACTATTTCAGTTTTCATACACATATGTATTGTTAAAAATTCGGGACTTTCCTGGTGTTGCACTGCCTTCGGGCATTGCCTCCAGGATCGTTCCCACCATCTTTATATCTACTAATATCCCATATGTGTCTGTTCCAGATCGGAGGACGTCAAGCAGAATTTCATCTTCATCAGGCAAACTATGATTTGCAAAAAGGACGAAACTTCAACCATGTTGTATCAGTCGCAACAAACAAACTAAATTTGTACACAACCCACGAGTCGATAGTCAGACTCAGAGATATAATTATGAACATCACGCTTATGATATCTTTCAACCCCCCCACCACCCAACCCCCACCCCCGTGGGGATACAGGGGAGTCTTTCGTACAAATAGTTCCCTCACCTTCTGGAAGTTATGTGCCTGCAACTTCATCTAATCCATCACACTCTTTGATTCTGCCTTTTTCCTTTGCTTACTGTCATTTGCTATCTTTCTGGTCCATTCTTTTGCCTTTTTTCCCTATAAATTCTTACAACTATTTCTTTAGCCGAAGTCGGACATGCTGGGCCTATTTCTTAATTAGGCGCATAACGGCAGCATGGCGCATCTACGCTCATATGGCAGGAAACTGTTTGAGCGAACGAAGAAGAAGAAGAAGAAGAAGAAGAAGAAGAAGAAGAAGATATCACTAAGCCTTTTGTTTTTGCAAGGTCTTCACGTGATTTCTGACACACATTTCCCAAGTAAGGGAAACTGGTGCCCCAATCACGAGTGCGTCTTAAAAATAAATAGTCAACACGGGTAGTAACATGTAAATTAGACTACACTGGCAAAACGGTTGGCACTTTAGTCCAATTTACATTTTACTACTCGTGTTAACGCGCTCATGATCACAGCACCTGATCCCGTAAAGCATAGTCTTCACAACAGAGCGCTCTACGCGCGCAGGGCGTTTGTGACTAATGGGGCACACGAAACGAATGTACAAATGTGATTGGTCCCTCCCCCAAAAACACACCAAAAAAATCTGCCCACGTGGAGGGGTAATCAAAAACGGCCACACACGTAATGTTCTCATCTCTAGCTGATGCATTTCTACCTTAGTGTTCAAGTGCTTCGGCTGTTGGGATGATCCCTGGGGTCTTTTAGCCAGGGTAAGCTAACAACAACAACAACAACAACAACACAAATATTATTTTTGACCCAATCTTAATGGGCCAACCCAAATACAGAAATACATTAACCCCACCCTCCTCCCCCACCTCTACCAGAGATGAGGGAAGACCCAAATAATGATAAAGCAAACCCCACACAGGACGCCATAATTCATTCATCCCATCACGTGACGCTTCCCATGAATCAGCTGCAGCCGTGCAACACGAGCTGGGAAGCCTGGGAATTAGGGGAGATTGGGTTACTGTAGCCCAGTACTGTATGCTCTGTACTGTACGAGCGGGGGTTGTGGTTCTTGGGCCTGGGCTGCACTGCACGGCAGCGTTTCTCTCCTATACTTCACCGGTAGCTGGGCCCACGTTACACTGTGATGTTGTTCTAGCGGGGCTCACTGGGACACCGGTGTCCTGACGCCTGGTGCAAGGCTGCATCTGCTCCCCGGGCCGCGTTACCTCCCACAGGGACGGGGGAGCTGAGACGCGGGTGGTGGGGTAGGGGTGGGTGGGGGGGGGGGGGGGGGGAAAGCCGGCATATATCAGGTTACCTCCCATTCTCCACACAACCAACGATTCTTCTTTCCCCGTGGCCTACTTTCTTTCTCTCAACGTCTTGTCAAGGAGACTACCGCTATTCTCATCGACGTTATCATCATCGTTGTCATCATCATCATCATCATCATCATCATCATCAGTATCCCCGTCCTCTTCTCGGCCTCTTCCATTCTCTCTTGTCTTTCCATGATTTGTATGATGTTGTATTCATTCATAATCACTTCGCGCCTTGTTGCTGTGGTTCATTTCTGAAGGAGGAAGAGGAAGATGAAGAGGAGGAGGAGGATAAGAAGAAGAAGAAGAAGAAGAAGAAGAAGAAGATGATGATGATGATGATGTAGATGATGAAAAAAAGAGAAGAAAACGAAGAAGAAAAAGAAGAAGAAGAAGAAGAAGAAGAACAACAACAACAACACAACAACAAAAAACAAACAAACAAAAATACAAACCAGCCCATCGCAACAGTCCGTCTTGGTGACGGACTAAAAAGGAAACACAACAAGAAGACCACCACCACCAACAACAACAATAACAACAGCAGCATCGACGACGACGTTAAGAAATAAAAAGAAAGAAAAAAAAACGAACACGAAGAAAAAAGAGAGGAAAACAACACACAAGAGAAACAATAACAAGAACATCAAAGAAAAGAAAACTGTGAAAAATGGATGGATAGACCATGTTAGTCCGAGTATAGGGGAGACCCAGACACAGAGCCTTGGGAGACTGGAACAAAAACGAACAATAGGGGAAGACGGGGTAAAAAGCGCATGGGCGGGTAAGAAGCCCACCCCAATTATCTCATGAAATAAAGAAAATTTCAGTCAAATTTGCCCATGAGACGAATGCTAGACATTAACGCTCGTCTCATGGGCAAAATGAGACTGAAATTTGCTTCATTTCATGAGATAATTGGGGTGGGCTTCTTACCCGCCCATGCGCCTTTTACCCCGTCTTCCCCTAACTAACCAGCAACAGTTCAGGGAGTGGACAGAACAAAGCAGTATGTTGTAAAAGCCAGAAGGTAGTATCATTCTCCTCGGGCAAAAAGCCAGATGATACTATCATCCTTCTCAAGAATCGTGTAGATTAACACGCACACCCCTCCTCCATTTCTCGGTTCTGTCTGGTGTTTTCTTGTTTTTCAGTGTTGCCTTTCTTAGCGAACATTTTTTAAGCAGTAGTTTAGCAACATTTTGAGCTCATTACGTTTCCTCAATAAGAATCGTCACTAAAAATTAATTCAATCATTTGTCATTTAGTCCAAAAGACGGAACAGCCAGATCGGAGTTCCCCGCTGGTGACGTCACTGTGATGTGACTCTCAGTGCTCTTTGTCCTTACTAGTTATACACTGAATGGGAAATTCCGTTCGATTCCCCCCCCCCCCCCCCCCCCCCACACACACCGTTGTGCTGTTATCGAACGCATATTTTAAATGGGTGACAATTGCCGTTAAGCGTAGAAAAGGATAGAGATTTAACTGCTCAACCTACAATGAGAAAGGCAACGCTGAAAACAAAAACTGAAAAGAACGGAGAAATGGAGGGAGGGTGTGTGCTTATCTACATGATTGCCACCTTCTCCATTATTTTCAGATAGTACATTCTGACTTTTATCCGAGAGGAATGATAGTACTCTTTGGCTTTAAAACCCTTGGAAGTTCTTCTTCTTCTTCTTCTGCGTTCTCAGGCCATATGGCCATAACGGGTAAGGTACGTATGTTTCCGGGTGTTTTTTTTTTATATAGTAGGCCTATTCACTGGTCTCCCCGCTCCGATTTCGGAGGAGCTCAAAGGAGAAACATTATTTGGAAGATTTAAAAGAAAAGAAAAAGGCAGGAGAATTATTAAGTCAGAAAGACAGTAGATAATAGAAAGCAAATAAAAGGGAAAAGGCAGAGTCAAAGAGAGTGACAGATTAGAGGAAGTTACAAGCACAGAACTTCAAGAAAGTGGGGGAATTATTTTTACGAAAGACCCCCCGGTATCCTCACGGGAAGAGACTCGTGGAGGGGGAGGGGGGGGGGTCGTCCAGCTCCCCGTATCGAGGCACGAGGCATCCACCCACTGCCCCGCCAACTCTTGGAAATAACGGATGGTGACAGAGAGGCGATCCATCAGCAATACTCTGCAGGCTTTGTAGCTGACAGCAGCCCTCGAGGATCGGTTGTGTTACATACAGTCTGAGGCAAGCAGTCAGCATAAATGCAGTGTTGGGAGAATAATATTCAAATTATGACAAACTACAGACCTATATTATGAAGAAGAGAGAGAGGGGGGGGGGGGAGGGGAGGCAGACAGAGAAAGTGTAAGAGAGTGTGAAAGAGAGAGAGAGAGAGAGAGAGAGAGAGAGAGAGAGAGAGAGGGGGGGGAGAGATAGAGACAGAGACTGAACAAAGAAAAAAAACCGAGACCGTCTCGGGAGAGAGAGAGAGAGAGAGAGAGAGAGAGAGAGAGAGAGAGAGAGAGAGAGAGAGAGAGAGAGAGAGAGAGAGAGAGAGAGACATACATACATACAGAGACAGACATAGACAGAGAGACAGCGACAGAGACAGAGACAGAGACACAGAGAGACCGTAATGTATGCATGCTGCGGAAGCCAAGAAACTCAGAACAGAAAACTCCTTCCCAAGACAATTGGCTGGCGCAATCCATCTTAGGTGGAAAAACATTCTCGTTGTACAGAGAGAGAGAGGGAGAGAAGAGAGAGAGAGAGAGAGAGAGAGAGAGAGAGAGAGAGAGAGAGAGAGAGAGAGAGAGAGAGAGAGAGAGAGTATAGGTTCCGGTGGTTTTGCTGATTTCCAGAAGTATGGATGGAACAAAGGAAGAACATAGTAAGTAAAGAGAGTCGAGTGCGAGAGATTTGACCGATCGGTGACGTGCCAGTCTTCCTTGTCCCTTTTCGCCTAAACACCAGACGCGCCCGTTTAGGTATTGTGCCCAAGACTTTGTGTTAGACGGTTATAATAACCAGCCTTAACTCACCCAAGTCATTATGCAAAAAAGCAAATTCTCACCTTTCTGCCTGTCTGTGTCTCTGTCTGTCTCTCTCTCTGTCTCTATCTGTCTCTGTCTGTCTTTCTATTTGTTTGGTTGGGTGGTTTTTTGTTGTTCTTTAATATATTTTTTTTCAGTTCCTTTTGTTAGTTTTGACTATTATTATTACCGTTAGCGTGTTGTTATTGCTTTGTGTCCAAGAGGGGAACAGTTTGTGATGTGTATTGCAAATCACTTATTCATTCATTCATTCGCTCAGTCAGTCAGTCGGTCATTGATTCATTCATTCATGCATTCGTGCATTCATGTATTGTGTTTTTAGTCAATGGTCGTTTGCATCCTGATTGTGAATATTTGCAATAAATAAACTTGATCCTATTGAGATTAGCGCGCGCGCGCGCGTGTGTGCGTGTGCGTGTGCGTGCGTGTGCGTGCGTGTGCGTGTGCGTGCGTGTGCATGTGTGCGTGTGTGTGCGTGCGTGCGTGCGTGCGAGCGTGTTTGTGTGTGTGTATGCGTGCGTGTGTGTGTGTGTGTGCGTGTGCGAATGTGCGTGTATGTGCGTGTGTGTGTGTGTGTGTGTGTGTGTGTGTGTGTTATATTTCTGTGTGTGTATGTGTGTACATGTTTGCGTGCCTTTCTGTCTGTCTGTGAGTCTGTCCTTTTTTCTATCTGTCCTTATGCACAGACGCGCGCGTTTAAGCTGTATGTCTCATACATTCACAACGTGTGGTTGCACACTAAGCACACGTACACGTGCACCCATAAACAAAATATTGAATCTACCACATGCACACACAGGCAGACAGACACACAAACACATGCACACGCTCCCCTGTACATCCACTCTCAAGCAGACCCAAGTCACCCGACACGCTTGTCTGTGATTCCAGAATTGGCCACACAATGTATTAATATATTCGATGGCTCGGAGTCAAAACGGACTATCTTTAGATGGTCCATTGACGTATTATTGAACTTGTTACGAATGCTAATAACTGGTATCAATGAGGGACTGCAGAAATATAAAAAGCATAACCCCCTTTTTATATTTCTGCAGTCATTGTTTGATACAAGTTATTAGTTTTTGTGATAGTCCGTTTTGACTCCAAGCCATCGATATTTTGTATTATATATTAATAGTTGGCAATGGCGCATGAACAGGGAAAAATAGACAAAAAAGGCAAATGGCAGAAAACGCGAAGCG
>CM065694.1:12384180-12389180 GCA_017654935.2 Phymorhynchus buccinoides
CACACACACACACACACACACACACACAAACACTTCTCAAAAACGCTTTGACAACACTGATTGTGTCCGAAATCAAATCCATCCGTGTCCATTTCCCATTCTAATCACCTCAGCTTGAAATTCAAAACACACAAAAATACAAAAAACCCAATAAATCTCTCTTAACCAAAACGACATCCATTCATTCGATTTATTTATGTAATTTTATTTCTTAAGTCCAAAAACGAACCAAGTCACGTTGACCCAAAGAAGCTTAATAGCCGTTGTCTCTCGTTTCGTGAGTTAAATCATTTTGATGAAACCCTATTCGGTGGTGTCCCTTTACCTTTGTCAAGCTTCTGGCTGCCTTCTCGAATGTCGTTTGTTTCTGGCAGCAAGCGAGTGGTTAATTTTGTTTGATTGTTTGTTTGTTTGTTTGTTTGCTCTATGAGCTATTGTGTTCTGACAATTCTACTGACAATTTCTGTTCTTCTGGCAGCAAGCAATAGGTTAATTTTGATTTGGTTTGTTTGATTGTTTGTTCTATGAGCTATTGTGTTCCGACAATTTCTATTCTCCCGGTGGCAAGCAAGTGGTTAATTATTCTGTTTAGTTTTGTATGATGTTCTAAGAGCTATTGTGTTCCGACAATTCTACTGACAATGTCTGTTCTCTGGTAAGCAAGCAAGTGGTTAATTCTGTTTAGTTTTGTTTGTTTGTTTGTTCTATGAGCTATTGTGTTCTGACAATTCTACTGACAATTTCTGTTCTTCTGGTAAGCAAGCAAGTGGCTAATTCTGTTTAGTTTTGTTTGTTTGTTTGTTTGTTCTATGAGCAATTCTACTCACAATTTATGTTCTTCTGGTAAGCAAGCAAGTGGTTAATTATGTTTTGTTTTGTTTGTTTGTTCTATGAGCTATTGTGTTCTGACATTTCTACTGACAATTTTTGTTCTTCTGGTAAGCAAGCAAGTGGTTAATTCTGTTTAGTTTTGTTTGTTTTGTTTTTTTGGTGGGTGGTGGTGGGGGTGGGGGGTGGGGGAGTAATTCAGCTTTGCTTGTTTGTTGCCCTGAGCCTTTGGATCGTGTTCATTTTACTAGTTGCAGCCAATACTATGTAAGGTAAATTCTGTGCTTTCTGTGCAGAGTTCTTTTCTTGTCAGTGATATGTTCCTTCTGTGCCTTTGCTACTTGTCATACGTTTTGATGACTTGTCTTTGTTTCACGCCGTACTCCTGTCTTGTCACTGTAAAGCGCATAGAGCTTTTTAAAACATGGATTATTGCGCTATATGCAATAAATAAAATTATTATGATTATGATTATGATTATTTATATCATCACTATTATTATTATTATTATTATTATTATTATTATTATTATTATTATTATTATCTTTGCCATTATTATTATTATTATTATTATTATACGATTATTATGATGATGATGATGATGATTATCATCATCATCATCAACATCATCATCATTATCATCATCATCATCATCATCATTATCAATGTTTCGAGCACCTAGCATGAGCTCTAAGCTTGTTGTGCTCTGCGACCTTCCTGCTGATGCTGTTTTGTTACATGATTGTTTACGAATAAATTTGTTTAAGCCATCTGAAAAGAAACAACTCGATAAATAAAACTAATTAAATAAAATCGTGTTCACCAGAAGCCTTTTTCGTTGCTGCTTAGATAATATTAAACGTTTTATTCTATTATTTTCTTCTTCGTTCATTTTTGCCATCTTTAACTGAAACCTTTCCAACGCTTCTGTCAAATCCGCGCATCTTCGGTTTTGTCTTTTCTTCACGCGCGTGGGCGCGCGCGCTCACAGAGAGAGTGAGAGAGAGAGAGAGAGAGAGAGAGAGGTAAACAGAGAGAAACATCGACAGAGAGAGAAGAGAGAAGAGAGATGAGAGGAGGGAGAGAGAGAGAGAGAGAGAGAGAGAGGGGGGAGAGAGAGGAGAGAGAGAGAGAGAGAGAGAGAGAGAGAGAGAGAGAGAGAGAGAGAGAGAGAGAGAGAGAGAGAGAGAGAGAGAGAGAGAGAGAGAGAGAGAGAGAGAGAGAGAGAGAGAGAGAGAGAGAGAGAGAGAGTGACAGACAGAGAGAGAGACCACGAAAACGCGAGTGAGAGAAAGAGAGTGAGAGAGAGAGAGAGAGAGAGAGAGAGAGAGAGAGAGAGAGAGAGAGAGAGAGAGAGAGAGAGAGAGAGGCAGCCAGAGACAGAGATAGAGACACAGACAAACAGACAGACAGTCAGAGACAGACAAAGAGAGAGACAGATAGAGAGACAAATAGACAGAGACAGACAGACAGACAGAGACAGACAGATAGACCGAGACAGAGACAGAGAGACAGACACAGATTCACAGAGACAGATAGACAGATAGATAACGACAGAGAGGGCGAGCAAGTAAAATATCAATTAAGGAAAGTGGTTTGAAAAGAGCAATTTAGCGCTCTTCTTTTTCAACACACTAGAAAGAGTCAAGCTATTTTTCTTTTGTATCGACCCCTCAACCTCCGCCAGTTAACGCCCAACACAAGACAGCGCAACGCTTGATTGTTTTCTACAAATAATGAAACCATTATACTTCAACGCTTCACTTCTGTTGTTTTCGTTGTCGTACCTTGGCTTAAAGACTCCAGGGATCACCCCAAAAGCCGAAGCACTTACACAATATGGTACAAATGCCCAGCTAGGGATGAGAACATTACGTGTGTGATACAGTCGCTTGTTTATTACCCCGACACATTGGCAGCCACACTCCGACTTCGGAGGATTTTGGAGACTGATGATGCTATGCTAGGAGCTTGTCATGGCTGAACACAATCCCAGCATAACTTTTTGCAGAACATTAACAACGTTTTGATGTAGCCTTGGTGTTCTAGCTTATGTTAATTGATCTGACACAGCCTTATGCCAAGGCGGACTTCACTTATGAAAAATGAATGAACACGACTACGTTTGTTCATTGTTATCTTAAAAAACCCCCAAAAAACCCAACAATAAACAATTTGAACGTCCCACAAAAAAACCCCACCCCCATGAATGAACAAGAACCCCTTTTTTACATTTTCTATTCCTCCTCCCCTTCTTCTTCTTCTTCTCCTCCTCCTTCTCCTCTTTCTTCTTCTTCTCCTCCTCCTCCTTCTTCTTCTTTATCTCCTCCTCCTCCTTCTTCCCCTTCTCTTTTTCCTCCTCCTCCTCCTCCCCCTCCTCCTCCTCCCCCTCCTCTCTCTTCTTCTTCTTCTTCTTCTTATTCTCCTCCTCCTTCTTGTCCTCCTCTTTCTTCTTCTTCTCCTCCTCCTCCTTCTTCTTCTTATCTCCTCCTCCTCCTTCTTCCCCTTCTCTTTTTTCTCCTCCTCCTCCTCCTCTCCCCTCCTCCTCCTCCTCACTCCTCCTCCCTCTTCTTCTTCTTCTTCTTCTTCTTCTTATTCTTCCTCCTCCTTCTTCTTCTCCTCCTCCTCCTCCTCCTCTTCTCCCTCCTCCTCCTCCTCCCACTCCTCCCTCTTCTTCTTCTTCTTCTTCTTATTCTCCTCCTCCTTCTTGTCCTCCTCCTTCTCCTCCTCCTTCTCCCCCTCCTCCTCCTCCCACTCCTCCCTCTTCTTCTTCTTCTTCTTCTTCTTCTTCTTCTTCTTCTCCTCCTCCTTCTCCTCCTCCTCCTCCTCCTCCTTCTCCTCCTCCTCCTCCTCCCTCTTCTTCTTCTTCTTCTTCTTCTTCTTCTTATTCTCCTCCTCCTTCTTCTCCTCCTCCTCCTCCTCCTTCTCCCCCTCCTCCTCCTCCCACTCCTCCCTCTTCTTCTTCTTCTTCTTCTTCTTCTTATTCTCCTCCTCCTTCTTCTCCTCCTCCTTCTCCCCCTCCTCCTCCTCCCACTCCTCCCTCTTCTTCTTCTTCTTCTTCTTATTCTCCTCCTCCTTCTTCTCCTCCTCCTTCCCCCTCCTCCTTCATCCCTCCTCGTCCCCCCCCCCCCCTCCTTCTTCTTCTTTCACGAACAATCTCTTTGTTACTTCCTTTGGTGACAAGCTTCCAAAAGATCCTTAATGGCCTGCTGAGAAGTGAGCGCAGCCTGATTACAAATCCACTTCATTAATTATGTATATTTATGTATATCTTTTTCACATTATGCTAAATAGCAGAAACCTGATCTTTCCTACAAACACAAAACACCCACCATGTCCCTCTACTTTCCAATTCACTCTTGCATATATTCTTTCTTTGATTTCTTCGCCTTTCACACGCACGCACACGCACGCACACACACACACACACACACACACACACACACACACACACACACACACACACACACACACGCACGCACACACACGCAGACACGCACAAACACACAAACACGCGCGCACACGTATACACATACATACACACATGCGCACGCACGCGCGCACACACACAAACACACACTGACACACACACACTGACACACACACCTTTCTTACAACCATTTCAACCAAAGTCTACTTTCATCCCAATCCCACAGAAAAACATCCCAATCCCACAGAAAAATGAAATGGGGGGGGGGGGGGGGGGAGTGAAATATGAGAAATTGTAATTCTTTGCCCTTCCAATTTCAAAGTCAAGTGACGGTTTGACAAGGCTTTGGACTTGGGAAAGCAAACGTCATGCATACAATGACGATTAGGGGATGAGGGGGTGAGGGGGCCTCTATATAAAGATTGGGAGTGCCATATTATCGTAACATATCATTCTGTGTGTGTGTGTGTGTGTGTGTGTGTGTGTGTGTGTGTGTGTGTGTGTGTGTGTGTGTGTGTGTATCTGTCTCTATGTTTGTCTAGTTGCTTGGCTCGTTGTATGTGCGTGCTTGTACGTGTGTGTGTGTGTGTGCGTGTGCATGCGTGCGCGTGCATGCGTGCGCGTGCATGCGTGCGCGTGCATGCGTGCGCGCGTGCGCGTGCATGCGTGCGCGTGCATGCGTGCGCGTGCATGCGTGCGCGTGCATGCGTGCGCGTGGCTTTAATAGGCACTTGGTATTTAA
>CM065694.1:12399180-12401680 GCA_017654935.2 Phymorhynchus buccinoides
GGATAAGTCTAATTCTTATGCTATCATATTAATTTTAAAATGCAAAATACTTACAGAGAGAACCTTTTAAGGGGCCAGTTAACCTACGCCTGTGCTGATGTCAAATAATGAAAGAAAAAGAGAAACCGTTTCAAGGATGGAAAAAGGGACATTAAGATATTAAATAAACCGCCGTTTGAACTTCCGTCATTTAAAAATCAGCCAATCGGGTGATTGAATCGAAAGTTTCCCGGATGTTGAGTGATGGGTCACATGACACTTCGCGTGAGAGACCGGAAAGAGATCATACCTCCAGGCGATTGGCTCGTTAGGCTTATACAGACAAAGAGAAACAACAGACAGACAGACATACAGGCAGGCAGGCATTGAAGTAGACAGACTGACGGACAAGAAGACACACACACAGTCAGAGACGGACAGAAACATAGTGTTAGATAGATAGACAAATGGACAAATAAACGGACAGACAAAGACTAAACATAAAAAAAATATACAAAGAGAGACACATCAAACAGACAGACAGACAGAAAGACGGACAGACACACGGATAGAAAGAGACAGTCAGACAGACAGACAGAAAGATGGACAGACACACGGACAGAAAGAGACAGTGAGATAGGACAGACAGACAGAAAGATGGACAGACACACTGATAGAAAGAGACAGACAGACAGACAGATGGACAGACACACTGATAGAAAGAGACAGATGGACAGACAGACAGAAAGACACACGGACAGAAAGAGACAGTCAGACAGGACAGACAGACACAAAGAAAGAGACAGCCAGACAGGACAGACAGACAGACAGACGGATAGAAAGAGACAGACAGACAGACAGAAAGATGGACAGACGCACGGATAGAGACAGTCAGACAGGACAGACATTTGTTTACCCCAAAGTTTACCCCTCCCCCCTTCCCTCTCAGCCTCACAACAACAACAAAAAACGCATGTAAAAAAAAAAGTGTGGTGCTGCACTAGCTGCGACACTCTCTCCAGGTGAGAGCAGCCCGAATTTCTATGAAAAGTAATACCAATACCAAGAGAAAGGCAGAGACGGACAGACAGACATATAAACAAACAGACAGACTAGACAGACACCCAAAGCGGAGATGCCTTGTGGTTTTAGGGAGCAGCTGTGGTGCTGGTTTATTAGAATCAGTTTCCTTCAAAGAAGACTACTAGTTTGTATAATTGTTCACGTTTTCAGCTTTCCTCTTCATTTCCTTCTGCTTGCCTTTATTTTTGGAATGAAAATCCGTTTAACGTCCTCCGGTCTGAAACAGACACATATGGGACATTAGTAGATATAAAGATGGCGGGAACGATCCTGGAGGCAATGCCCGGAGGCAGTGCAACTCCAGGAAAGTCCCGAATGTTCAACGATACAGATGTATGTTGAGTTTAAATTTTTTTGGGTTTGATTCCTTTCTTTTATTTTGGGCAGCGATATCTGATTTTAGAAAACCGTTTTCCGTTTTCGGTTCTGTTGTTTCTCCTTTTGTGGAGCGGCCATTCAAAGGCCACTGGTTTCTTCGTTGGTGAAGGTGATATAAAGCATGACATTTGTCTGGATTACCTGTGAGCTTGGTACAAAGAAAACAAACGACTATTATTCAGAGAGAGAAACATTATAGAGAGAATGGTGATGGTAATGAATGAAAGGGGACAGGGGAGCAAAAGAGAGAGAGAGACACACAGAGAGACAGAGAGACAGGTGGGAACAAATCGCATACACGCGCACACGCACACACACGCACACGCACACACACGCACACGCGCACACGCGCACACACACACACACTCTCTCTCTCTCTCTCTCTCTCTCTCTCTCTCTCTCTCTCTCTCTCTCTTTCTGTCTGTCTGTCTGTCTCACTCTCTCTCTCTCTCTCTCTCTCTCTGTGTCTCTACCTCTCTCTCTCTTTCTGTCCGTCTCTCTCTTTGTCTGTCTATGTCTGTCTGTATCTCTCTCTCTCTCTGTCTCTACCTCTCTTTCTTTGTCTGTCTGTCTCTCTCTGTCTGTCTGTCTCTCTCTTTGTCTGTCTGTCTGTCTGTCTCTCTCTCTCTCTCTCTCTCTCTCTCTGTCTCTACCTCTCTCTCTTTCTCTCTCTGTCTGTCTCTTTCTTTGTCTGTCTGTCTGTCTCTGTCTGTCTGTCTCTCTCTCTGTCTCTCTCTCTCTCTCTCTCTCTCTCTCTCTCTCTCTCTCTCTCTCTCTCTACCTCTCTCTCTTTCTGTCTGTCTGTCTATCTCTTTGTCTGTCTGTCTCTCTCTCTCTCTCGCTCTCTCTGTCTCTACCTCTTTCTCTTTCTCTGTCTGTCTGTCTCTCTCTGTCTGTCTGTCTCTCTCTTTGTCTGTCTGTCTCTCTCTCTCTCTCTGTGTCTCTACCTCTCTCTCTTTCTCTGTCTGTCTGTCTCTCTCTGTCTCTCTCTTTGTCTGTCTGTCTGTCTCTCTCTCTCTCTCTCTCTCTCTCTCTCTCTCTCTCTCTCTCTCTCTCTCTC
>CM065694.1:12414180-12418741 GCA_017654935.2 Phymorhynchus buccinoides
CTCTCTCACTCAGCACTATCGTACTGTCCGTCTCTTCCCCCCATCCGATCTCATCTCTTCTGTCTCTCTCTCTCTCCGTCTCTCTCTCTCATTTCTCTAATCTCTCTCAGACCGTCCACGCTATCTGTCTGTCTCTCCTCTCTCTTTCGCCTCTCTCTCGGCCCCTCTCTCTCTCCTCTCTCTCCTGATCTCCTCTCCATCTCTCTCTCTCTCTCATACTTTTCAAATTCCTTATAGTGTCTGTCTGTTGTCCTTAACTCTTCTCCCTCTTACATTGCTATTTTGTATGTATTGTTATTCTTGATGATGGGTTTGAAAGGATTGCTTTGATGCTTATATGTCACACTACTGTTTTATAATGTTTTTGCATTACTTATTTTGTTGGTCTGTTAGTTTTCTTGTTTGGCAACAGGGCTGAGTGTAAAAAAACAATGATTATCTCATTACCCTGTATAAATAAAAAAATCGTTCGTTTCGTTTCGTCTCTCTCCTCTCTCTCATCTCTCCGTCGTCTCTCCTCTCTTTCTCTCTCGCTCGGCATCTTTCTAACTCTATCTCTCAACTCTCTCTCCAATCTCCATTCTCTCTCTCGTCTCTCTCTCTCTCTCTCTATCTCTATCTCTCTATCTCTCATCTCTCTCTCTCTCTCTCTCTCCTCTCTCGTCTCAACACACAACACACACACACATTTGCTTATGTATTTACCATGTCATGGATAGGAGTTCATTAAAAACATATCGGAGGAGTTTCAATTCAAAATTTTTCAATCACTCTCTCCCTCTCTCTCATCTCGCCCCTCACTCTCTCTCTCTCTCTCTCGCACGCACGGGCACGCACACAGGCACACGCCACAAGGACACCAAACACACAAGACACACACTCTCTCTCTCCCTCTCTCTCTCTCTGAAAACTCTCTCTCCTCATCTCTCCCTCTCTCTCTCAATCTCTCTCTCTCACTTCTGAACCTCTCTCTCCCCAGCTCCCTGTATCGCCTACTATAACCATCCCTCTAAACCTCGTGGTGACAATGCTCTGTCTCAAAAGACCTCAAGCATCCGCATCCCTCCCCATAAAGTGTAAAGGTCTCCCTTGAGATCACGGTCATATCTCCCCGGATCCCCATCTTGGCAGCCAGGGACACGTCATACCCTCTCGTGGTCAACTGTGACCAAAAGCAAAAGGCTGGAGTGAAGAAATTAAAGCAAATCACCAACTTAAGAAAGCCATGACACGTTACTACCGGGTTTGTTTGTTGTCACATGACCCAAAAGTGCGCGCCCGCGCGAAATTCGCGCGTGTGTGTGGGTGTGTGTGTGTGTGCGCGCGTGTGTGTGTGCGTTGTGTGTGTGTATGTGTGTGTGTGGTGTGTGTGTGTGTGTGTGTTTGTGTGTATGTGTGTGTGTGGGTGTATGAGAGAGAGAATGGGAGAAAGGAGAGCAAGAGAGAGAGAGAGAGAGAGAGTGGGTGTGTGGTGTGGAGTGTGTGTGTGTGTGTGTGTGTGTGTGTGTATGTGTGTGTGTGTGTGTGTGTGTGTGTGTGTGGTGTATGTGTGTTGTGTGTGGTGTGTGTTTGTGTGTGTGTGTGTGTTTGTGTGTATGTGTGAGATAGATGGAGAGAGAAAGAGAGCAAGAGAGAGAGAGAGAGAGAGAGAGTGGTGTGGTGTGTGTGTGTGTGTGTGTGTGTGTGTGTGGTGTGTGTGTGTGTGTGTGATGCGCGCGCTGTGTGTATGCGCAAGCGGCGCGCGCGAGGTAGTGACGCTGCGTGTGGTGTGTGTGTGGTGTGTGTGTGTGTGTGTGTGTGTGTGCAGTGCGTGTGTGGTGCGGTGCGTGCGTGCGTGTGCGTGTGTGTGTGTTGTGTGTTGTGCTACCGTGTGTGTGGTGTGTGTGTGTGTGTGTGTGTGTGTGCTGTGTGTGTGTGTGTGTGTGTATGTGTTTGTTGTGTATGTGTGAGATAGATGAGAGAGAGAGAAGAGAGCGAGAGAGAGAGAGAGAGAGGAGAGACGAGAGAGAGAGAGAGAGTGTGTGTGTGTGTGTGTGTGTGTGTGTGTGTGTCTTGTGTGTGTGTGTATGAGTGTGTTGTGTGTGGTGATCGTGAGCATGTTGTGCATGCGCGCGCGCCCGCGCGCGTGTGGTGCGTGCGTGCGTGTTGTGTGTGTGTGTGTGTCCCTTGTGTGTGCGCCGTGCGTGTAAAGTGCGTGCGTGTGTGCGTGCGTTGCGTGCGTTACACAAAGACAAGTTTGGTCAAAATTGGACCTTGAAAAACGAAAGGAAGACTACTGCATAGAAACACAAAGAAGATTATGTAATAATTTTCCTTGTTTTTTTTGTTGGTCATGTTTTGATCCTAATCCCTCCCCCTCTAAATCTCCGGTCTCTCTCTCTCTCTCTCTCTCTCTCCGTCTCCTTCTCTCTCTCTCTCTCTCTCCAATCATCTCTCTCTCTCTCTCTCTCCAGGTATTACTGATTGAACAGCTGAGCGTGTAAGCATGTCATAGTGACCGTTCACATTGCTTCTGCATTTAATACTTTTCAAGGAAACAATGCTAGGGGGAAAATTCAGTGGTTATGGGGCTAGTGTGAAGTGGTGTGTGTGTGGGTGTGTGTGTTATGTGGTGTAGTGTGTATGTATGTGAGTGAGTGATGTTCGCAAGTGCATCGGTGTGTATGTGTGGTGGTGTGTGCGTTGCGTTGCGTGTGCGTTGTGTGTCGGTGCGTAGCGCGAGGTTGCGTCGTGTGCGTGTGCGTGAGCAGCGCTTGTATATGTGTGGCTGTGTGAGTGCTGGGCGTGCGTGCGTGCGTGTGGCGTCTAATGTGTGTTGTTTGTTTGTTTGTGTTTGTTTGTGTGTTTGTGTGTCATGGTGTGTGTGTTCAGAATCACAAATCATCAAAGAGATGGAGAAATTGTGTGTTTGGTGTCGTGCGTGCTAGTGCGTGCGTGCTGTGTGACGTTGCGCGTGGCGCGCGCTGCGCGCAGTGCTGGATGCGCAACCAGCTGATATTGCCATTCTGTGTGTCCAATGTTTGAGCCACTAGTGATGTGTGTCCGCAGGCATTGTGGGGGTGTGTGTGCTGTGTAGTGTCATGCGATGCGCAGCGCGTCTAATGTTCGTGTGTGTGTTGTGTGCGTGGGTGTAGTGTGTGTGTGTGTGTGTGTGTGTTGTGTCTGTTTTGTGTCTCTCTCTGTGCTTAGTTCAATGTTTAGCAATCAAATCCTCAAAGCCCAGCCTTATTATCTATGGGCTCTCTCCTTTCTTGCCTTTCAAAGAATAGAAATATATAAAAACAAAATCGTAAGTAAAAAGCTCGAAAGAAGCACAATACGTAAAGATTAATTTGACGGAAGATGCAAAGAAATCAAGAAAAGAGAGAAAGAAAGAACGAAACAAACAGAAAGAGAAACACAAACAGACAGATAAATTTAAAACAGCAATGAGAAAAGGAATAAAAAAACCGACGGGTACCCTCAATTTTTGAATTGATCTGTCTTGGAGTTTGGTAGGCTTCCTGAGCAGGATAGGGGAGAGGGGGGGGGAAGAAGAAGGGATTGAGAGCCAGGGGGGAGGGCACATACAACGAGTGACAGATCGGCCGACAGACAGACAGACAGACAGACAGACAGGCAGGCAGGCACACTTTAGAAGAAAAAAGAAAACCCCACTTTATTTGATACTAAAGCATACAAAAAGAGTATTCAGTAATTAATATAAATACAAAGAGGAAAAGACTCGTGTGTAGGGTGTGTGTGTGTGTGTGTGTGTGTGTGTGTCGTGTTGCTGTGTGTGAGGAGAGAGAGAGAGAGAGAGAGGAGAGAGAGGTAGAATTTCGAGATGAGAGAGAGACATGAGAAATCGAGAGACAGAGAGAGAGAGAGGGAGGGAATGCGAGAGCAGGAGATGAGAGAGAGATGACGAGAGAGAGTAGAGACGAATGAGAGAGAGACGAGAGAGAGAGGAGACCAAGATGTAGGAGAGAGAGAGAGATTGGTTCAATGGATTGTTGACCAATAAATCCCAAAACATAATACGATTTGTTTAATATACATATCAAGATGGACAATCCAAAACACATTCTGAAAAAGAAATAATTAAACACGATATCAAACTGATGTCAAAAATGCACAATAAAAAGCCAGTGGTGGTTAGGACGGGGGGGGGCGAGGGGGGGGGGGGGGGGCATGGAGGGGGGGGCCATGGAAGGAAATATAAAAGGGGGGGCGAAGAAATGGGATAAGGATGGGGAAAGAAGACAAAGCAATAACAAACAAGGAGTTTGTTTCTTTGCCCCCCCCCCCCTCTCGCGTAGATATAATCTCCTACCCCACCCCTCTATCTATCCTCCCACCTCTCCTCTCTCTCCTCCCCCCCTCTCTCTCATACCTAACACCACCCCTGACATCTCTCCTACTCCTATTCTCTTCTCCCTCTCCCCTCTCCTCTCTCTCTCCTCCCTCTCTCCTCTCTCTCTCCTCCCCCCCCCTCTTCTCCTCCCTCCCTCCTCTCTTCCTCCCCTCTCTCTCTCTCTCTCCTCCCCTCTCTCTCTCTCTCTCTCCCCCCCTCTCTTTC
>CM065694.1:12419241-12421741 GCA_017654935.2 Phymorhynchus buccinoides
CTCTCTCTCTCCTCTCTCTCGTCTCTCTTCTCTCTCTCTGTTTTCTCTCTCTTCTCTCTCTCTCTCCCGTCTCTCACACACACACACACGACACATTTCTTTGTATTTACCATGTCCTGATAAGGTTTCATTAAAACATATCGGAGTTTTCAATCTCTCTCTCCTCCTCTCTCTTCTCCTCACTCTCTCTCTCTCTCTCGTCTCTCGCACCACGGACACGCGCGCACACACACACACACACATACCTCTCTATCTCTCTCCCTCTCTCTCTCTCTCTCTATCTCTCTCACTCTCTCTCATCTCTCTCTCTCCCCAGCTCCCTGTATCCTATATAACCATCATAAACCTCGGGTGACATGCTGTCCTCAAAAGACCACAAGCATCCGCATCATAAGTACCAGGTGAGATCACCGTCATAATAACACCGGACTTGGGCAGCCAGACAGATCGTTCGTATGGTCCACATGACCCAAAGCAAAAGTCTGGACTGAAGAATTAAAAGAACAACACAAGTGTGTGTTGTTGTGTGCGGCGCGCGCGCGGGGTGTGGTGTGTGTGTGTGTGTGTGTGTGTGTGTGTGTGTGTGTGTGTGGTTGGTGTGTGTGTGTGTGTTGTGTGTAGTTTGAGATAGATGGAGAGAGAAAGAGAGCAGAGAGAGAGAAGACGAAGAGTGTGTGTGTGTGTGTGTTTGTGATCGTGAGCATGTGTGTATGGCGCGCGGCGCGCGCGGTGTGTGCGTGCGTGTGTGGTGTAGGTTGTGTGTGTTGTGCGTGCGTGTGTGTGTGTGGCGTGCGTGCGTGCGTGTGCTTGCGTGTGTGTGTGATGTGTGTGTGTGTGTGTGTTGTTGTGTCTGTTGTGTGTGTGTGAATAGATGGAGAGAGAAGAGAGCGAGAGAGACGAGCGAGCGAGAGAGGAGAGAGAGAGAGAGTGTTGTGTGTGTGTGTGTGTGTGTGCTGTTTTGTTTGTGTGTGTGATCCGTGAGCAGTGTGCATGCCGCGCGCGCGCGCGTGTGTGCGTGCGTGCGTTGCGTGTGTGTGTGTTTGTGTGTGTGTGGGTGTTTGTGTGTGTGTGTGTGTGTTTGTGTGTGCGGCGTGCTTGCGTGGCGTGCGTGTGCTTGTTGCGTGCGTGCGTGTGCGGTGCGTGTGTGCGTGCGTCGTGCGTTATCAAACAGTTTGGTCCAAATGACCTTAAAAACGAAAGGAGACTGCTAAACACAACGAAGATTAATGTAATAATTTTCCTTGTTTTTTTTTGTTGTCATGTTTTGGATATCCCTACCGCCTCCCCTCTCGTCTCTCATCTCATCTCTCCTATCCTTCTCTCTCTCTTCTCCTCTCTCTCTCTACTCTCTCTCTCTCTCTCTCCAGTTATTACTGATTGAACAAGCTAGCGTGTAAGCGTCAGAGTGACCGGAGTGTTCACATTGCCTGCATTTAATACTTTTCAAGGAACAATGCTAGGAGGAAAATTCAGTTTTTATGGGCATGAAGTGTGGTGTTGTGTGTGTGTTGCTGTGTGTGCTGTGTGTGTGTGCCGTGTGTGTGTGTGTGTGTGTGTGTGGTGCGTGTGCGTGTGCGTGCGTGCGTGCGTGTGTGTGTGTGCCGTGCGTGTTGAAGTGGGCGTTTGGCGTGCGCGTGCGGGAGTGCGTGTCTATGTGTGTGTGTGGCGTGCGTGCGGGCGTGCGTGTCTATGTGTGTGTTGTTTATTTTGTGTGTGTGTGTGTGTGTGTGTATGTGTGTGTGTGTTCAGAATCAATCTCAAAGAGAGAGAAATGTGTGTTTTGGTGTGCGTGCGGGCGTGCGTCGTTGTGTGCGCCGTGCGCGCGCGCGCGTGGGTTTGTATGCGCCCCGTGTCTGTGTTGTTGTTTTGCCTGTGTGTGTGTGTGTGTGTAGAGTGCGCGCGCAACGCGCTGTGTGTGTGTGTGTGTGTGTGTGTTTCTGTGTCTGTTTGTCTCTCTCGTGTTTCAATGTTTTTAGAATCAAATCCTCAAAGCCCGCCTTATATCTATGGGCTCTCTCCTTTCTTTTGCCTTTCAAAGAATAGACATATATAAAACAAATCGTAGTAAAAGCTCGAAAGAAGCACAATACGTAAAGATTATTTGACGAAGATGCAAAGAAATTCAAGAAAGAGTAGAAAGAAAGAACGAAACAACAGAGATAAATTTAAAAACGGCAATGAGAAAAGAAAAACCCGACGGGTTCCATTTTTAATTGAATCTGTCTTGGAGTTTGTTAGCTTCCTGAGCAGATAGGGGAGGGGGTGGGGGAAGAAGGGATTGAGAGCCAGGGAGGGCACAATACAACTAGTGACAGATCGCCGACAGACAGACAGACAGACATACAGACAGGCAGGCAGGCCACGACTTTAGAGGAAACAAGAAAACCCACTTTATTTGATTACTAAAGCCTACCACAAAGAGTATTCAGTAATTAATAAATTACAAAGAGGAAAAGACCTCGTTGTTGTGTGTGTGTGTGTGTGTGTGTGTGGCTGTGTG
>CM065694.1:12429241-12431741 GCA_017654935.2 Phymorhynchus buccinoides
AAGGTCAAGATCAGCATGGTGATAATTTATGCTCGGATGTTTTCTTCTCTAGGGTATACAGTACCACACACAATCTGAAGCGCTTCTGTCAAGTACAAATGTGGAAAATATGGCTTAAAACCCAATTTGTAGACCCCTACCACTTTCAAGGCCTACCGATCTCCCGGACCGTGACGTTGACCTTGATCGGTATACCACCATCAGAACGGGCATAAGCCAAAGTACCTACATGCCAAATTTGAAGACTCTAACACCAACGGTGTGGGAGTTATGGCCCCTTAAAGATAGACCTAATTAAATCACTGTGGTGCTAAAATGCGACTTTGGCGGTGAAAGGGTTGATCTTAATCAAAACCTTTACTTAGCCTGTTGTAAACCAAAACGACGAGTGGTGCCCCTTGAAGCGATGACGTAATCAGTGATGGCGGCAAACGTAAGGCAGAGAATGGGCTTCAATGCTACTTCTGACTCGCAGTGCACGAAAGGAAGAAATGCACTGAGCGAAGAACAATGAAACTGGAACTTGAGATTCCCTTTCCCTTTCTTCATTTTGTATGGCTTCCTAGCTCTTTCTCCTATTATAACTTGTCTTTTGACAGAAATGCCCTTGACATGGAAAATACAATCTTACTTCCACTACAACCCCCCCCCCCCACCCCCCCCCCCACCACACACACACACCACACACACACGCCTAGTGTTTGTAACTCTTGCTATCTTCCTTACATCCTTCTTAATATATTCTTCTCTTTTTTTTAAAGGAACGAACGAAGGAAAGGAAGAAAGAAAGAAAGAAAAGAAAAGAAGAAAGAAAGAAAACAAAGAAAGAAAAGAAAGAAAAGAAAAGAAAAGAAAGAAAGGAAGAAAGAAAGAAAGAAAAGGAAAAAAATAAGAAAGAAAGAAAGAAAGAAAAGAAAAGAAAAGAAACAAAAGAAACAAAGAAAGAAAATAAGAAAGACAAGGTAGAAAGACAAAGGAAAAACGAAGCCAGAAATTCAGACGAGCTCGATCAGTCCCAGCAGAGAGTCGGATTGTGGGGTCATGTTGTTTCTTCGGATTGAATGTCCCTTCGGTTGCTGCACTTCATCACAGCAACAACGCGCAGCACAAAGCAACAACAACAAAATAATGAGCACACACAAAAACAATACTGGGGTAGCAAAAAAAAAAGAAAAAAGAAAAAAAAGACGAAAATTAGGGACAAAAAACGAATACCTTAAAATCGATCTTCGAAGGAGTCCCATCTAGTGTTCCCATTCATTTTGCGTATCAAGAGCATTGTCAGATGCTCAGTATTTTGGGTGTGTTTGTTTCAACCACACTATGCCTTGCACCAAACGTGCCAAATACAGACAGCTTCTTACAGGAAGCTGGGATTGCGATCGTAGTGACATAATATTCATTTAGGTCTAATAAAACAAAGTTTTAATAAACACAGTACTTTATGACAAAAACACCAACAACACTACACAGATCCAACTTTAAAAGGCCGGATGCATGATCAAAAGTGTTGACATAGTTATTTGTTTACAAGCTGAAATTACAACTATATACAGACAAAAACAATCGTGTTTACTTGCAGGATAGAACAGCAAACTGTTGAAAAGATCATAATTATAGGGGCTAGTAATGGGTTTTGAAAAATACAGTTTCCTACAGTTATAGAGCAAGAGCTAGAGAAGTGCTCATCCCAGACAGAGAAAACAAATCTTGCCTGCCAATTAATTCTAGCACTGGACACTTTTAATTAAGCAGGTTTATTAAAGAAATTCTAAACGGTCTACATAAAATATAGATTCTACAACCATAGACAGAACAACAACCCTCTCTTCTAACAAAACCCTACAGCACAAAACAATAGACAGCTACTGTACCATAGCGCTTGGAATAGGGTATAGAGATGCATGGTTCGCGAACAACAACCCTCCTTTCTAACAAAACCCTACAGCACAAAACTATAGACAGCTACTGTACCATAGCGCTTGGAATAGGGTATAGAGATGCATGGTTCGCGAACAACAACCCTCCTTTCTAACAAAACCCTACAGCACAAAACTATAGACAGCTACTGTACCATAGCGCTTGGAATAGGGTATAGAGATGCATGGTTCGCGAACAACAACCCTCCCTTCTAACAAAACCCTACAGCACAAAACTATAGACAGCTACTGTACCATAGCGCTTGGAATAGGGTATAGAGATGCATGGTTCGCGAACAACAACCCTCCTTTCTAACAAAACCCTACAGCACAAAACTATAGACAGCTACTGTACCATAGCGCTTGGAATAGGGTATAGAGATGCATGGTTCGCGAACAACAACCCTCCTTTCTAACAAAACCCTACAGCACAAAACTATAGACAGCTACTGTACCATAGCGCTTGGAATAGGGTATAGAGATGCATGGTTCGCGAACAACAACCCTCCTTTCTAACAAAACCCTACAGCACAAAACTATAGACAGCTACTGTACCATAGCGCTTGGAATAGGGTATAGAG
>CM065694.1:12436741-12441741 GCA_017654935.2 Phymorhynchus buccinoides
CGATTAAGTCCCTTGGTTTGTGTTTTTCTGGGTAGCTGTGACCCACATCCAAATTTCCCCAACTTGAAATTGAGGCTGCTCTTTAAACTGATGTGTCGGTTTGAATTTGTTCAGACTTGGTCAAAACAAGATTTATTTCCATTTATAAGAGGGAAAACCCGTGAAACCCGTGATTTTGACATGTGATCTGGTGGATCTTTAAAAGGTCAAGCGAATATAAGCCACGTGAGTTTGGAGCTCAAGGAAACCCGTATGCTAGATGATGTGATTTGGGCTTTATTTTTTTAGTCCCCGAGCCGAAGGTTCGAGGAGCTATTGTTTTTGTCTGGTCCGTCCGTCCGTCCGGCTATTCGTCCGTTTTTCTCAAAAATTATTCAGTCTATCATCATCAAATTTAGTATTTTAGTTTGCCAAGATGCAAGCTATCCACTGATGTATTTAGTTTTACATTACCTGCTGTGCCCTAGGCTCTTTGTGTCACAGGCCCGCTATGTCGTCCGTTTTTCTCAAAAACTATTCGGTCTATCATCATCAAATTTGGTATACTAGTTTGCCAAGATGCAAGCTATCCACTGATGTATTTAGTTTTACATTACCCGCTGTGCCCTAGGCCCTTTGTGTCACAGGCCCGCTATGTCCCACTTCTTTCCGACCGTCCATCCGTCCGTGCGTGCGTCCTGTTTTCAGTTCTCAATGGTCTCCCCGCTGTGTGTACAGCCGACACATTCCGATTTCGGAGTAGCTCGGCGATGCTGCGAGGGGACTTTGCAGCCGCTCGGCGATGCACTTGTTTAAATTTGTTTTCGTCTCTCTTCCGGGAATGCATTCACTGTGTCCTGATGTATGTAAACTCATTCCTGAATAAACTTGGTTGATGTGTAGGGGAAGACGGGGTAAAAAGCCCATGGGCGGGTAAGAAACCCATGCCAATTTATCTCATGATATGAAGAAAGTGTCAGTCAAATTTTGCCCATGAGACGAACGCTACGTCTCATGGACAAAATATGACTGAACTTTGCTTCATTTTATGAGATAATTGGCATGGGCTTCTTACCCGCCCATGGGCTTTTTACCCCGTCTTACCCTATGCCGGTCTGTCGTTTCCGACTACGACTGCCAAATAGCAGAGGGGGCCGGCCAGCCGCTATTCAGGCAGGCTGGGCCAACATTTGTTCACAGTGGAAACGCCCTGCCAAGGTACGTTTCGAGGGGTAATTGCCTAACCGAGTTACCATCCTTCTTTATTCCTCTTGTGATTACATGTGTAGGCAGTTACCCTTCGATTTACACTCTCAACCAAAGGGATTAATTTGAGGATAAATGGCATAGAGGAAGGTTTTGAAAGGCCAACCAGTCCCTTCGGCTGCAGCACTAGAACCAGTGCATACGACCCCTAGTTAGAGAGTCACAGTCTTCCCAATTCCACAAAACACTAAGCTAGTACCATACCCCCCCGTGAGGATTCCGGGGGGGGGGGGGGGGGGTCTTTTGTATAAATAGTTCCCCCACCTTCTGGAAGTTATGTGCTTGTAACTTCCTCTAATCTGTCACTCTCTTTGACTCTGCCTTTTCCCTCTGCTTGCTGTCATCTACTATCTTTCTGCCTTTCCGGTCCATCCATTCTCCTGCCTTTTTTTTCAAGAAACACTTTCGGAAAGATTTCCTCCTTGACGAAGTCGGACATTCTGGGCCTTAACTCTTCTTTAAGCTTAGGCACTTAACGGCAGCATGACGCATCTGCGCTCATAATGGACAGGAGGAAACTGTCTGAGCGATCGAAGAAGAAGAGAAGAAGAAGAAGAAGAAGAAGAAGAAGTACCATATTGTGTTTCTAATAGTGTCGAAAATCATTACTGGCTCGTGTACAACAACTTCTAGAATTTCTGCAGCTGATTTTGCCCACGTGGCTGCAGGCAGCTCGCATTATCTCGCAGCTGTGTTGACTGTTTTATGTTATTATTATTTAGCATCGCCTTTCACCATTAGCAATCTCGTACTTTATGTCCCCCCCCCCTCCCCCCATCCCCTCGCCTTACTTATGCTTACGACGCTAAATCTTTAATCTTAACGTCTGCCTCTTTCGCTTTTATAAAAATAATAATCCTCGTAGGCTGATTCTATCCCTACGACTTTCCCGTATAATGTTGCTTCTCAGAGAAAAAATTCCAATGCGGAAATTTGAGGGGAAAGGGGTGTGTGAAGCACAACATTGCCTCATAATTTTCTTCACTATTACCCCCCCCCCCCCTCTTTCTTTCTGTCCCCCCCTCCCTCTCCCTCCTCCCTCCCATAGTTGCACAATATTGGTTACATGCTATCAATTTTGCAGTAATGGTTCAATGCTAAAAAAAATTAAGGAAAGGGGTGTGTGAAGTACAACATTGCCTCATAATTGTCTTTACTATTTTTTTCTCCCCCCCTCCCTTCATCTTTCCCCCCATCCCTCCCATAGTTGCACAGTATTGGCTACATGCTATCAATTTTGCAGTATTTTTTCAATGAAAAACTTTGAAGGAAGGGGGGTGAAATACAACATTGCCTCATAAAATGTTTGACTATTTTTTTCCCCCTCTTTCTCCCCCCCCCCTCCCTCCCTCCCAAAGTTGTACAATATTGGTTACATGCTATCAATTTTGCAGTTGTATAATATCAGCTGTTCGATACTGCAAGCCTTCTCGCTGTCAGCTGTGTTATGGTGACTGGCAGCTGGTTTGGAGTGTCGGTTTCAACCGTTTGCTTTCTCCACAATGTCCATTAACTTTTTGATGATAACAGTTGGACCTTAGAATAGTACCGTTTGAGTTTCCCAGTCTGGGCGAGCTTTGGTTTCGGTTAGTTTAATTACATCAGTTTTCTCATGTTACATATGTGTGGCTTTATATAAAAAATTGTATTTCGTTTCCTACCTCTCTCTCTCTCTCTCTCTCTCTCTCCTCTTCTCTCTCTCTCTCTACTCTCTCTCTCTCTCTCTCTCTCTCTCTCTCTCTCTCTCTCTCTCTCTCTCTCTCTCTCTCTCTCTCTCTCTCTCTCTCCTCTCTCTCTCTCTCTATCTCTCGGCATCGCCTAAAATCTGTATCCTTGTTAAATAAAGTGTTTCAGTGTTCAGTGTTTTCTCTCTCTCTCTCTCTCTCTTCTCTCTCTCTCTCTCTCTCTCTCTCTCTCTCTCTCTCTCTCTCTCTCTCTCTCTCTCTCGGCATCGCCTGAAATCTTTATCCTTGTTAAATATAGTTTTTCAGTGTTCAGTGCTCTCTCTCTCTCTCTCTCTCTCTCTCTCTCTCTCTCTCTCTCTCTCTCTCTCTCTCTCTCTCTCTCTCTCTCTCTCTCTCTCTCTCTCTCAACACGTGTATGTACGAGCGTGCATACGCGCGCTTACACGCGTGTGACAAAAGAGAGACAGACAGGCACACAGACAAGAAAGAGAAACAAATCACAAAGAAAGACTTAAGAGAAATACAGTGATACTAATTATATGGGCAGAGAGAAACGATGCATTGTATCGCATCGTATTGTGTCGAATCGTATCGTTTCGTATCGTATGACACCGTACTGCATAGTTTTGCATCATAAATACCCCCTGCCTGGGGTGTGTGATGTCATTGATGACGTCATAACGTTTCATGTTCACAGCCCTTGAATGCTAATTTTGGCTTAGACAAGTCAGGAAAGATACTATCTAGACCATTTTCTCAGACTGAGTCCAACAGGTCTCTTTTAAACTTTAGGTATTAGGCATTAGATACTTTATAAGCACAGAGGTGTCTCTGTGAAATTCGGGTTGCTCCCACCTGGGGAGCGCGTCGCAGCCAGAGGCGCGCCACCCAATTAAAAAAAAAAATGCATGCGATTTTTGTGTGACTGATGAGGAAGGAAAGGGGGGTGGGGTAAATTTTGACCAAATGACAAATTTTTCGTTGCCACTGGGCTTAACGTATGCTAAGTACATGGGCACACGGGACCTCGGTTTATCGTCTCGTCCGAAAGACTCCACGTTCAGACCGTAAGGCCTAGTGCAAAGTGAGAGGAACAATCCCCTGTACCCAGGTTCGAACTCGGGTTTACTTGACACGAAGCGAACGCGCTACCACTGTGCCACTCTACACCTGCACAATAAATGACAATAACAAAATCGATAATTTATTTGTTTTCCTCTGGCAGTGAAGGGGTTAAAGGTTGGAGCGGTTAGGCTAGAAGGAAGCCAAGCGAGACTTGAGGAACACAACTGTACTTAGCCTCTTATCTACTTCATCTCACTCAGACCACCACTACTCACCAGTCTACTAGGACTAGCCCTACCTTCCAATACCCAGGTTCCATCCTTCACGAAGATACCCGAGTCTATCTCATCCCATCTGTCTATCTGTCTGTCTGTGTCTGTCTGTCTGTCTGTCTGTGTGTATGTGTATGTGTGTGTGTCTCTCTCTCTGTCTCTGTGTTTCTCTTAGTCTCTGTCTGACATACACAGTATGTTTATCCCTGAGTGACTATGTGTGTGTTAGCGTGTGTCTCTGTCTCTCTCTTTCTCTGTCTACCTGTCTGTCTCTTTCTGTGTGTGTGTGTCTCTCTCTCTCACTCTCTCTCACTCACTCACTCACTCACTCACTCACTCACTCTCTCTCTCTCTCTCTCTCTCTCTCTCTCTCTCTCTCTCTCTCTCTCTCTCTCTCTCTCTCTCTCTCTCTCTCTCTCTCTCTCTCTCTCTCTGACACTAACAAACACGTTCCTGTGTACTATCTAAATATCTCATTTCGCCATCCCTCCATTTTCTGAGTCTATCACATTCTTTCCCCTCTCTCTCTCTCTCTCTCTCTCTCTCTCTCTCTCTCTCTCTCTCTCTCTCTCTCTCTCTCTCTCTCTTTCGCGCGCACACGCACACGCATACACAGACAGAGAGAGAGAGAGAGAGAGAGAGAGAGAGAGAGAGAGAGAGAGAGAGAGAGAGAGAGAGAGAGAGAGAGAGAGATTCACACACACACTCTCTCTCTCTCTCTATCTCTCCCTCT
>CM065694.1:12464241-12476741 GCA_017654935.2 Phymorhynchus buccinoides
ATGTGTGTGGGTCTGTGTGTGTGATGTCTGTGTGTCTTGTGTGTGTGTGTGTCGGTGTCTTTCATGTCTGTTGTTTTTTTTTTTACTCTCACCCGCCCCGTGTGTCGGTTTGTGGTGTGGTGGGGTGGGTGTGTTGGGTGTGTGTGTGTGTGTGTGTGTTGCGTCCGTGGCCCCGACATTTAAACTTGACTCAAACCTTAACGTTGTCATTTTCTCAAAACATATAAGGCGTTAGAGGGTTAAAGTTAGCAGGATATTTGATTTTGACGTGAGCCTTTAAGTCACGGCGATCAAAGCAGTCAGATACATCGGTAAAGAACAAAATAAAGATAATCAATTTGTTGCAGAGATTACTGTTGTGCAACCTATAACCTTGCAATCTCCAAACTTTAGCATTGTCCGTTTTCTCTAATTTTCTCTAACACATACAAGGCCGTTGGGCGGGTTAAAGCTAGCAGGATACTTTGATTTTGATGTGAGCCTTCAACTCCACAACGATCAAAGTCAGTCAGATGCAATCTACAAAAGAGAATAAGAAATACAATCATTTGTTGCAGAAATTAATGTAGTGCTGTACAGATACAGACACTGGAAAGAAGACTCTCTCATTAGAATACACAAAAACGCTGTTTAAAAAGAAACACAGAGACTTTCATGTGTGAGTACAAATAGGTACCTTTTTAACGTCGTTTTTAACTTATATTTTCTGTAAAAAATGGATGTACCGAGTGTGGGGCGTTGACGGATGGAAGTTCAGTTTAACGTCGCGTATCGGCTTTCGCCGTGTACGACAGGCTGAACAAACCAACCAGGGTATAAACAAAAAAATATTTTCCTGAATAACTGTCTTAGACAAAAGGCCGAGAAGCGATCAGAATATTAAAAGATGACGCCCGTTCTTTCGTTTTATTTGAGCATTTGACAACGGTTGGTTTCCCATCATCTCTGCGCATGCAATACTTATTAACGCACTTCCGCTCTATCCTAAACAACAAGGCCTAGGCCTAGATATCACGCCTTACCTCATAATCAAGATGACGTACCTAACATTTAGCCCACAATCATTTCAGTCTTGAAAAAATAAACACCGGAAAATCCAGTGTTTGTCGATTTCACTGCCGTCGACGTACGAATCCAGATTATAATCCTATGTTAGGCCTAGACGATTGATCACCATGATGAACGTGCAAGCTGGGACCTTGACCTTTGCTTTGTGGCAGAGGGGGGGAAAATTAACGAAACGAAAATCAAATATGAGAACTTTACAGAAATGTAGATGATGTGGAACAAGTTTTTATCGCATGAACAATCAGTTTAAAACAGTAACAGATCAGGAGTATGGCCTTACGAATTCCGCAACTTCAATTATTTATTTTTTCTAAGAGGCTTAGACCTACAGGTGTCCGTAGACCCCCCTTACCCGGGGGGGGGCGGGGGGGGGGTGGGGGGGGGAGGGGGGGTTATTGTCACTGTGTCTACATAACAGTATTATAGTAATACAAATCAGACGTGAGCCTTGAAGGCTTTGCCTCTTGTTCTTCTGTTGATGGCAAGATATAAAGAATATCATTTGGGTATTCTTGTCCATACAAAAAAGGCTGGTTACAGTGTTTGTTCGTTCATTCGCGCGCTCGCTCTCCCCTTCCACCTCTCTCTCTCTCTCTCTCTCTTCTCTCTCTCTCTCTCTCTCTCTCTCTCTCTCTCTCTCTCTCTCTCCTCTCTCTCTCCTCTCTCATCCCTCCTCTCTCTGCTCTCTTCTCTCTCTCTCTCTCCTCTCTCTCTCCTCCCCTCTCTCTCTCTCTCTCTCTCTCTCTCTCTCTCTCTCTCTCTCTCTCTCTCTCTCTCTCTCTCTCTCTCTCTCTCTAAGAATATAAGCTTATTCATGCATCGGGTAGGTTTAAAGTTTCAACAAAGGCTGTCCCAATCTAATTGTCCTCAGTGCTTTGTTGCCCAAAACATTGGATACCTTCCTTTCATTTCCTTCTTTCTTTCTTTCCTTCTTTCGCTCATTCTTCCTTTCATTTCCTTCTTTCTTTCCTTTCCTTCTTTCTTTCTTTCCTTCTTCGCTCATTGCTTCTTTCCTTTCATTCTTTCTTTCTTCTTCTTTCCTTCTTTCGCCTCATACGTCCTTTCCTTTCCTTCTTTCTTTCTTTCTTTCTTTCCAGTCATTTTTCCTTCCTTTTCAAATGATTTTTGGGCAGGTTTTAATTTGCCATAGGAAACGTTTTAATTCGACAGGCAAGTTTCGCGTTACATCGTCTCGCGTTACTTATGGTTGTTTATGTTGCTTCGTTTGCCAGTTACGACGTTTATGTGTCCTTTAATGAGATATCATTGCTTTTAAATGAATGAGTCTTCGTGTTCTCTTGTTCTCTCTGTCTGCTCCGCCCCCCCCCCCCCCCCCCCCCCCCCCCCCCCCACCCACCCCCCCCCCCCTCCCCCACTCTCACCCAACTCTCTCTCTCTCTCTCTCACCCCCACCAAACACCCCCACAAACAAACAAACAACACACCCACCCCACCCAAACAGCGCCTCCCCCACCTCCCCCCCCCCCCCCCTCCTCTCTCTCTCTCTCTCTCTCTCTCTCTCTCTCTCTCTCTCTCTAACCCCCTCCCCTCTGACATGGGCAGAAGGCCTGGATCAGTAACACTTTGAATTGTTTGTGAATGTGTGTGTGTTAATCTCTCTCTCTCTCTCTCTCTCTCTCTCTCTCGCTCTCTCTCTCTCTCTCTCTCTCTCTCTCTCCTCCCCCTTATTCCCTCTCCTTATCCCCCCCCCCCTCACCTGTCATTACCCCCAAGCCTTCCTTTCTTTTTTTGTGTAACCCATTTGCCTTTTCAATTTTGTGCATGGGTTAGTTAACTTTGTTATTGGATGTTCTATTTTTCCCCAGGGCTGGGTGGAAAAAAATAATTGTATGGCTTATCTCATGTTTACAACATCAAATCATGGATGCTACAAAACAAACTGAAACTGAATGACGGCAAAACGGAGGCCTTGTTCATCCATTCTCCATCTAGACAACTTTCGTACCCAAAGCCTGATTAGTCCGTCACCAAGACGGACTATTGCGATGGGCTGGTTTGTATTTTTTTTCTTTTTTTTTTCTTTCTGTCTGTCCCAAGGATATCTCCCGAACCGCTTTGACCGAATCGCGTCAAATTTTGTGTGAAGGTGTGCCTCCTTAATAGGAAGAGATCGGCGCAAACCATTTTGCCGTCGTGACCTTGACCTTGACGTACGACCTTGAAAACCGAAAATCTATTTTTAGCCATATCTCGGGCACCGATCAACATAGGATGTTGAAACTTGGTATGAAGGTGGTTTGGCTTATGCCCGTTCTGATGATGGCATACCGATCAAGGTCAAGGTCAAGGTCAAAAAGATCGCTGGAGCCTGAAAATCGGAGGGTCATTTTTTTCTCCTTCTGTCTGTCCCAAGGATATCTTTCGAACGGGTTGACAGAATCACGTCAAATTGTGTGTGCTGGTGTGTCACCATGAGAGGAAGGCATCCGCGCAAACCATATTGCCGTCGTGACCTTGACCTTGGCGTACGACCTTGAAAACCGAAAATCTTTCAGGGGCCATAACTCCCACACCGTTAGTGTTAGAGTGTCTTCAAATTTGGCATGGAGGTACTTTGGCTGCCCGTTCTGATGGTGGCATACCGATCAAGGTCAAGGTCACGGTCCGGGCGATCCGTAGGCCTTGAAAGTGGTAGGGGTCTACACATTGGGTTTTAAGCCATATTTTCCACATTGGTACTTGACAGAAGCGCTTCAGATTGTGTGTGGTACTGTATACCCTAGAGAAGAAAACATCCGAGCATAAATTATCACCATGACCTTGAACCTTGACCTTGAAAACCAAAATTTCCTTCTTTGCGCTATATGTTTCTTCTTCAAGCTGTATCTCGTGAACTAGAAGACAGAATCCCTTCCAATTTTGTGTCAGGATGTGACACTCTACGGGGTGTCGCAAGTGCGTGGCATTGCTGGTGACGGACATGTCTGCCGCTCGGCGACGCCCTTGTTCCATCTCTGTCTGTGACACTCAAAGACCGTTTTCTCCTTCTGCTAGAAAGATATGAGTGTTGACTCACAAGTTCAAACTATCTGTCGGTCAGCATACTGTGAGCTGCGTCGCATTGGTACGATTCGCCATCTCCTGTCTATAGATACTGCTAAGATACTAGTCTGCGTTTTTGTTCTCTATAAATTAGATTATTGTAATTAACTCTTGTATGGCTGCCCCCAACACCTCCTTGACAAGCTTCAAAAAGTCCAGAACTCTGCTGCCAGACTTATCCTCAAGGTCTCTAAGTATCATCATGTTCAACCACTCCTGATATCCCTCCATTGGCTTCCCATCAAAGCACGTATTGACTACAAAATGTCCACTCTATGTCATTCTTATTTCTCTGGAAATGCCCCTAGCTACATCTCTGACATGCTTTCTGTCTATACTCCATCAAGGCAATTGCGGTCATCTTCAGATTCCAAAATTCTCTGTGTTCCTAGTACACGAACAAAAATTGTTTGGTGAGCGCTCCTTTTCCTTTTCGGCCCCATCAGTTTGGAACTCCTTACCACGCGAAATTCGCCATATCCAGTCCTTGCAAACGTTTCAAATCAGCTCTCAAGACCCACCTATTCAAGCTACATCACAACCTTTAGGCCACATTACTTCTCGACTCTATTCTCACACACACCCTCCCCTCCCCCCTCCCCCCATATTAGCTTCACTGTGTGTTGACTGCAATGTCTACGTCAGCTTTGTTGCAAGAGAGAGAGAGAGAGAGAGAGAGAGAGAGAGAGAGAGAGAGAGAGAGAGAGAGAGAGAGAGAGAGAGAGAGAGAGAGAGTGAGTGTGTGTGTGTTGATGCTTTCTTCAACTGATTGTATTTTGTATTGTGTTCTTGGGTGGGGTGAGTGGTGGTGATGGTAACTGTGTGTGTGGTGTGTGTGTGGTGTGTGTGTGTGTGTGTGTGTGTGTGTGTGTGTGTGTGTGTATGTGTGTGTGTGTGTTCGTTCTTTTAGTTTAACGTCTGTTCACCCGCAAGTGATATTAGACACACAAAAAAAAAGAAAAAAAAAAAAAGAAGCAAAAAGTGTGTGTGTGTGCGTGTGCGTACGTGCGTGCCTGCGTGTATGTGTGGGTGGGGGTGGTGGTGGTGGGTGGGGGGGGGGTATACATGCCTATTTTGCATGTGTGTGAGCGATTACTTGTTTTTGTTTTTGAATTTCTTGCTTTTAATTTTTGTTGTTGCTAAGCGCATAGAGCTCCATGGTGGAGGAGTGCGCTATATAAATGATTCACTATTATTATTATTATTATTATTACCTGTTGAAATAAAATTTCTCTCTCTCTCTCTCTCTCTCTCTCTCTCTCTCATCTCTCTCTCTCTCTCTCTCTCTCAGTCTCTCTCTCTCTCTCTCTCTCTCTCTCTCTCTCTCTCTCTCTCTTCTCTCTCTCTCTCTCTCTCTCTCTCTCTCTCCTCTCTCTCTCTCTCTCTCTCTCTCTCTCTCTCTCTCTCTCTCTCTCTCGCATCGCAAAAAGGTCACACAACATGGGTGACCCATATTAAGAATATTCTTTATGACAATGGTTTCGAGAATGTTTGGATTTTTGGCTGTGGCAATGAAATAGAGTTTTGCAAAGAGTTACAACTTAGATTGTTTAGTAATTTTTGCTTCAGTTGGCAAAACCATCTTGACACTAGTCCACGGTTATCCTGTTATAGTAAACTAAAAGATTCATTTGAAAGAGAGATATATTTGGATGTCTTGTTTGTTGATGTATACAGAAATATTTTTGCACAATTTAGAATGGGTGTATCACAACTAAATGTGCACAAACATCGCTTCTCACCAACCTTAGAAAATACTAATTCGATGGCTTGGAGTCAAAACGGACTATCTTTAGATAGTCCATTGACATATTATTCAACTTAGTACGAAAACTAATAACTTGCATAAAAAAAAAGACTGCAGAAATATGAAAAGCAAAAACCCCTTTATATATTTCTGCAGTCATTGTTTGATACAAGTTATTAGTTTTCGTACTAAGTTGAATACTATGTCAAAGGACTATCTAAAGATAGTCCGTTTTGACTCCAAGCCATCGAATTGTCCACTATGTTCTAATACACAAGAATCTGAAATTCATTTTCTCTTTCGTTGTCCTTTATACAATCAAACTAGAGAACAGTTTAACCCTTTCACCGCCAAAGTCGCATTTCAGCACCACAGTGATTTACCACCTATGTCACTAAAAGGTATCAAATTGGGATCCATTACCCAAAGACCATATTGTCTTAGCTTTGGGAAGTAAGGCTAGACCTTATTTTATGTGTGTCACAGAAGAATCCCCAATACTGCAGATGGATTTTGTTATCTACCCAGGTAAAGTTAGGCTAATAGCAATGTTTGGCTGAAATATGGCTGGCGGTGAAAGGGTTAAATTAACAGCAAATAATGGTGAAAACTGTGAGTCAAAATTAGTAACTACATTGTCAAGTACCTCAAGATATGGAATTGTACGCGTTGATAAATACTTACTGGCAGCTTTCAAAATTCGGCAACATTTTATTGAAAAGAATGCAAATTGTAACAACATAGAACCTTCGTATTCTTAAATTTTCTGTGATTTTCCAATTTCCTTTTCGTATTCATTGTATGCTTTCATTGATGTGGATTAATCATGTGCTTTGTATTTCAGGTATTGTCTCACTGCATCATTGTGATTGTTAATGTTTGTATTGGTTACTGTTGTATGTGTTTCCCGCCCATGAGAGGGGCTGTAGGCCCAAACTCATTAAATGTCCGACTTCCGACTTCTCTCTCTCTCTCTCTCTCTCTCTCTCTCTCCTCTCTCTCTCTCTCTCTCTCTCTCTCTCTCTCTCTCTCTCTCTCCCTCCCTCTCCCTCTCTCACTGAGTGTGTGTGTGTGTGTGTGTGTGTGTGTGTGTGTGTGTGTGTGTGTGTGTGTGTGTGTGTGTGTGTGTGTGTGTGTGTGAGTATGTATATGAGTGAGTGTGTGTGTGTGTGTGCGTGCGTGTGCGCGCGCGTACGTCCGTGCCTGTGTAGGTGCGTGTCTGCGTGCGTTGAATCTGTGCATGCGTATATTCCAATGTGTATGGATAAATCTATGTGTGCATTTTTGTGTGTGGGTGTGTTTATGTATGTATACTCATGTTCAAGACACTTTTCTGAAGAGAATGGAGAGAAGAAAACACCGCCTAACAAGAACAGCAACAACCACAGACTTATACAGAAAGACAGACAGAGAGGGAGGATGAGGCAGACAGACAGACAGACAAACAGACATGAAGAAACAGATACAGAAACAGACCGCAATGGAGACAGCGGCGCAGTCACAAACAGAGTGCGCAAGAGAATCGGATTTCAAGATAAATCGTTCCAACGTGTTTGGTTTGTATTCATCAATAAATATGGCGGGTTTTCCTGCGTCTAACATTTCCACATTCATTAATCGGTCTGTGAAGAGAGAGAGAGGGAGAGAGAGGGAGAGAGAGGGAGGGAGAGACACAGAGAGAGACACACACACACACAAAGAGAGAGCGAGAGAGACAGACAGAGACAGAGGGAAAGCAACAGACAGACAGACAGAGACAGAGAGAGAGAAACAGACAGACACAGAGAGAGAAACATGCAGAGAGAGACACTGGACACTGGAAAACTTTATTTGACAAGGACAATGATGTTAGGGCATGCCTGTTCTTACAATCTGTCCTTGGATAAAAGAAACTTTTTTTTTTAAAAACCACACAATTAAAATGGACTAGTAACATGAACACACAGAGAGAGAAACAGACAGAGACAGGCAGACAGACAGGGACAGAGAGAATGAAGGGGGGGGGGGAGTGAGAGAGAGAGAGAGAGACAGAGACAAAAGACACACAGAGACAGAGAGAGAGATGGAGAGAGAGAGAAAGATAGATAGAGAGAGAGAAAAAAAGAAGAGAGGGAGAGAGAGAGAGAGAGAGAGAGAGAGAGAGATAGAGAGAGAAAAAAAAGAGAGAGAGAGAGAGAGAGAGAGAGAGAGAGAGAGAGAGAGAGAGAGAGAGAGAGAGAGAGAGAGAGAGAGAGAGAGAGAAAGAGAGAGGGAAGAGAGGGGGGGAGAAGGGTACGTATAATATAATATCGACACTGGGAGGGGTAGCTTCGGCAGACCAATTAAAAAGAGGCTCCCCTTTCACGCGACCTAACCTGGTCGACTTACAATGGGGCCAAATTCAGCTGCAGCACCGCTGTCTGACCACTTATTAATCATAACACCCAGGTGACAGGGCAAAATACGACACCATAACCCCTCCCTCCACCCCCACACCCCCACACCCGCTGTCCTACGTGAGGTGAATATCCGTTTAACGTCCTCTGGTCTGAAACAGACACATATGGGACATTAGTAGATATAAAGATGGTGGGAACGATCCTGGAGGCAATGCCCGGAGGCAGTGCAACTTCAGGAATGTCACGAATTTTTTAGCGATACGATGCATAAAATAGCAGCTTTATTTGCCACGTTCTGTCTTCTGCCTTAACCCCTTGACCGCCACCAACGTATCACGTACTGACCTGATGAAGAGGAATAACCCTGATATGCTGGCTTTTGCTCTAGCACAGTCAAGAGAGTAATATCCCCAGACCATTTTAGGAATAACCCTGATATGCTGGCGTTTGCTCTAGCAGTCAAGAGAGTAATATCCCCAGACCATTTTAGGAATAACCCTGATATGCTGGCTTTTGCTCTAGCACAGTCAAGAGAGTAATATCCCCAGACCATTTTAGGAATAACCCTGATATGCTGGCTTTTGCTCTAGCACAGTCAAGAGAGTAATATCCCCAGACCATTTTAGGAATAACCCTGATATGCTGGCTTTTGCTCTAGCACAGTCAAGAGAGTTTAACCCTTTCGTTCCTGAGAACCGCTTTTGAGGTTGAATGGGAGTAACTGCAGATCCCTAGCTTTATAGAGCTCTCTATCTCCATATTCCTGGGTTTCCAGAGAAAGTACAACTGTATAAAGTGGTGTTCTGTTATTGTGAATATGCGGCATGTTTTCAGCAGCCTGTTTCTCTTTCATAAACAATACTTGCCCCAGTAAGAAAATGGAAACAATCCCTCATTGCATTGCAATTATAGAAGAGCAAAGTAATAACAGTTGCATCATGTTGCATGACATTACGAGCAAAAGAGGCCCGTAGGAATGAATCAACGGGATAACATTTATCAGCAACTAACGAGGTTCTCAGGAATGAACAGTAGTTGAAACTTCTCTAAATACAGAAACCAAAGAGTTAATATCCCCAGACCATCTTGTCAGATTGGCTCTATCAGTTGTCTTTTTCATGTCATGATTTGCCCAATGGGTTTTTTCTTTAATTTTCTCTGGCAGTCAAAAACGACTTTGGAAATCGGCGTGCTGCACATATTAATAAAAGTTATATGGACCAATGCAAACATATTTTTGTCAAGCCATGATTTTGTTCCCCTTCGTGCGTTCTTTGTTTGACCTTTTCTGGACCGATACTAGCAATAACAATTGAAAAAAGCCAACAACCTGATATCGTTAGTTAGCATATTGGGATTTCACATCTCTCTCTCTCTCTCTCTCTCTCTCTCTCTCTCTCTCTCTCCTCTCTCTCTCTCTCTCTCTCTCACTCACTCACTCACTCACTCATTCACTCACTCACTCACTCACTCACTCACTCACTCACTCACTCACTCACTCACTCACTCACTCACTCTCACTCACTCACTCACTCACGCCTCTCTCTCTCTCTCTCTCTCTCTCTCTCTCTCTCTCTCTCTCTCTCACACACACACACCACTCACTCACTCACTCACTATCTCTCTCTCTCTCTCTCACTCACTCACTCTCTCTCACTCCCTCACTCCAACCCTCTCCCTCTCTCTCTCTCTCTCTCTCTCTCTCTCTCTCTCTCTCTCTCTCTCTTCTCCCTCCCATCTCTTTCTCCCTCAATCTCTCACCTGCTCCCCTCCGCCCCCCCCCCACACACACACACACTGTACCTACCCACCTTAACCCCTTCTGCGATGTCTGGCGGACTGTTGTTTCAAGTTTGTCAGGTTACCGCCGCCCTGTTTGTCCGGAAGGGGGGGCCTTATTGATAGGGGGGTGTCACCGTCTGCCCCGTCACCGTCACCGATCCGGCTTCAGGGAGACACCCCCCCCCCCCCCCCCCCCCCCACCCGCCATTTCCCTCGAACCCACCCCACCTTTTCTTACCCCCCCCCCCCCCCTCTAAACTTCCAACTTCTTCACATCCGATCCTCCTCCACCTCACCCCCCACCCCACCTTGCCCTCAAAACGCATGTAGTTGTACCGTTATATTCCCCTTCGTGGGGATACCAGGGGGGGGGGGGGGGGGGGGGGGGGGGGGGGGGGGGGGGGGGGGGGAGGGGTGGGGGGGGGGTTGGGGGGGGGGGGGGGGGGGGGGGACGTGTATACACATAGTTCCCCCACCTTCTGGAAGTTCTGTGCAAATGAATGAATATTAAGTTTTACGTGCTCCCGGTCTTAAGGACACGTGTGGGACATTACGTTCTGTGCTTGTAACTTGCTCTAATACGTCACTCTCTTTGACTCTTGCCTTTTCCCTTTGCTTACTTGTCACCCACTGTCTTTCTGCCTTACCGGTCCATTCTCTTTTCCTGCCTTTTTTTTCTTCTAAAAAAATCCTTACACCAATTTTCTGCAGCCGAAGACGAACATGCTGGGCCAAGCTATTTCTTAGACTATGTCTATTTCTTAACATCAGCAGCATGACGCATCTGCGCTCATAATGACAGGACACTGTCGGAGCGGTCGACGACAAAGGGGAAGTACTGTGGTACGTAGAGAACTAGCGCTACGCTGATTCGATTCGCTTCGCCTCGCCGGTGCGAGTGCGTTTCGGTGCTTCAAGGAGCATTACGCACACAGACACACTCACACACACGCGCGTGCGCGCACAGGCGCCACTCTTCTGAGGGGCTATGGCCTAACAGAATTAAAGTTATGCATTCTGCATTCTCTCTTTACCTCTCCTCCCCCCCCCTCTCTCTCTTTCCCTCCCTCTCCTTCTCTCTCTCTAATAATGAGTATAGTCAATAATAATAGGTTTGATTTTGTTATCGATGTGTTACATTATAGGGATGCATTTTGCATGCTTTATAGTACTTTGTCTGTGCTTATTTTCGTTTTCCATTTTCTACTTTGTACTTTGTCCAGAGAGCTGGATGTAAAAAAGCATGTTATTGCTTACTCTATTACCCTCTATAAATACAATTCATTCATTCTCCCCCTCCCTCCGCTCTTCTGTCTCTGGCTTTGGCTTATTCTGATATTAAAAAAAAATCGCACCCCAATTCTTACAGAACATAGGATACAACAAAAAGTAAAAACTCCAGAACTTAGTACAATCCGTCTACATTAGAGTTTTGCAGAAACTCGACTACTGTCTTACTGTTGCTGTGAATCATGAGAGAATAATTGTGCGAGAACACAGACTGAAAGGAAATATGAGTTGTGGCACAATGGTAGACTGCCAGTGCATTTGTCTGTGAGAGGGTGGGAGGGGAGAGTAGAGGGAGAGTAGGAGGGGGGGGGAGGAGAGAGAGAGAGAGAGAGAGAGAGAGAGAGAGAGAGAGAGAGAGAGAGAGAGAGAGAGAGAGAGAGAGAGAGAGAGAGAGAGAGAGAGAGATGAGAGAGAGAGAGAGAAAGAGAGAGAGAGAGACAGAGAGAGAGAAGAGAGAGAGAGAGAGAGAGAGAGAGACAGAGAGAGAGAGAGAGAGAGAGTGATGAGAGAGAGAGAACACGACAGAGAGAGAGAGAGAGCGGAGAGAGAGAGAGAGAGAGAGAGAGAGAGAGAGAGAGAGAGGACGAAGGAGAGAGAGAGACAGACAGACAGAGAGAGCAAGAGAGAGAGAGAGAGAGAGAGAAGTAACATACAGAGAGAGAAGTAACGTGAGTAACTAGCTACCAGCCGCGGACGAACTGAGCCAAGCTGGATTGTTTTCAGAGAATTCTGTTTGTTCCTGACTATCTATGTGAACACGATAACGTTTGAACGGGGAGACCTAGGAGGCTCAAATGTTGCACGCGGGTAGGTATTTAGGATATCTAGGCCAGGTTCGAAAATGAAGGTCATGGATCAAAGGTCAAGGTCACTTGAGCCGAAAAATGCTGCAGTGTGAGATCCTCGCTGGCCCAGCGGTACTGTAAAGTGCGGGTGTAGACTGTTTGGTCGGACGATAGTTTCAAGGGGTGTTTGTCCGTTTGTTCCTGCAAGGTCACTCGACCCGAAAATGCTGCCTCGCGGCTGGTTGATCCGGCGTTTTCCCGCTCTAGGTTTGCATGATAGAAACATTGATAGCCAAGCCCACCATGCAAGCTTTGTTTTCTTGTTCAATTAAAGGGGGGCGGGAAAAGAAAGCAAAAGCCAACTGCTATGCTGGGTTTCTGCAGAAG
>CM065694.1:12481741-12486741 GCA_017654935.2 Phymorhynchus buccinoides
GGCATCACAATCTTTCTAATTCCTCCGAAGTCGGAATGTGGCTGCCCACATGGCGGGCGGGGTAATCAAAGACGGTCACACACGTAATGTTCTCATCCCTAGCTGGTGCATTTGTACCAGTGTTCAATTGCTTGCGGCTGATGGGATGATCCCTGGAGTCTTTAAGCCAGGCAACGACAACAACAACCTTTCTAATATTTTATCGCTCGTAACGAGGCTTTGAATGGGTCCCTCTTTAATGTCTACACTTTGGTATCATTTGGCTTCATAAAGACACTCGTGGGTTTCTGCCGTCATTGGTTTTCCTAGAATTAACGGACCTATGCGATCTTTCTTCAACTGAAAACTTTAAGAAAGAGCTTTGTGATTCTGGCAATCGGGATTTAGGCCTTTCTAAGTTATAGAACACAGTCAATCTATTAGGCAGTGACGCACATTTTTTGTTATTTTTCGGACATTGACCAATCAAAATTCCAACTGTCATACTGTCTTGACGCCTGACATGACAATTGTCCTATTGTATCACTGTGCTAAACAGTAAGTTCAGGACATTTGTCCTGTTGATAATGCTGAACCACATAATTGCACAGCTTAGTCTAGTTTATTTGTATCAGTGTGTAAAACAGTAAGTTCAGGACATTTGTCCTGTTGATAATGCTGAACCACATAATTGCACAGCTTAGTCTAGTTTATTTGCATCAGTGTGTAAAACAGTAAGTTCAGGACATTTGTCCTGTTGATAATGCTGAACCACATAATTGCACAGCTTAGTCCAGTTTATTTGTATCAGTGTGTAAAACAGTAAGTTCAGGACATTTGTCCTGTTGATAATGCTGAACCACATAATTGCACAGCTTAGTCCAGTTTATTTGTATCAGTGTGTAAAACAGTAAGTTCAGGACATTTGTCCTGTTGATAATGCTGAACCACCTACTCGCACAGCTTAGTCTGTTGTGGAAGGCTGACTCAAACAAAGGGGGGGGGGGGGGGTTGGTTCATAGTGCTGCAGCCAAAGGGGTTGGTAGTAAGCCTTTGGGGACCTTCCTCCACACACCAGCTGTCCTCAAATCCCTCTGGCCGAAAGATGAATGGGGATGCATCCTTGTCAAGGCATCTCCACCATAAACATATTTTTTCGCCCAGCCCGCTGGATAGGCAGCGGTTCCCTCTGCTATCTGGCAGTCATGGTCGGAAACGACAGACGGGCGTACCCTCGAGTCCTTTCTTCCTCCTCATCCTTCTTCTCCCCCCTCCCCCCTCCCGTCCCCTTCTTCCTCTGTCTCCGGTTCAAACGGTTCGCTTTCCCCCTGTCTCCTGTTACCTCTGAGTCTGGGAGGCTCCCATGTCTCCGTCTGGGGGTGATTTTTATAAAGTCATCTGATGCCGTGACTCAGAGAGAGAGAGAGAGAGAGAGAGAGAGAGAGAGAGAGAGAGAGAGAGAGAGAGAGAGAGAGAGAGAGAGAGAGAGAGAGAGAGAGGGAGGGAGGAGGGAAAAGAGAAAGAGAGAGAGGGGGGGGGAGAGAAGGAAGAGAAAGAGAGATAGGGAGAGAAAAGAGAAAGAGAGAGAGAGGGGGGGAGGAAGAGAAAGAGAGGAAGAGAGAGAGAGGGGGAGAGAGAAAGAGGGAGAGAGAGAGACAGAGAGAGGGAAAAATAGAGAGGGAGAGAGAGAGGGGGAGAGAGAGAGAGGGAGAGAGAGACGGAGAGAGAGACAGAGAGAGAGAGGGAGAGAGAGAGGGAGAGAGAGAGAGGGAGAGAGAGAGGGAGAGAGAGAGAGGGAGAGATAGAGAGGGAGAGAGGGGGCAGGAAGAGAGATAGGGAGAGGGAGAGAGGGAGGGAGAGAGGGAGGAAGAGAGCGGGTGGAGGAAGAGAGAGAGAGAGAGAGAGAGAGAGAGAGAGAGAGAGAGAAGAGAGAAAGAGAGAGAGGGGGGGGAGGAGAGAGAGAGAGAGAGAGAGAGAGAGAGAGGAGAGAGAGAGAGAGAGAGAGAGAGAGAGAGAGAGAGAGAGAGAGAGAGAGAGAGAGAGAGAGAGAGATAAAGAGAGAGAAATAGAGATACGTAGGCTTACAGGAAAACAGACAGACGAACCCAAACAAAGTCAGGCAAGGTGTTTTTGTTGTGTTTAGCAAACACCACTGCTATTTCATGAAGCATAATCAAAGCCAAACTCGATGTAAAAAGAACAGACTTATAACCGACAACAAAAATGGCGAAATACAAAACCTACAGACAGTTTAACCCTTTCACCGCCAGCCATATTTCAGTCAAAAATGTCCATTACATTTACCTGGGTAGAGAACAAAATCCATCTGCAGTATTGGGGATTCTTCTGTGACATATATAAAATACGGTCTATCCTTACTTCCCAAAACTAAGACAATAGGGTCTTTGGATAATAGACCCCAATTTGACGCCTTTTAGTGACTTAGGTGTTAAACCACTGTGGTGCTAAAATGCGACTTTGGCGGTGAAAGGGTTAACAATGTTCTAACAAGAAGAATGAAACGCATACATTGGTCTCATCATTAATATGGAGAACAATCTAGCACAAACACATAAGTTGCTTATGTAAGTCAACATTGTATGAAATATTAGTCAAAATCTGTTGTCCGTTGGCTTACCCTGGCTAAAAGACTCCAGGGATCATCCCAACAGCAGAAGCACTTGAACACTGTGGCACAAGTGCATCAGCTAGGGATGAGAACATTATGCGTGTGACCGTTTTTGATTTCCCCGCCACGTGTGCAGCCACACTCCGACTTCCGAGGATTTTAGACTGATGAGGTTATGCTAGGAGCTTATCATGGTCAAAGACAATCCCCGCATAACTATGCATAGCATAACAACATTTGCATGTAGCCTTGGCGTTCTAGCTTATGTCGATTGGTCTGACGCAGCCAAGGCAAAGTCGAAATCCAAAAAAATCATCGTCATTTACTGTATATTTATAGACAGTTGATGACAACTATTACTCCAGCAGTTGCTATCGTTTGCTATGTCTAATGTTAGTTTTCATCCGTTTACACATATTAAAAGTATGCATTCAATAACAGTAGAACATAAAGGCAAGACGGAAAGCAAACAACGTTATTTTCTCATCTACAGTGGGGTTACACACAGTAATCACACAGTAATCGAAAGGGAAATAGGCTAGGCCTAATATGAAACAGAACAGCATTTGGTCCAGCTCGCTGGTTAAAAACACACAAAATAGATCCGCCTAAACAGTCGCAGCTCGGCAACCCCGACAGACACCCAAGACACCCCCCCACCCAAACCAAAACCCCGACCCCCCCCCCCCCCCCCCAACTCTTTCTCCTGTCCTCACTGTCAGAGATCCTTCCTGGCTCGCATTGGCCTCACTAGCCATATGCGAACTCATCCAGCATCCTAGATTTCCACAAGGACGAACTGTTGAAGCATGGTCATCGTCCCTTGGGACGGACGAACGATTATGAAACAGTCCGAACAGCATTAATTTTGGTCGAGCTCACTGGTTAGACAATCTATGTTGAAGTTTAGAACAACCAACAATAAACTACCGGTTCAAAAGCAGCGGTTCTTAATGTTGCTAGAAATGAGCGGAATTGTTTATTTTGTAATAGAGACGAAATTGGCGACGAATTCCATTACGAATTGCAATGCCCATACGGACCAGTAAAAGAAAAAAGAAAATAATTGTTTTCAAAGTATTATAATCACCACCCAAATGTCCACAAATTTAAATCGTTACTGAGTAATGCAAACCCAAGAGTATTGAGAAAGCTGGCAAGGTTTTTTAATTTTATTTTACATCTTTTCTAGTGGTGATGCATTTGTTGTTAGCACTGGTAATTTCTTTTTTGTATATGTTAATATCATATCAATTGCCTTATGTTCTGCACGTTTGTTTCATTGAATGCTTATGGGGACAAATTTGTTGTGAGTGTTTGTGTTTATGGCTTTGAAGCCCTCTGGGCTGGAAGTTGAAATAAAAAACTTGAAACTTGTTTTTAAAAAAAATCAAAACAATGAGAAGAAGAGGTCGGGGCGGTGGAAGGGGCGTCTGGTTGAGGAATTAAACAAATAAAGGATATCTGAACATACAAACATTCAGATCAACACACCCTGCTCCAGTTCTCAGTTCTTTCCGGGGGTTTTCTTCTTCCCAGTCGTGCCTTTCTGACTGCAGATTGAGCACTTAGACCTCTGTCGTTTGCTATGTCTAATGTTAGTTTCCATCCGTGTACACATATTAAAAGTATGCATTCAATAACAGTAGACACAAGACGGAAAGATCGCCATGTACCAAGACTGTGACAGGGGGTGTTGATCTGCATCTTTACCCCACAAATCTTTTAGACAGTTTACGTATGGGTGTAACCCCGTTTCTATGTGTTGCAATTTCGTCTATGTGTGTCCCCCATCTTATAATTATCTCTTCGTTTTTCATAACCCAAATCCTAGCCCTCCTGTATACTGTATATGTACCAGTGTCTATGTGTCCCTGTTCTATCTTATATATCTTAGTCTTCCATAACCCAAACCCTCACCCTTCTGTATACTGTATAATATGTACCCGTGTCTATGTGTCCCTGTTCTATCTTAAATATCTTCATCTTCCATAACCCAAACTCTAACCCTTCTGTATACTGTATAATATGTACCCGTGTCTATGTGCCCCTGTTCTATATGTGACCCCGCACCACGAAAGGGACAGTAAGTGTCAGACTGACCATTCTGAGAGAATTACACATGTGCAAACGTCAGATAATTATCTTCCTATTGATACAAGAACCATTCTTGTATCGTTTTCCGCTCCAGAGTTATGAGCACTTAAAGTTAGTAAGGTGAGCACTGGCCATTCTTGAGAAAACACAGTCTAAAGTCCCTAGCCTAGGTAAAACAAAATGCATTGACCTACTCGTTTTAAAACACTTATAAGACCATTTAGAGACCATACTAAATACAATCCTTTATAAATATGAAAGATAAAATGTTAGAGAACACGAAAATACCCATAAC
>CM065694.1:12491741-12499241 GCA_017654935.2 Phymorhynchus buccinoides
GAGACACAGAGAGCGACACACAGAGACGGAAAGGAAGACAAGTAAGAGACACAGAGAGCGACACACAGAGACAGAAAGGAAGACAGTAAGAGACACAGAGAGCGACACACAGAGACAGAGAGGAAGACAGTAAGAGAAACACAGAGAGCGACACACAGAGACAGAAAGGAAGACAGTAAGAGACACAGAGAGCGACACACACAGAGACGGAAAGGAAGACAGTAAGAGACACAGAGAGCGACACACAGAGACGGAAAGGAAGACAGTAAGAGACACAGAGAGCGACACACAGAGACAGAAAGGAAGACAGTAAGAGACACAGAGAGCGACACACAGAGACGGAAAGGAAGACAGTAAGAGACACAGAGAGCGACACACAGAGACACAAAGGAAGACAGTAAGAGACACAGAGAGAGACACACAGAGACAGAAGGAACGACAGTAAGAGACACAGAGAGCGACACACAGAGACAGAAAGGAAGACAGTAAGAGACACAGAGAGCGACACACAGAGACGGAAAGGAAGACAGTAAGAGACACAGAGAGCGACACACAGAGACGGAAAGGAAGACAGTAAGAGACACAGAGAGAGACACACAGAGACAGAAAGGAAGACAGTAAGAGACACAGAGAGCGACACACAGAGACGGAAAGGAAGACAGTAAGAGACACAGAGAGCGACAGAACACAGAGACAGAAAGGAAGACAGTAAGAGACACAGAGAGCGACACACAGAGACAGAAAGGAAGACAGTAAGAGACACAGAGAGCGACACACACAGAGACGGAAAGGAAGACAGTAAGAGACACAGAGAGCGACACACAGAGACTGAAAGGAAGACAGTAAGAGACACAGAGAGCGACACACAGAGACAGAAAGGAAGACAGTAAGAGACACAGAGAGCGACACACAGAGACGGAAAGGAAGACAGTAAGAGACACAGAGAGCGACACACAGAGACGAAAGGAAGACAGTAAGAGACACAGAGAGCGACACACAGAGACGGAAAGGAAGACAGTAAGAGACACAGAGAGCGACACACAGAGACGGAAAGGAACACAGTAAGAGACACAGAGAGCGACACACAGAGACCGAAAGGAAGACAGTAAGAGACACAGAGAGAGACACACAGAGACGGAAAGGAAGGGACAGAGAGAGAGACACAGAGAGCGACACACAGAGACGGAAAGGAAGACAGTAAGAGACAAACAGAGAGAGACACACACAGAGAGACGACACACAGAGAGCGGACACAGGAAAGGACAGTGAAGACAGAGACACAGTGAGCGACACACAGAGACGGAAAGGAAGACAGTAAGAGACACAGAGAGCGACACACAGAGACAGAAAGGAAGACAGTAAGAGACACAGAGAGCGACACACAGAGACGGAAAGGAAGACAGTAAGAGACACAGAGAGCGACACACAGAGACAGAGAGGAAGACAGTAAGAGACACAGTGAGCGACACACAGAGACGGAAAGGAAGACAGTAAGAGACACAGAGAGCGACACACAGAGACAGAAAGGAAGACAGTAAGAGACAAATACAGAGAGCGACACACAGAGACAGAAACGGAAGACAGTAAGAGACACAGAGAGCGACACACAGAGACAGAAAGGAAGACAGTAAGAGACACAGAGAGCGACACACAGAGACAGAAAGGAAGACAGTAAGAGACACAGAGAGCGACACACAGAGACAGAAAGGAAGACAGTAAGAGACACAGAGAGCGACACACAGAGACAGAAAGGAAGACAGTAAGAGACACAGAGAGCGACACACAGAGACAGAAAGGAAGACAGTAAGAGACACAGAGAGAGACACACAGAGACAGAAAGGAAGACAGTAAGAGACACAGAGAGCGACACACAGAGACAGAAAGGAAGACAGTAAGAGAACACAGTGAGCGACACACAGAGACAGAAAGGAAGACAGTAAGAGACACAGAGAGCGACACACAGAGACAGAAAGGAAGACAGTAAGAGACACAGAGAGCGACACACAGAGACGGAAAGGAAGACAGTAAGAGACACAGTGAGCGACACACAGAGACAGAAAGGAAGACAGTAAGAGACACAGAGAGCGACACACAGAGACAGAAAGGAAGACAGTAAGAGACACAGAGAGCGACACACAGAGACAGAAAGGAAAGACAGTAAAAGAGACACAGAGAGCGACACACAGAGAACAGAGAAGGAAGACAGTAAGAGACCAACAGAGAGCGACACGACAGAGACGAAAGGAAGACATTAAGAGAGCACACAGAGAGCGACACACAGAGACAGTGAAAGGAAGACAGTAAGAGACACAGTGAGCGACACACGATAAGTAAAACAGAGACGTGAGAAAAAGGAAGACAGTTAAGAAGACAGGAAAAAAAGGAAGAACAGAGAGCGACACACAGAGAACAGAAAGTAAGACACAGTAAGAGAGAGACACATAGAGCGGACAACACACAGAGACAGAGAGGAAGACAGTAAGGAGACCACAGTGAGAGACAGAGACAACACATAGACGGAAACGGGAGGAGGAAACAGTAAGAGAGCACAGTGAGCTAGAACAAACTACACAGAGACAGAAAGGAAGGACAAGTAAAGAGACACAGAGAGCCACACACAGAGACAGAAAGGAATACAGTAAGAGACACAGAGAGCGACACACAGAGACAGAAAGGAAGGACAGAGAAAGAGACACAGAGAGCGACACACAGAGACAGAAAGGAAGACCGTAAGAGACACAGAGAGCGGAACACACAGAGACAGAGAAAGGAAGACAAGTAGAGTAGAGACACATTGGTGGTGGAGCGACACATCACACAGAAACGGAAAGGAAGACAGTAATAGGACACAAGAGAACGACACACAGATGACTGAACGGAAGACATAAAGAAGAGACACAGAGAGAGACACGACAGATTACTGAAACACAAGACATAAGCAGACAACAGTGAGCGACACACAGAGACAGCAATGAAGACATTAAGCGACACAGAGAGCGTTACACACAGATTACAGAAGGAAGACATGTAAGAGACACAGTGAGCGACCACAGCACAGAGACAGAAAGGAAGACAGTAAGAGACCCATGAGGAGCAGACACACAGAGACCAGAGAATGAAGGACAGTAAGAGAGACAGAGAGCGACACACAGATACTGAAAGGAAGACAGTAAGAGACACAGAGAGCGAGACACAGAGACTGAAAGGAAGACAGTAAGAGACACATAGATTCGAGACCCAGAACAGAAAGGACTTCAGTAAGAGACACAGTGAGCGACACACAGATATGTTACCATCCACCAAGTAGATATCGTAACTACACAAAAATAAAGAACGTGAACTTAAAGCACATTAAATAAAACAACAAGCCACCTTTAGTCTACACCCATGAAAACTAACATTATAGTACCCCTTACTGCTACTGCCCTCAACATATGCTAAGCGCTCTCCACCCAATATAACAGTAAAGTTACTACTTAATATTACAACATATATGCGACATACAACATTATAGGACTTACATTTACAAGACCGTTCGCACAACATCACAGACCCCAGATTAGTATATATATGCTAATGACTACTAAAAAAACAAAAAAATAAAAATACATCCATCTTCCACAAACTAATTAAATACAGAATCAATCTAAAATGAGTAAAACACTGTTTGTCTTTGGAGCGGTTATTATGTGTGTTTCGTTTGAGATCAAATTTCAATTGTCAGACATTAGCCCTCGTACTGGTATCACTTATTCCTCCTCTCCCTCTCTCGCTCTCCTCTCTCACCCCCTCTCTCTTCCTCGTCCTCTCCCCTCTCTCTCTCCACTCCTCTCACCTCCCCCATCCCTCCCCCCCCTTCTCTCTCTCATCTCCTCTCTATGTTCTCTCTCCCTGTCTCTTTCGCTCCTCACCTCCCTCTCCTTTGTTCCCCTTCCTCTCTCTCTCTCTCTCTCTCCTCTCCCCTGCGAAAGACACCCTTATAAGGTGGGGGAGGTTGTTTTGTACGAGAATATGTCAGACTCAAACAACTCTCTCTCCTCCCCCCCCCGTGCCTCTCTCTCTCATTTGCCGTTTCTGTCCAATTCACTCATATTGTCTGTGTTTTGTTTGTGATTTTACTTTTTGTCCTCATTTTCTCTAGTAGGTCTCATATGATATTTTTCCTTCAATCTCAGTTCTTTTTTTACAAAACCTTATTCCATACTTCTCTCATTCACCTTTCATCAATAAAATTTTTCGTTTCGTTCTTTTCTTCTTTCTTTTTCGTTTCTTTCGTCTCTTCTTTTCTGTTCTTTTGTCTTTCTCTCTCTCTCTCTCTCATCTCCCCAAACACCCCCCCATCTCTCTCCTCTCTCCTCCTCTCCTGTCCCCTCGTTCTCTCTCTCCTCTCACACTCCTTTTTCTCTCTCCCTCTCTCTCCCTCCCCTCTCACCTCATCTCTCTCTCTCTCTCTCTCCATCCTTATCTACAAACAACTATGAAACGGTGTGTTTTTTTTTTGTGTTTTTACTTTTGGTTAAAATAGGATTTCCCATAAAAGCAAATGTTTCAGTGGAATCCCAAAGCCAGTTTGTTTTCTTTCTTACCCACTTCACATACCCCCCCTTTCTCCTCCTTTTCACCCCCACCCCGCTTCCTCGGAAAGAAATAAGTTATTGTTTGTTGGGAGGTGGGGCGGGGGCCCAGGGGTTGCCCTTCTGGGTAAAACGATATTGGAAGGTCTGGGCATGTAATCATGAGTGCGTGTTAATCAGTTAACACAGGTAGTAGTGCTGTAAATTAGACTAAACTGCCACTCGTTTTAGGAGTAAAAGCAGGTGGACCCTGGACGGATGAGTTTTTTTTTGCAAGAGACTCGTCATCGAGATCCCAATACAGGACAGAAGAGCCCTTTTCACCAGTGATCTGAATCGCTGCACTTTGCTCATGGTTTCCTATAAATCAAAACAAACCTTCAAAAAAAACCGTCGTCGATGCACTGCTTGGTGGATATTTGCCAGGGAGGAGAAGGCCAATTTTTTCCGGATGGGGTGTGGTGTATTGTCACTCATTGTGGTTTAAAGACACGTTTTTCTTATATTCTTGTAGTATTGTTTTGTCAAGCAAAAAAAAAGAGAGCTATTTTTGTTGTTGTGGAGAGAAAACGTCCTTTAGGTAAACTGTATAATCTAATGTTAAAAAAACAAAAAAGTAGAGTGCAACTCCGAGCTGACTTCTTCCGAAATCGGAATGTGTCGGTTGTACACATACATAAAAACGCATCAAAACAGCACGTTGCACGTAACTACATAAAAAAACGCATCAAAACAGCACGTAACTCAATAGTTTTTTATATATAGCCTTGGGGTTCGGACCCGTGATTTGAGCGCGCGCGATCATGCGCACACGAGCGCACAGAAAAATTCATAACAACTGTGTTATAGACCATTCATCAAGAAATGTTGTGAAAAAAAACTGCATTAAAATACATGCAAAACTTCGCGAGATATTAGCGATTATGTGTTTCGGGGTTTGAACCCCGTAACTGGCGCGACCTTGACCTTAATGTAAAACTAAATACATCAGTGGATAGCTTGCATCTTGGCAAACTAGTATACCAAATTTGATGATGATACACTGAATAGTTTTTGAGAAAAAACGGAAGACGAATAGCCGGACGGACGGAAAGCACTTCGGACGGACGGACGGACACCGGACGGACGGACGGACGCACAGACAAAAACAATAGCTCCCCGAACCTTCGGCTCGGGGACTAATAAAAATAAAAAGGCTTGTATTGTGAAAACGTCGTGCAAACGATTTCGTCTAAACTCAGGCGGCCATTACCAAAGAGAAGGTAATTTTCCATGAAAGGAATTTGACTTCCAGCACCTCCGCCAAGGAGGAGTCGCCGATTTGACGGTGTAATTTCTGGGAAACCAGAGCAAAATGATTGTTGCGATCTCTGTAAAGGGTGTTTTAAACTGGTGATCTCGATGTGTTTCTTGCAAAAAATAATCCGTCAGGGTGCACCTTTAAGTCTAATTCGCATACGACCCGCTTAAGACGACGTACTTATGATTACTGTAACAAGAGTTGATCGAGGTGGGGAGGAAACCGGTTTGAACCGAAAAAAAAAAAACCGGTGCTAAACTTTCGCGGTTCGAAAAAACGGTTCGAGTTGCTGTGAACCGTTTTTGTTTTTTTTTTTCAAACTGCGAAATGAAAGTAAGTTTTTCGTAGAATAACGCTTTCTTTTCGAAAACCACACTGATTCTCAGCGCAGATTGGGTGTTGTAAACCAAGAGTAGCTGTTTCTAGCTTGTCAGGTGGTGTATGGCTTTGACTTTGACTTTGAGTGTTGAGTTGAGTGTGTGTGTGTCATAAGTCATAAGTTTCTTTAGTGTGTGTGTGTGTGTGTGTTGTGGTGTGTGTGTGTGTGTGTGTGGTGTGTGTGTGTGTGTGTGTGTGTGTGTGTGTGTATGTGTGTGCGCATGTGCGTGCGATGTGTGTGTGAATATTCTGACAAATAAATGTGTGTTTGCATAGGTGAAACTAGTGATGCGAGTACTGTGGGTTTTTTTAAACGGTTCAATAAAACCGGTTCGATAAAACCGGTTCGAATAGGGGAAACCGGTTCGGGTTTTTTAACCGGATCTCAACTCTACTAGCCAACTATATATGATTAAAAAAAAGAGGTGCAGGTAGATATGCCATTACTCAAATAAGATCATATCATTGGTTGATATTTGACCCGAAGCTGGAGACATAGTAACGTTAGAGCTGAACAATTTTTGACGAGTTGTTTTTTCAGTAATGGAAAATCGTGGTAGTATTTTTTTTTTTATAATTTATTTTATTAGCCGGAGATCAGAACTGTATGTTTCCTCAAGTCCGAAACCCAGTTTTGGGAATCTTTTGTATGCATGTATGTATGTATGTATGTATGCATGTACGTATGTATGTACGTACGTACATACGTACGAACGACGTACGTACGTATGTATGTATGTATGTATGCATGTATCTTTTTTTGCATGTTTTGTATGCATCTATGTATGTATGCCAGGCAATCGTTTCCGACCATGACTGCCAGATAGCAGAGGGGACAGATGCCAAAAGGATTTGAGGACACCTGGCGTTGGGGAAGGTCCCCAAAGCCCAACCCATCCCTTTGGCTGCATCACTAGAGCCAGTGCAAAGGCCCCTTCGTTTGAGAGTCATGGTCTTCCACAAAAGACTAAACTTCTACCATGGTTTTTGTTTTGTTTGTTTGTGTTTTGTTGTTGTTGTTGTTTTTGCTGTCCCATCTTGGTTGGGCCGTACAGTGGCGTTGCTCCCACGCCGCTCATTCCGAGTCCCAACTCGCAGCCACACCTCCGCACGTTCAGGTCGCAGAATCCGAGACCAGCAGTCCCAAGGGGAGCTAATCTATGTTAGGCCGTCAGGAGGCAACCAACCGAGGAGACACTGCACTGCTGCTGAGTCACTTCGGTGGAGTTCAGTGGAGCCTGTTCAGGA
>CM065694.1:12509241-12514241 GCA_017654935.2 Phymorhynchus buccinoides
CGTACAGCCGACACATTCCGATTTCGGAGGAGCTCAAAGGAGAAACATTATTTGGAAGATGTGTTTGAAAAAAGGCAGGAGAACGGGCCAATAAGTCAGAAAGATAGTAGATGACAGAAAGCAAAGGGAAAAGGCAGAGTCAAAGAGAGTGGCAGATTAGAGGAAGTTACAAGCACAGAACTTCTTGCCTTTTCCTGTTGCTTACTTGTCATCTACTATCTTTCTGCCTTACCCGGGTCCATTCTCCTGTCTTTTTTCTTTTCTTTCAAGAAACGCTTTCAAAACCATTTCATCCAGCCGAAGTCGAGTCGGACCCTAGCTGGGCCTAGCTGTTTATTTCTTAGTTAGGCGCATAACGGCAGCATGACGCATCTGCGCTCATAATTGACAGGAAACCGTCTGAGCGATCGAAGAAGAGGAAGAAGAACTGATATAATCCACGGGTCGTTCGTCGTCGTATCCTTCTCCTCCACTGTCAATTAGAATACCGAATCTCCCTTCACAATTCCAGACTACCGGGGCATCGAGACAGATACGTCTATGAAGAGTGGAAAGGGGGGGGGGAGAGAGAGAGAGAGAGAGAGAGAGGAGAGAGAGAGAGAGGAGGAGAGAGAGTTGAGAGAGAGAGAAGTGAGATAGAAGGAGAGAGAGAGATAGAGAGAGGGAAAAAGAGAGAGAGAGAGAGAGGAGAGAGAGAGTTTAGGGAGAGATAGAGAGAGATGGAGAGAGAGAGAGAGAGAGAGAGAGAGAGAGAAGAGAGAGAGAGAGAGAGTAAGAGAGGCAGAACATATTTTTTAAGCATGCTTTCAAATTTATTTGTCGTGTGTGTGCGTGCGCGCGTTTTTTTTATTCTATGTTTGTGTTGCTTCTCTGTGTTCCTCGTTCATGCCAAGTTTCGAGTGGGTGTCACTGCTATGTGTGGATCCTATTTTGGAAGCATTGGTGACGGGTTTCCATGTGTGTTTCTTAGATCGTGTAAAATCGCACGACTGTACGATATGATTCGATCACGTGGTCTCCAAGAACAAAAAATGTGATTGGCGCATCGAGATCACGTGATCGATCGGATCGTACAGTCCGTGCGATTTCAGTGGACGTGTGGCTGACCCCTTAACACTTGTGCATCAAGTATCATGTACGCATGCAAGTGATGCAAGTGCACTCTTTAGCAGCGTTCGGTGAAACATGACAATTATGCATACCACACAGATTCAAGTTGAGCGCTCTAAGCTGCCTTTGGGGATGGTGCTGGGTGGGGGGGGGGGGGGGACGGGGGGGGGGGGGGGGGTTGGATGGGGGGGGGGGGGGGGGGGGGGGGGGGGTTGGGGGGGTTAGAGAGATAGGGGATGATAGGTGTGAGGGAGGAGCGAGAGTTTGTGTGTTGGTGTTTATGTGTGTGTTGTGTGTGTGTGTGAGAGAGAGATGACGATAGAGTAGGAGCGAGAGAGAGAGAGAGAGAGAGAGAGAGAGAGAGATCAGTAGAGAGAGAGAGAGAGAGAGATGCGTTGGAGACCACGACTCTCTTACAACACCGTACTCAGGGAGGGGGGTGGGAAGCAAGGGACCACGGTGGAAAAAAAACCACCACTCCAAAACGCCCTGTCTATGAAGCCAACCTAGCTAGCTGTGTTGTTGGTCGCGGCGATCCCACAAACATCAAAAAACAACCCCCCCCCCCCGCCCCTCCCCCCCGATTAAAACAAAACTAGAAAAAAAGCTGTGATGATGATGATATGATATCTACAACACCTATCGTTCACAATCTGCAGGGACTTGAAGCGTGTACAGTCTGTAAACCAGATTAAACAACAATCTCATAAATATGTATTAGCACAGATTTCAGGCTGCGTTGGGTTGAAAGTAGGACCGAGTGGCGGTCTTACACATTAAAGGGTTCCCCCCCCCCCCCCCCACCCCTTCAAAAAACACGAGGAGTAAGTAGCATGTAAATTAGGCTAAGCAGCCAATCGTTTGGGGAGCTTAGTCCACTTTGCATACTACTACCCGTGATGGCTGTCTAAGACCCACTCAGGACTACAGGCCCAGGAAAACAAGAGTTTCGAATTCGCGTTATTCAAGCCTCTCAGGCTTTTCATTACAAAAACGTTAAACAAAATATCAAAAAATATCGCCATGTTGTAAAGCGAAATAACAAGTCTTCAAAAAACATCTCAATTCATGACATTATTATGATCGCGTATTATTATGATAACTAAATCTGTTATCCTCAGGGCTTGAAAAAAACTAGGCCGTGATGAAAACGTCGGTTTATTTCGATACAGTTGTGAAATTTATTCAAAGTGTATATTATACAATCAGGGCGCTCGAAAATGAATAATTTGACGGGATATTATTACATTTCATCCCATTGTTTCATAAAAACAATATGGTGTTTCCATTATTATTTCTGTGCCAACGAGAATACACAAGGGGGTCAGTTGGAAAAGGTAAAAGTGAGCAGCGTTTCAATATTGTTAAGCTCGCATTTCCCTCCGACAGTGACATAACGTTTAACTTTGGGCCCCGTCCCGTTTGTGCCCCCGTCCCGTTTGTGCCCCGTCCTCGTTGTGCCCCGTCCCGGTTTGTGCCCCGTCCCGTTTGTGCCCCCGTCCCGTTTGTGCCCCGTCCCGTTGTCGCCCCGTCCCGTTTGTGCCCCGTCCCGTTGTCGCCCCGTCCCGTTTGTGCCCCGTCCCGTTGTTGCCCCGTCCCGTTTGTGCCCCGTCCTGTTTGTGCCCCGTCCCGTTTGTGCCCTGTCAGCCGTTTGTGCCCCGTCCCGTTTGTGCCCCGTCCCGTTGTCGCCCCGTCCCGTTTGTGCCCCGTCCCGTTTGCGCCCTCATCGTTTGTGCCCCCGTCCCGTTTGTGCCCCCGTCCCGTTTGTGCCCCCGTCCCATTTGTGCCCCGTCCCATTTGTGCCCCGTCCAGCTGTTTTCCGAGTGCCCAGTCCCATTGTTCCCCATCTCTATGTTACCCATCGCTATATGCCCTCCTTTACGTGTCCCCGTCTATATGTCCCATCTATAGTGTGACTCTAATGACTGTGCCGCTACTATGCCCCTTGGTCTAGTTGCCCCCATGTCTCTATGGTGTCCCCATCTTCTATGTGACCCATCGCTATATGCCCTGTCTACGTGTCCCTGTCCCTATGTGTCCCGATCTATATGTGTGTCTCTATGACTGTGCCCCCATCTCTATGTGCCCCCATCTCTATGTGTCCCCGTCTCTATGTGACCCATCTCTATGTGACCCATCGCTATGTGTACCCATCTCTATATGTCCCCCGTCTCTATGTGTCCCCATCCCTATGTGTCCCCCGTCTCTGTGTATACCCGTCTCTATGTGTCCATCTCTATGTGTCCATCTCTATGTGACCCATCTCTATATACCCTTGTATATGTGTCCCCGTCCCTATTATGTCCCCATCCCTATGTCCCCATCCAAGTGTGTGTCCCATCGTCTCTGCGTGTCCCCATCTCTATGTGCCGCCCATCTCTATGTGACCCATCTCTATATGCCCTTCTCTGTGTGTCCCCATCCCTATGTCCCCATCTATGTGTCCCCGTCTCTGTGTGTCCCCGTCTCTGTGTGTCCCAATGTCCCTATGTGCCCCCATCTCTATGTGTCCCCGTCCCTATGGTTTAAACAAGTTTTTATTGATCATTGACATACACTGACAAGAACATACAACACAGTACAGGAAGCACAAAAACAACGCTTAATTAAAGTGTCACCTGCACTATGTGACCCATCTCTATATGCCCTTGTCTACGTGTCCCCGTCCCTATATGTCCCCATGTATGTGTCCCCGTCTCTATGTGTCCCCGTCCCTATGTAACCCGGTCTCTATTTGACACATCTCTATATGCCCTTCTCTATGTGTCCCTGTCCCTATATGGCCAATCTCTATGTGTCCTCCGTCTCTATGTGGTTACCAATACGTCATTTAAAAGGAAAACAGATGCATACGCAAATATAAGCTGATAGGATACATACAAGAACAAGGTCGAAAAGCTGTCAACATTTTATTAAATATGAGTCACATTAAATTATCTTGCCCTAAAACAATAAATACTAACAATTGAACATAATAAAGTTGCTTAAAATGTGGCAGAGTTCCCATAAATTGCAATGAGAGAGAGAGAGAGAGAGAGAGAGAGAGAGAGAGAGAGAGAGAGAGAGAGAGATAGGTGGTGTGTGTGTGTGTGTGTAGTGGGTGTGTGTGTGTGCGTGTGCGTGCGTGCGTTTGCGTGCGTGCGCGCGCGTGTGTGCGTGTGCGTGCGCGTGCGTAATATGCCCTGAGAGCGTGGGTCCAGTCAAGTCAAAGTCCATTGTATTTAAAGATGGACTTGAATATAGCAAACATACATGCTTTTGTCTGAGTGTGTGTATGTGTGCATCTGCTGTATGGATGCGTATGTTTGCGCGTGTGTGTTGTGTGTGTGTGTGTGTGTGTGTGGTGTGTGTTTTGCGTGCCGTACGCGCGTGAGCGCGCGTGCGTATCGCGTGTCGTGCGTGCGTGCGTGCGTGCGTGCGTGCGTGTGGTGGTGTGTGTTTCCATGTGTGAATGCGTATTATGTTTCTGAGTTTGTAATGTTGTCCCACGTGAACATTTCGCTTTGGTGTTCCACTGTACCATCGCATCATCTGACCTACCATATTCTTTTCGTTACCCCTCCCCATTTATCCCCTGCCCCTCCCTCATCCCTCCCCTAGAAACGCGACCGTTAGTCAACAAAACGCTGAGGCGCCATCCAGTTTTCAGGTTTATCATCATCACACAACACACTGGGACCCTGAGATAGAGAGAGAGAGAGAGAGAGAGAGAGTAGCGAGAGAGAGAGAGAGAGAGACAGAGACAAAGAGAAAGAGAGAGATGGAGAGAGAAGAGGGAGAGAGAGAGAGAGGGGGAGGGAGAGAGAGAGAGAGAGAGAGAGAGAGGGTGGGGGTGGGGTGGGGGCAGAGGAGAGAGAGAGAGAGAGAGAGATGAGAGAGAGCTTTCTCTG
>CM065694.1:12519241-12521741 GCA_017654935.2 Phymorhynchus buccinoides
TTGGCGACGACGGTTCCCGATCTAGGAGCTTTGCGCTGGCGCTTTAGTGCTGCAGCCTTGGGGAACATTCCCAGCGCCAGCTGTCCTAGTGGTGTCTCTTCTAAGATCTTCTGCTCCCCCCGTGGGGATACCGGGGAGGGGGGTCTTTTGCATAAATAGTTCCCCCACCTTCTGGAAGTTCTGTGCTTGTAACTTCCTCTAATCTGTCACTCTCTTTGACTCTGCCTTTTCCCTTTGCTCACTGTCATCTACTATCTTTCTGTCTTACCCGGTCCATTCTCCTGCCTTTATTCACGAAACACTTTCAAAAACATTTCCTCCAGCCGAAGTCGGACCTGCTGGGCCTAACTATTTCTTAGTTAGGCGCATAACGGCAGCATGACGCATCTGCGCTCATAATTGACAGGAAACTGTCTGAGCGATCAAAGAAGAAGAAGAGGAAGAGATCTTCTGCTGTCCAGCTCTCCGATGACACTGTGCGCTACAGCGATAGGCCCCCGGGGAAACAAAAGGACTAGAGAACGGAAAAGGAGACACTGGGAAAAGTTGTCCCATGAATGAAATACGACAGATAAGAACCTGCGATGTGACCAGACTAGTTTCACTACACACACCTGAATGTTCTGGGTACAGAAGAGGGCGGAGCAGATCGAGGTGTTTGTTGAAGCGGGGAGGGTGGGGAGGGGAGGGGGGGGTCATACTGGGTGACTTCGGGACGTGGGCCTCGACCTGTCTGCCTACATCCCACCTCCCTCCCCATCCTTGCTTCTTCCCTTCTTCCTCCCCCCCCCCTCCTCCCTCCCATCCCCCTGATACCCGACACACACACACACACCACAGTCCCCTGTTCCAGCAGGCAGGAGAGAGACTCGGATGACAGGAAACAATGACAATTTTTCATGAACGGTAAATATAGGCCAGCCCCCCGGGGCCCTGTCACCCGACCCTGCCTGGACCCACCCCCTCCCCCCCCACCCCCACCCCGCCGGCCCCACCCCTCCTCCCTCCCTGAGGCGACACCCCACCTCACCCCACGGGCCTCTCCTCTTGCCCGATCTCTCCCCTCCATCAACTTCACATCTCAACCTTGCTTTCGCCCTTCTTTACCAAGATGATACACCGTCCGGGGTTTCTGTCACCAGTTTCGTCTCAACGATTCCCCGTCTCTCCGTTTTCGAACGTCACCAATGTCGTCTCTATCTATGTGTCCCCGGGTCTGTATGCCCCACCCTCTGTCTCTATGTGTCCCTCTGTCTCTATGTGTGTCTGTACCCCACCCTCTGTCTCTATGTGTCCCCGGGTCTGTATGCCCCACCCTCTGTCTCTATGTGTCCCCCTGTCTCTATGTGTCCCCGGGTCTCTATGTGTCCTCGGATCTGTATACCCCACCCTCTGTCTCTATGTGTCCCCGGGTCTGTATACCCCACCCTCTGTCTCTATGTGTCCCCGGATCTGTATGCCCCACCCTCTGTCTCTATGTGTCCCCGGGTCTGTATGCCCCACCCTCTGTCTCTATGTGTCCCCGGGTCTGTATACCCCACCCTCTGTCTCTATGTGTCCCCGGAATCTGTCCCCCACCCTCTGTCTCTATGTGTCCCCGGGTCTGTATGCCCCACCCTCTGTCTCTATGTGTCCCCGGATCTGTATGCCACACCCTCTGTCTCTATGTGTCCCCGGATCTGTATGCCCCACCCTCTGTCTCTATGTGTCCCCGGGTCTGTATACCCCACCCTCTGTCTCTATGTGTCCCCGGATCTGTATGCCACACCCTCTGTCTCTATGTGTCCCCGGATCTGTATGTCCCCCACACCCTCTGTCTCTATGTGTCCCCGGATCTGTATGCCCCACCCTCTGTCTCTATGTGTCCCCGGATCTGTATACCCCACCCTCTGTCTCTATGTGTCCCCGGATCTGTATGCCCCACCCTCTGTCTCTATGTGTCCCCGGATCTGTATGCCACACCCTCTGTCTCTATGTGTCCCCGGGTCTGTATGCCACACCCTCTGTCTCTATGTGTCCCCGGGTCTGTATACCCCACCCTCTGTCTCTATGTGTCCCCGGATCTGTATGCCCCACCCTCTGTCTCTATGTGTCCCCGGATCTGTATGCCCCACCCTCTGTCTCTATGTGTCCCCGGATCTGTATGCCACACCCTCTGTCTCTATGTGTCCCCGGGTCTGTATACCCCACCCTCTGTCTCTATGTGTCCCCGGGTCTGTATACCCCACCCTCTGTCTCTATGTGTCCCCGGGTCTGTATGCCCCACCCTCTGTCTCTATGTGTCCCCGGGTCTGTATTCCCCACCCTCTGTCTCTATGTGTCCCCGGGTCTGTATGCCCCACCCTCTGTCTCTATGTGTCCCCGGATCTGTATGCCACACCCTCTGTCTCTATGTGTCCCCGGATCTGTATGCCCCACCCTCTGTCTCTATGTGTCCCCGGATCTGTATGCCACACCCTCTGTCTCTATGTGTCCCCGGATCTGTATGCCACACCCTCTG
>CM065694.1:12526741-12531741 GCA_017654935.2 Phymorhynchus buccinoides
TCTTGACTGGTTCAATGGAAATCTTTTTGTTAAAGTTGAAGGTGCCAAACCATTCATAATTCTGTACATCAAAATTGCTTTATTATATTGAGAGAGAGAGAGAGAGAGAGAGAGGAGAGAGAGAGCGAGAGAGAGCGAGAGAGAGAGAGAGAGAGTAGCGAAGCGAGAGAGAGAGAGATGAGCAGAGAGAGAGAGATCAGAGACAGGGACAGTCAGAGAGAGTTTAAAAAATATAATGTAAGTCATAAGTCATAAGTTTTTTTATTGTCCATTGGCATTGTACAACGCACATGGAAACTTGTCTTGCACCGTGTAAAATACAAATATTAAACAAAAGCATGAAACATAAATTTACATTAACAAATATGTAACTCTCACACCACACCCAATCATTCATCCGCTCTCCGCTATCTTGCTCACTCATCATGCAACCCACCACCACTTCCGCCTTCATTTTAATCCTCTATTATCCTCTATGTATGAAAAGAGACAGAGAGAAAAAGCGTGTGTGAACATCCTCGTGTTGAACGGAAAGGGAGCAGCTTCGGAAATGCACGGGACATTTGCCAGATTTAAAGGTATGTGTATACGTTAACATTATTCGCAAAATATCACTATTTCCCCTTGGCAACGCAATGAGTTGTAAGTCATATTAGCATTATTCACGATCTATTTCTATTTCTCCATGGCAATACAGTGAGCTGTAAGTCATATTAAGGTCTGTGTACACGTTGACACTATTCGCAAGATATTTTTTTAATTTCCCAATGGCAACACAGTGAGCTGTAAGTCATATTAAGAGTGGGCTATCACTGTGTTGCCATGGGGAAACATAAATATCTCGTGATTAATGTTAACGTGTACAGAGACCATTAAGAGTGGCATAATACTGTGTTGCCATGGGGAAATAAAAACATTTTGTGAATATTATTAAAGGTCAGTGTACACGTTAACACTATTCACAATGTATGTCTATTTCGCCATGGCAACACAATGAGCTGTAAGTCAAATTAAGAGTGGGCTATCACTCTGTTGCCATGGGGAAATAAAAATATCTCGTGAATAATGTTAACGTGTACATATACCTTTATGAGTGGCATAACACTGTGTTGCGATGGGTAAATAGAGATATTTTGTGAATAATGTTAACGTGTACACATACCTTAATTAAGGTTTGGGGGAGGATTCTAGCTGTCGTGAGAGCACGAGGCTTCTCCCATCTGGAGACAAAACGACGATGAAGATGACGATTTCCCCTATAATACTCACACAAGTCATCTTTTTCTTTTTGCAAAATAAATAAGGGAAAAAATATACGCACGTGTCCGAATTTCCCCTAATCCGTATATTTGTTTCTTTTACTTATTGATTATTTCCGCGCGGAAAATCCGGATGTACTGTGTACCAGGCCTAAGAGTTGAGGAGTGGGGTGGTGTGTGTGTTGTGTGTGTGTGTGTGTGTTGTGTGTGTAGGAGAAAAAAAGAATGGGGGTGGGGGGGGGGGGTCAGGATGTGAAAGAAGACACCCGGAGCAAACAGGGGCATTGGGCAACAGGGCACAATGGGGTTCATTTCAAAGCGTAGAACACGGTGAGTATTGAGTTGGTGTGTGCTTTGTCCCCAGTTCTATTATGCATTGTTTTGGGTTGCACTGTGCCATGCCCGCTGTGTATTCTTCTATTTCTCTCCCTTTCTAGTTTTCTCTCCCACCCCCCACCCCCCCCCCTTTCTCTCTCTCTGTGTCTCTTTCTCTGTCTCTCTGCCTCTCTCTACTCTCTCTCTCTCTCCCTCTCTATCAATCTCTCTCTCTCTCTCTCTCTCCCCCCTCTCTCTCTCTCTCTGTATTTTCTCTCTCCCTCTCTCTCTCCCCCCTCTCTCTCTCTCCCCCTCTCTCTCTCTCCTCTCCCTCTCTCTCTCTCTCTCTCCCTCTCTCTCTCTCTCCCCTCCATCTCTCTCTCTCTCTCTCTCTCTCTCTCTCTCTGCTCTCCCTCTCTCTCTCTCTCACTCCCTGTCTTTTATCTGTTGTGGGTCATAAACATGCACACGACACTGAATGTAATTATCCCCACATGGGCATGGGACACAAAGAGACGGGGGCACACATAAGAGACGGGGGCACACATAGAGACAAAATGGGTCACAAAATGGGTCACACATAGAGAAAATGGGTCACACATAGAGACAAAATGGGTCACACATAGAGACGGGTCACACATAGAGACAAAATGGGTCACACATAGAGACGGGGGCACACATAGAGACAAAATGGGTCACACATAGAGACGGGGCACACATAGATGGGTCACACATAGAGACAAAATGGGTCACACATAGAGACGGGGTCGGGTGACACATAGAGACGGGGACACACATAGAGACAAAATGGGTCACACATAGAGACGGGGGGCCACATAGAACGGGGGCACACATAGAGGGGCACACATAGAGACAAAATGGGTCACACATAGAGACAAAATGGGTCACACATAGAGACAAAATGGGTCACACATAGAGACGGGATCACACATAGAGACGGGGGCAAAATGGGGTCACACATAGAGACAAAATGGGTCACACATAGAGACGGGGGCACACATAGAGACACACATAGAGACAAAATGGGTCACACATACTGGGAGACAAAATGGGTCACACATAGAGACAAAATGGGTCACACATAGAGACAAAATGGGTCACACATAGAGACAAAATGGGTCACACATAGAGACAAAATGGGGCACACATAGAGACAAAATGGGTCACACATAGAGACAACACATGGGTCACACATAGAGACGGGTCACACATAGAGACAAAAATGGGTCACACATAGAGACGGGGGCACACATAGAGACAAAATGGGGGACACATAGAGACGGGTCACACATAGGCACACATAGAGACAAAATGGGTGACACATAGAGACGGGGGCACACATAGAGACAAAATGGGTCACACATAGAGACGGGGGTCACACATAGAGACAAAAGGGGTGACACATAGAGACGGGGGCACACATAGAGACAAAATGGGTGACACATAGAGACGGGGGCACACATAGAGACAAAATGGGGACACATAGAGACGGGGACACACATAGAGACAAAATGGGTCACACATAGAGACGGGGGCACACATAGAGACAAAATGGGTGACACATAGAGACATAGACATGGGAGCACACATAGAGACGGGGGCACACATAGAGACAAAATGGGTGACACATAGAGACGGGGGCACACATAGAGACAAAATGGGTGACACATAGAGACGGGGACACACATAGAGACAAAATGGGTGACACATAGAGACGGGGGCACACATAGAGACAAAATGGGTGACACATAGAGACACACATAGAGACAAAATGGGTCACACATAGAGACGGGGGCACACATAGAGACAAAATGGGTGACACATAGAGACGGGGGCACACATAGAGACAAAATGGGTGACACATAGAGACGGGGGCACACATAGAGACAAAATGGGTGACACATAGAGACGGGGGCACACATAGAGACAAAATGGGTGACACATAGAGACGGGGGCACACATAGAGACAAAATGGGTGACACATAGAGACGGGGGCACACATAGAGACAAAATGGGTGACACATAGAGACGGGGGCACACATAGAGACACAAAATGGGGTGACACATAGAGACGGGGGCACACATAGAGACAAAATGGGTGACACATAGAGACGGGGGCACACATAGAGACAAAATGGGTGACACATAGAGACGGGGGCACACATAGAGACAAAATGGGTGACACATAGAGACGGGGGCACACATAGAGACAAAATGGGTGACACATAGAGACGGGGGCACACATAGAGACAAAATGGGTGACACATAGAGACGGGCACACATAGAGACAAAATTGGTGACACATAGAGACGGGGGCACACATAGAGACAAAATGGGTGACACATAGAGACGGGGGCACACATAGAGACAAAATGGGTGACACATAGAGACGGGGGCACACATAGAGACAAAATGGGTGACACATAGAGACGGGGGCACACATAGAGACAAAATGGGTCACACATAGAGACGGGGATGCACACATAGAGACGAAATAGAGGGTGACACATAGAGACGGGGGCACACATAGAGACAAAATGGGTCACACATAGAGACGGGGGCACACATAGAGACAAAATGGGTCACACATAGAGACGGGGGCACACATAGAGACAAAATGGGTCACACATAGAGACGGGGGCACACATAGAGACAAAATGGGTCACACATAGAGACGGGGGATCACATAGAGACGAAATGGGTGACACATAGAGACGGGGGCACACATAGAGACAAAATGGGTCACACATAGAGACGGGGGCACACATAGAGACGAAATGGGTCACACATAGAGACGGGGGCACACATAGAGACAAAATGGGTGACACATAGAGACGGGGGCACACATAGAGACAAAATGGGTCACACATAGAGACGGGGGCACACATAGAGACAAAATGGGTCACACATAGAGACGGGGGCACACATAGAGACAAAATGGGTGACACATAGAGACGGGGGCACACATAGAGACAAAATGGGTGACACATAGAGACGGGGGCACACATAGAGACAAAATGGGTGACACATAGAGACGGGGGCACACATAGAGACAAAATGGGTGACACATAGAGACGGGGGCACACATAGAGACAAAATGGGTGACACATAGAGACGGGGCACACATAGAGACAAAATGGGTGACACATAGAGACGGGGGCACACATAGAGACAAAATGGGTGACACATAGAGACGGGGGCACACATAGAGACAAAATGGGTGACACATAGAGACGGGGGCACACATAGAGACAAAATGGGTGACACATAGAGACGGGGGCACACATAGACAAAATTGGGGTCACACATAGAGACGGGGGCACACATAGAGACAAAATGGGTGACACATAGAGACGGGGGCACACATAGAGACAAAATGGGGACACATAGAGACGGGGGCACACA
>CM065694.1:12561741-12564241 GCA_017654935.2 Phymorhynchus buccinoides
AGAGAGAGAGAGAGAGAGAGAGAGAGAGAGAGAGGAAGAGAGAGAGAGAGAGAGAGAGAGATAATAATAAGATAATAATAATAATAATAATAATAATAATAATAATAATAATAGTACATTTACATAGCGCGTTACCTCAGGTGAGCCCAAAGCGCTTTACAATCAATTATTCAGCAACAAATTAATAGAGAACAAAAACAGCATTCAAGAATGACACCAACCAGCAACAACGCATATACAAAGCAACTCTCTCTCTCTCTCTCTCTCTCGCTATCTCTCTCTCTCTCTCTCTCTCTCTCTCTCTCTCTCTCTCTCTCTCTCTCTCTCTCTCTCTCTCTCTCTCTCTCTCTCTCTCTCTCTCTCTCTCTACTCTCTCTCTCTCTCTCTCTCTCTCCTCTATCTCTCATCTCTCTCTCTCTCTCTCTCTCTCCCCGTCGCTCTCCCTCTCTCATTCTCAGTCTCTACTGCTCTCTCTCTCTCTCTCTCTCTCTCTCTCTCTCCTCTCTCTCTGCTCCTCTCTCTCTCTCTCTCACTCTCTCACACACAAACACATACATTGGACACAAAAAAAGTTTTTTTTAAAGCAAACTATACATATAAGAGGAAAGCCTAATGGTGTGTGTTGTTGTTTTTCTTCAATTCTTGTACGTTTATTAGTTTCTTTCTAAGGTTCACAAACACATACATTGGACAAAAAAAAAGTTTTATTAAAGCAAACTATATATATAAGAGGAAAGTTTAATGGTGTGTTTGTTTTTTCTTCTTCAATTCTTGATCGTTATATATATAGAGAGAGAGGAGAATTCTAGAAAACGAATTTTTTATATATCTCTCTCTCTCTCTCTCTCTCTCTCTCTCTCTCTCTCTCTCTCTCTCTCTCTCTCTCCTCTCTCTCTCTCTCTCTCTCTCTCTCTCTCTCTCTCTCTCTCGTTTCTCTCTCTCGGTCTCTCTCCTCAGTCTCTCTCTCTCTCTCTCTCTCTCTCTCTCTCTCTCTCTCTCTCTCTCTCTCTCTCACACACACACACACACACACACACACACACACACACACACACACACACACACACACACACACACACATATTTATCGACACCGACTCGTTCATCCCCCATTCAGTAAGCCACAGCAACCAAGCCGCACGGACTGACCACATACACCAACACACATACACAAACACCCTCACACACAACGTACGCACGCAGACAGATAGACACACGCACACGCACGCACACGCACGCACACACACACACACACACACACACACACACACACACACACACACACACACACACACACATGCGTGCACACACAACCCACAAAAACCAAAACACACACAAGCACACATGAGAGAGAGAGAGAGAGAGAGAGAGAGAGAGAGAGAGAGAGAGAGAGAGAGAGAGAGAGAGAGAGAGAGAGAGAGAGAGAGAGAGAGAGAGAGAGAGAGAGAGGGAGGGAGGAGAGAGAGAGAAAGGGTATTCTGCTGATATTTTGATCACATATTTCGGACTATTGCAACCCCCTTGAGGATACCGGGAGGTCTTCGTCCTAATAGTTCCACCACCTTCATGAAGTTATGCGCTTGCAACTTCCTCTAATCTATCAATCTCTTTGACTCTGCCTTTTCCCTTTGCTTACTGCCGTCTACTATCTTTCTGCCTCACTAGTCCTATGATTCTCCTGCCTTTTTTTCTGGAAACTCTTACAAAGATTTTCTCCAGCCGAAGACGGATATGCATATACTCGGCCTAGCCATTTCTTAGGTAGGCGCATAATGGCAGCATGACGCATCTGAGACTGTTTGAGCGATTTGACGACGAAGAAGAAGAATCTTGCAAACTTAAGCCATCACCATCACACAACAACAACAACAACAACAAGCAATATCATCACCATGACATTCGTTAATAATCGGGTTTCATCGCCATCACAATTAATAGTCATATTTATTTTAAACAACAACAAGAACAAGCGATATCATCATCATCATATTTGTTAATAATCGGGTTTCATCGACATCACAATTAACTATCATATTTATTTTAAACAACAACAACATCAGCAGCAACAACATCATCAATAACAAGCGACATCTTCACCATGATACTTGTTAGCAATCTGGTTCCATCGGCATCACGATTGACGATCATATTTTATGTGAAACAACAACAACAACAACAAATCAACAACAAGTGCAACGCCGAGCGGTAGCAAAGTCCCCTCGCAGCATCGCCGAGCTACTCGGAAATCGAAGGGCTGTGCACATACATAAACACACGCATAAAAACAGCACGTAATTACATAAAAACGCATCAAAACAGCACGCAACTGAATAGTTTTTTTATATAGCCTTGGGGTTCGGACCCGTGATTTGAGCGCGCGCGATCATGCGCACACAATCGCACAGAAAAATTCATGACAACTGTGACCATTCATCAAGAAATGTTGTGGGAAAAAACTGCATTAAAATACATGCAAAACTTCGCGAGATATTAGCGATTAT
>CM065694.1:12571741-12574241 GCA_017654935.2 Phymorhynchus buccinoides
AAAACAAATGTGAATACCGTACTTGAATAATGCGGTCATGACTATCTAATCCAGGCCCCGTGGTCAAGAGTGCGTCTTAGACATTCAAACCGGGGATTAGTATGCAAATGAGGCTAAACAGCCAATCGGTTTGGGAGTTTAGTCTGATTTGCATATTATTCCCCGTGCTAACTGTCTAATTCGCACTCATGACTCATGACCCAGGCGGAGAAATAATAGAAACAATATATTAAAAAAAGACATAGAAATAACTAAACAGAGGGTGAAAGGGGGCAGAGGTGTAGACTGCAGTCATGTATGTCATATCCCATGTCACGCTTCAATGATTGATGACCCTAAGTCTCTTCTACTTTCAATTTAATTCAACGTCATGGCGGTGGTTAAAGTGAGCCCGTCCAAAAATGACAAGCCCATTGATTCATGACTTTTTCCATGAATGGCGCCCGACTTCTCGCCCTTCAGACGTATATGCGTTTGTCTCTCCTAGCTCTCTCTGTCTCTGTCTCTCTCTCTCTCTCGTTCTCTCTCTCTCTCTCTCTCTCTCTCTCTCTCTCTCTCTCTCTCTCTCTCTCTCTCTCTCTCTCTCTCTCTCTCTCTCTCTCTCTCTCTCTATTGTGCTAGTGCTATTGTTGCCGGTTTTGTTGTTGTTTTTACGTTTCTGTTAATCATTTTCTTCATTAATTGTTTATTTGCTTGAGGGCAATAGTGTAAAAAAGCTACCCAGCTTATCTGTTTTACCCTCAATGAAAACATTCGTATTCGTAAAACATTCGTACTCTCTCTCTCTCTCTCTCTCTCTCTCTCTCTCTCTCTCTCTCTCTCTCTCTCTCTCTCTCTCTCTCTCTCTCTCTCTCTCTCTCTCTCTCTCTCTCTCTCTCTCTCTCTCTCTCTCTCTCTCTCTCTCTCTCTCTCTCTCTCTCTCTCTCTCTCTCTCTCTCTCTCTCTCTCTCTCTCTCTCTCTCTCTCTCTCTCTCTCTCTCTCTCTCTCTCTCTCTCTCTCTCTCTCTCTCTCTCTCTCTCTCTCTCTCTCTCTCTCTCTCTCTCTCTCTCTCTCTCTCTCTCTCTCCTCTCTCTCTCTCTCTCTCTCTCTCTCAATCAGGATTAAGTCATAGACACATCCATTCGCATAACACGCAAAACAGAGTAGTTAGAGGAAAAACAGCCGATCCCAGGGATCGGGTCGTTCTCGCCAGAAAAGCTCTGGCTCGCACAACAGGGAACAAAGAAGTGCGAACCGTCTCTCACGCCAGCTGTGATTCAAATGCGGCGCGCGCTCAGCGCCTCCCCTCTTTTATAGTCCGGCCGTGCCTTTAAAAACCCTCTTTGCCAAATGAATGCTTCAAATAGTGTGTGTTTTAATATATCATAAATGTACATTTTAAACAACAAAGACAACAACGTGTACACACTCTCTATCCTCCCTCTCAATCAGAACTGAAATTCACAGTCACAGCCACACCCAGCACCATAGTACAACGTTTACACAAGGAGCACTTGCCAAAAGAAAATCCGATTAGCGTCCTCCTATCCGGCCTGGGACAGGCACACGCGGGACATTAATAGATATAAAGATGGTGGGACGATCCCGGAGGTACTGCGATACCAAGAAAGTCCCAAATGTTCAATCGATAAAGATATGAAAGGTTGCTACATATTTGTGACCCAGCACCACGAAAGGGACATTAAGTGTGAAACTTGAGCACGGTATAGGCTTCGAGCCTGTTGTTGCTCTAATTGTCTTTCTGTTTGACTATGTTTTCAAACGAATAAAGATTTGTTTAAACTTGATCTTGATGTTTTTTTGCTCCTTCTGTTGCCTACTTTTTGCTCCTTTTGCTATATTTGATGTTTGCTGTTTAATTGTTTGTCTGTGTGGATAAAGGCGCATTCGCCGAAATATCCAGTAGTTTTGCTTTGTCTCTTGTGAATAAAATAACGTCACTTTGCACTTGTCGTGTAGTTGTTTGTTTGCTGTATGTTCCAGTGACGTTGCAGTCTGTTTCATTTTTTTTAATTTTTAAACCAAGTGTCAAACTGACCATTCTGAGAAAAGTATACACTTGACAACTTCAGGCATTTCTCATTCTAATGATACAAGAACCATTCTCGTGTCGTTTTCCGTTCCAGAGTTAGGAGCAGTTAAAGTTAGTAGGGTGAGCGTCGGCCATTTTGAGAAAACACTGTCTAACGGCTAGCGTAGATGAAGAAAATGCTTTGACATACTCGTTTTAAAGCACTTATAAGACCATCAATCAGTTATTCTAGAGACCATGTTAAAGATTGTCCTTTATAAATATGAAAGATAAGATGTTAGAGAACACGAAAATACCCATAATTCAAAATTGACCAAAAAATGAGATTTTTGACTGTCCAGGCCTGTTGTGAGAAACTAGCCCAGCGACTTAATGTCCCTTTCGTGGTGCTGGGTCACATATTATGCATAGTTGACTTTCCAGGCCTGTTGTGAGAAACTAGCCCAGCGACTTCATGTCCCTTTCGT
>CM065694.1:12579241-12594241 GCA_017654935.2 Phymorhynchus buccinoides
TACAAATACCCCCAACTTTAAATTGAGGCTGCTCTTTAAAGCGATGCTTCGTTTTGAATTTGGGGGCATTTGCATGGGAGTCACTCCTGGTCGAAATAAGATTTCTTACCAGCTATAAGTGGGAAAACCCGTGAAACCCGTGATTCTGACGTGTGGTGGGTCTTTAAGATCGTATTTCTGTTTCTTTCTTTCTTTCTTTCTTTGTTTCTTTCTGTCTATCTTCGTCGCCGTTGTCTTCTATATTTTTTTATATTTTCTCTCTTTTTATTTGCAAGGAATTGGAAAACAATGATCAAGCCGTCACGACGTATCAAATTTCAACCACCAATCATGCATGCCCCGAAAAAGAAAGTTCACCGGCAATTCCGAACATACCCTCAATTCAACCCCACTAACATCACCATCACCACCAACCCCCCGTTACCACCACCACCACCACCCACCCCTCGACTACGGTTGCACCTACAACTGACTGCATTGAGATGGCTTAGCAGTCGTTAAAAAGTGATTTATCACTTCTAAGCCTGTGCAGTATTACCGACAAAAGTCATGATAAAGTCACAGAGAGAAGGGAGGGAGGGGGGGGGTGAGAGGGTAGGGAGGGGGTGGTGGATTGTTCTTTTTGTGTTGTGTTGTTTTTGTGTTGTTGGTTGTGGGTTTTTTGGGGGATACGGGTTCTTCAGGTCAGTAAGTGGTTTTGGGTTGGGGTTATGTTACGCGGGTTCAATGTCAGTTAAAGATAAATAATAATAATCATAATAATAATTGTACATTTATATAGCGCTTTACCTCAGATGAGCCCAAAGCGCTTTACAATCAATTTTTCATCAGCAAATAGACAAGAAAAACAGCATTCAAGAATGACACCAACCAGCAACAACGCATACATACAAAGCAACACACTCTCTCTCTCTCTCTCTCTCTCTCTCTCTCTCTCTCTCTCTCTCTCTCTCTCTCTCTCTAACACACATACACACATTTAACAACACCGACTCGTTCATCCCCCATTCAGTAAGCACACATCAACTGAGCCGCACGGACTGACCACATACACCAATACAATCATACAGAAACACCCTCACACACAACGTACGCACGCAGACAGACACACACACACACAGACACACACACACACACACACACACACACATGCGTGCACACACAACCCACGGAACCAAAACACACACAGCACAAATGTATGCACACATGCATGCTCACACACACACAACACACACACACACACACACACACACACACACACACACACACACACACACACACCACAAAGCACAGCACAAACCTCTTATTAGTCCGTCACCAAGACGGACTATTGCGATGGGCTGGTTTGTTTTTTTGTTTGTTTGTTGTTTTTTTTTGTGTTGTTTTTTTTTTTTTTCTGTCTGTCCCAAGGATATCTCCCGAACCGCTGGACCGAATCGCGTCAAATTTTGTGTGAAGGTGTGCCTCATTAATAGGAAGAGATCGGCGCAAACCATTGTGCCGTCGTGACCTTGACCTTGACGTACGACCTTGAAAACCGAAAATCTATTTTTAGCCATATCTCGGGCACCGATCAACATAGGATGTTGAAACTTGGTATGAAGGTGGTTTGGCTTATGCCCGTTCTGACGATGGCATACCGATCAAGGTCAAGGTCAAGGTCAAAAAGATCGCTGGAGCCTGAAAATCGGAGGGTCATTTTTTTCTCCTTCTGTCTGTCCCAAGGATATCTTTCGAACGGGTTGACAGAATCACGTCAAATTGTGTGTGCTGGTGTGTCACCATGAGAGGAAGGCATCCGCGCAAACCATATTGCCGTCGTGACCTTGACCTTGGCGTACGACCTTGAAAACCGAAAATCTTTCAGGGGCCATAACTCCCACACCGTTAGTGTTAGAGTCTTCAAATTTGGCATGAAGGTACTTTGGCTTATGCCCGTTCTGATGGTGGCATACCGATCAAGGTCAAGGTCACGGTCCGGGCGATCCGTAGGCCTTGAAAGTGGTAGGGGTTTACACATTGGGTTTTAAGCCATATTTTCCACATTGGTACTTGACAGAAGCGCTTCAGATTGTGTGTGGTACTGTATACCCTAGAGAAGAAAACATCCGAGCATAAATTATCACCATGCTGACCTTGACCTTGAAGTGTGACCTTGAAAACCGAAATTTCCTTCTTTGCGCTATATGTTTCTTCTTCAAGCTGTATCTCGTGAACGAGAATCCCTTCCAATTTTGTGTCAGGATGTGACACTCTACGGGGTGTCGCAAGTGCGTGGCATTGCTGGTGACGGACATGTCTGCCGCTCGTTCAATCTTCCCTCACGTGCACACAAGATAGACAACTGATCAAATATTTAGGGTGCAGCAGGAAAGAGAGAGAGAGAGAGAGAGAGAGAGAGAGAGAGAGAGAGAGAGAGAGAGAGAGAGAGAGAGAGAGAGAGAGAGAGAGAGAGAGAGAGAGAGACAGAGAGAGAGAGACAGAACATTGAAAACCTTTATTCAACAAGGAAAAAGATCTTAGGCGATGCCTATTCTTACAATCAAGAGACAGAGAGAGAGAGAGAGAGACAGACACACAGACAGAGAATGACAACGAACAACACAAATACAAGAAGGAAAGAAAGAAAAGAAAAAAAGCAAGCACGGAATTTTTTTTTAAATGAGAGAACGGAAAAAAGAAAACAAGAAGAAAATTACGTTTTCAATGTCAAACTTCAAGGTCATGGTCAGCACGGTCATTATTTTTGTACGGAACCGTTTGAGTACGGTGGTGCACCACCATACTAAATTTGAAGCGATTCCATGCTGCAGTTCTTGAGATACAGCCTTGGGGTTCGAACCCCCGTGATTCGCACGCACGTGAGCACTCGCGCTTGAATGCGCTGACAAATACATGTTTATAGTATTATAGCCCTTTTTATCAGAAAACGTGGGGGGGGGGGGGGGGGGGGGGGGGGGGGGGGAACCGCATTAAAATATGTGCAAACATTCGCGAGATTTTAGCGATTAACTAGACTATTTTGGGGTTTGAACTCCTTAATCAGCATGACCTTGACCTTGAAATAGAACTAAAGCAATCAGTCGATAGGTAATATCGTCTAGAACTTGTACACTGAAAGTGACTGAAATAGATTGAATGGGTTTTTTTAAGAAAACGCGTCCGGACGCACGCACGCACGGACGCACGCACGCGCTCACGCACGGACGGACGGACGGATGAAACAAAAACACTACTTCCCGAAGCTTCGCTCGGGAACCAAAAATCAAACCAAACTACGAGGTGAGCCTAAACATTAGCTGAGTGAAACTGTTATAAAATTCGTTTTAACATAATTTATACAAGAATAGAACAAAATGAAGAACAAAGGTATTATTAGGTATTAGGTACTTTATAGTCACAGAGGCGCCTCTGTGAAATTCGGGTTGCTCCCACCTGGAGAGCGCGTCGCAGCCAGAGGCGCGCCACCCATGTTTTTATTTTTATTTTTTGCATGCGATTTTTGTCACTGATGAGAAGGCGAACGCCCTTTTGCTTGGCCGGCGGGGGGGGGGGGGGGGGGGGGTAAATTTTTACCAAATGACAATTTTTTCGTTGCCACTGGATTTAACGTATGCTAAGTGCATGGGCACACGGGACCTCGGTTTATCGTCTCATCCGAAAGACTCCACGTTCAGACCGTTAAGGCCTAGTGCAGAATGAGAGGAAAAAATCCCCTGTACCCAGGTTCGAACTCGGGTTTACTTGACACGAAGCGAACGCGCTACCACTGTGCCACTGTGAAACAGACTGCAACGTCACTGGAACATACAACAAACAAACAACTACACGACAAGTGCAAAGTGACGTTATTTTATTCACAAGAGACAAAACAAAACTACTGGATATTTCGGCGAATGCGCCTTTATCAACACAGACAAACAAGAAAACAGCAAACAGAAAAATTAATATAGCAAAATGAGCAAAAAGCAGGCAACAAAATGAGCAAAAAGCAGGCAACAAAATGAGCAAAAAGCAGGCAACAAAAGGAGCAAAACTCAGGCAACAAAAGGAGCAAAACTCAGGCAACAAAAGGAGCAAAAAGCAGGCAACAAAAGGAGCAAGAAGCAGGCAACAAAAGGAGCAAAACTCAGGCAACAAAAGGAGCAAGAAGCAGGCAACAAAAGGAGCAAAACTCAGGCAACAAAAGGAGCAAGAAGCAGGCAACAAAAGGAGCAAAAGGCAGGCAACAAAAGGAGCAAAACGCAGGCAACAAAAGGCGCTCTAGTTGTCTTTCTGTTTGTTCGTTTTCAAATGAATAAAGATTTGTTTAAACCAAGAGGAGCAAAAAATCAACAAGATCAAAATAGCAAACACTTCCCCTCTACAGTCCAATGCGCAAATGATGGAACAAAGTAGGAGACAAGATGTTGGACAGAAAAGGAAAGAAAGAAAGAAAACAAAGAAAAGAAAGTAAGAAAGAATGAAAAGAAAGAAAGACAGAAAGAAAAAAAGAGAAGAAAGCAGGAAAAGAAAGAAAATAAAAAATAAAAAAATAAAGAAAGTAACAAAGAAAGATTAAAAAAAGAAAAGAAAAAGAGAAAAGAAAAGAAAGAAAAAAGAAAAAATAAAGTAACAAAGAAAAATAAAAAAATAAAACAAAGAAAGAAAGAAAGAAAAAGAAAGAAAAAGAAAAGAAAAGAAAAGAAAAGAAAAGAAAGTAAGAAAGAAAAATTAAAAAATAAAAGAAAGAAAGAAAGAAAGAGAAAGAAAAAAAGAAAGAAAGTAAGAAAGAAAGAAAGGAAAGAACGAAAAAAAAGAAAGATAAAAAAGAAAGAAAGAAAGAAAGAAAGAAAGAAAGAAAAAAAGAAAAGCAGATATAAAGCAAAAGACGTACATTTGTTTTTTACAGACCAAAAAAACGAAAAATAACATGAAATAGGTGAGAAAATGGCAGCCAAAGGGATCCAGTTTACAAAGTACAAAAAAAATCGAGACAAAGTGAGAAGAACTGAAAACGACTGTACAGATACGAAGACGCGGTACCTTTTGGAAATGAACATACAAATGGTGGGTACAGAAAACAAGGTACCTGTCAAAGGGAAGATTCCAACGTTGGAGTTCACCCTTTCACAGGTACCCTGTTTTATGTACCCACCACTTTTATGTTGACTAGATATATTATACAGATATTTTTAAAAAATTAAATTAAAGGCTTCAAACAAGAAGGCAAAGGGTGACCTTTTGTTTTGTTTTAAAGATTGAGACAAAGAGAAAAGCCAACTAAGATTTCCATCCTCGTCACCGCTCTGATAGTGAAGAATGACACCCCCAGCCCACCCTCCCCTTTAGAAAATAAATAGGTAAATAAGTAAAGAAATAAATACATAAATAAAATACTCTCTTTTTCTCTCTCCCTCTCTCTCTCTCTCTCTCTCTCCCTCTCTCTCTATCTCCCTCTCTCTCTCTCTCTCACTCTCTCTCTCTCTATCTCTCCTTCTCTCTCCCTCCCTCTCTCTCCCCCTCTCTCTCCCTCTCTCCCTCTCTCTCTCTCCCCCCCTCTCTCTCTCTCTCCCTCCCCCTCTCTCTCTCTCTCTCTCTCTCTCTCTCTCTCTCTCTCTCTCTCTCTCTCTCTCTCTCTCTCTCTCTCTCTCTCTCTCTCTCTCTCTTTCCTGACGTAACTGAAAACTTTCACTCCACCCCTTTCCCATCCCATTTCCCATCGAGCGGTTAACATAAGAAACCACACCCACATTGTCACTTTCTCCTCCCATCTCCCCCATCCCCCCTCTCTCCCACCCCCACCACCCCTCTGTGTTCGATTTTTTTTTTAACCCTTTCACCGCCAAAGTCGCATTTTAGCACCACAGTGATTTAACACCTATGTCACTAAAAGGCATCAAATTGGGGTCTGTAATCCAAAGACCCTATTGTCTTAGTTTTGGGAAGTAAGGATAGACCTTATGTTATATATGTCACAGAAGAATCCCCAATACCGCAGATGGATTTTGTTCTACACCCAGGTAAATTTAATGGACATTTTGGCTGAAGTATGGCTGGCGGTGAAAGGGTTAAATTATTATGACAACAAAGGCGACACATCCAGCCGAAACTAGGAAACATTGAGTGAAGTTAGGTACATTGTGCTTTTTTTTGTTGATGATGAAAACTTTCTCTCTTTTTCGGTGACATGGAGGCTAAATTAAGATGGGTTTCTTGACGAAAATACTACCCTATGGGAGCACAAAGACCACGCAGACAACACACAACTACGAGATAGAGAGAGAGGGGGAGGGGGGGAGAGAGAGAGAGAGAGAGAGAGAGAGAGAGAGAGAGAGAGAGAGAGAGACAGACAGACAGAGAGGAGACAGAAATACAGGGAGACAGACACAGAGATAGAAACACAAAGACTGAAAGAGACAGAGACAGAGAGAGACAGAGACAGAAATACAAAGAGACAGAGACAGAAAGACAAAGAGACAGAGACAGAAAGACAAAGAGACAGAGACAGAAAAACAAAGAGATAGAGACAGAGACAGAAAGACAAGGAGACAGAGACAGACATAGACAGAAAGACAAAGAGACAGAGACAGAAAAACAAAGAGATAGAGACAGAGACAGAAAGACAAGGAGACAGAGACAGACATAGACAGAAAGACAAAGAGACAGAGACAGAAAGACAAAGAGACAGAGACAGAAAAACAAAGAGATAGAGACAGAGACAGAAAGACAAGGAGACAAGAGACAGAAACATAGACAGAAAGAGAAAGAGACAGAGACAGAAAAACAAAGAGATAGAGACAGAGACAGAAAGACAAGGAGACAGAGACAGACAGAGACAGACAGAAAGACAAAGAGACAGAGACAGAAAGACAAGGAGACAGAGACAGACAGAGACAGACAGAGACAGACAGAGACAAAGAAGAGACAAAGAGACAGAGACAGACAGACAAAAAGACAGAGAGAGAGACAGAAGAGAAAGAGAAAGACAAGAGACAGAGACAGAGACACAGAGACAGAGACAGAAAGAGACAGAGAAGAGACACAAGGAGAGACAGAGACAGACAGAGACAAGAGAGACAGAAAGACAAAAGAGACAGAGACAGAAAGACAAAGTGGCAGAGACAGAGACGGAAACAGAAAGACAGAGAGACAGAGAGAGACAGACAGAGAGACAGACAGAGACAGAGGAAGAAAGACACAAAGAGACAGAGACAGAAACAGAAAAACAAAGAGACGGAGACAGTCAGAGACAGAGACAGACATATAAAGACAAGGGCGGGGAAAAAAAGAAGGGTGGGGGTGTGGGGCAGACAGACCAAAAGAGAGAGAGAGAGACAGAGAGAGCCAGAGACAGAGAGTTATAGAGAGAGCGAGAGAGAGAGAGAGAGGGTGGGAGAAACAAAGAAGGAGAGACACAGAGACAGAGAGAGACAGAAAGAGAGAGTTATACAGACGAGAGAGAGAGAGACAGAGAGAGAGAGAGAGAGAGAGAGAGAGAGAGAGAGAGAGAGAGAGAGAGAGAGAGAGAGAGAGAGAGAGAGAGAGAGAGAGGAGAGAGAGAGAGAGAGAGAGAGGGAGGGAGAAACAAAGAAAGAGAGACACGAGAGACAGAGAGAGACAGAAACAGTAAGTTATACCGAGAGTGGGAGGGAGAAACAAAGAAAGAGAGACACGAGAGACAGAGAGAGACAGAAACAGTAAGTTATACCGAGAGTGGGAGGGAGAAACAAAGAAAGAGAGACACGAGAGACAGAGAGAGACAGAAACAGAGAGTTATATACAGAGAGTGGGAGGGAGAAGCCAAGAAAGAGAGACACGAGAGACAGAGAGAGACAGAAACAGAGAGAGAGTTATACCGAGAGTGGGAGGGAGAAACAAAAAGCCAAGAAAGAGAGACACGAGAGACAGAGAGAGAGACAGAAACAGTAAGTTATAAACCGAGAGTGGGAGGGAGAAACCAAGAAAGAGAGACACGAGAGACAGAGAGAGACAGAAACAGAGAGTTATACCGAGAGTGGGAGGGAGAAGCCAAGAAAGAGAGACACGAGAGACAGAGAGAGACAGAAACAGTAAGTTATACCGAGAGTGGGAGGGAGAAACCAAGAAAGAGAGACACGAGAGACAGAGAGAGACAGAAACAGGCAGAGACAGGCATAGAGACTAACAAAAGAGACAGAAGTGGAATATATCAAATACAAAAGAGACAGAGACAGAAACGAGGTAGGCTGACACAAAAAAACCACACGCGCAAACAGACAAAGAGTAATAATAATAATAATAATAATAATAATAAATTATTATTATTATTATCATAATTAATAATAATAATAATAATAATAATAATGATGATGATGATGATGATGATGATGATGATGATGATGATGATGATGATGATGATGATGATGATGATGATTGATGATGATGATGATAATAATAATAATAATAATAATAATAATAATAATAGTAAAGACATTCTTCTATAGCGCAACACCTCACATATGAGCTCTTTGCGCTTTACAACAGAAATGATGATCGAGAAGATAAAACAACACTTGAATACTTTTTAAAATGCCGAACAATACATGCAAAAAACAAACTAACGTCATAATCGAGAATTACTATGACAACGAGAGACAGAGAAACAGACAGACAGAGAGGCAGACAAACAAGGGAAGACAGATCGTGAGATGAGAGGAAGAATAAAAAGACAGACAGAAAGAGAGAGGAGAGAGAAAGGGGAAGGGAGGAGGGGGCGGGCTTGAGTTAAGTCAGAGACGAAAAAGCACAGAGAGAGAATGTGCACATAATGTATTAAAAAAAAAAACTGGAAAAAAATTCCTTTCACTTTGGGCGTGTTGTATGGTTGGTTACAGAAGGGAGGGAGACACCCCCCTGTGGGGATACCGGGGGGTCTTTTGCATAAATAGCACCCCCACCTTCTGGAAGTCCTGTGTTTGTAACTTCCTCTCATCTGTCACTCTTTGACTCTGCCTTTTCCCTTTGCTTACTGTCATCTCTACCGTCTTTCTGCCTAACCGGTCCATTCTCCTGCCCCTTTTTTTTTCTTCCACGAAACACATTACCAAAAGATCTCCTCCATCCGAAGTCGGACTTACCTGGGCCTAACTGTTTCTTGGTAACTGTTGGGCGCATAACGGCAGCATGACGCATCTACGCCCATAAGTGACAGGAAACTGTTTGAGCGATCGAAGAAGAAGAAGAAGAAGAAGAAGAAGAAGAAGAAGAAGAAGAAGAAGAAGAAGAAGAAGAAGAAGAAGAAGAAGAAGAAGGAGGGAGAGAGATACCTAGGGGTAGGGAAGGGGGTTACAATTGAAAACAAAGGGAGGGTGGAGATGGTTTTCTTTGTCTCCTTTGTGAGTTTTTGTTTTCTATGATTATTATCATTGTAATTAAAGCGAAGGTTTCTCGGGTAGGTAGGACTACAGGTTATGACAGTTTCGCGTTTCGTCAGGCAAGGCGGGTTTGCAGCGCAATTATACGTGTGGGGGGAAAGTGAAGCTCATTAGCAGACATGTACCCTGCGAGAAATCGAAAGTCGTTTTCGCTAAATCAATTTTAAAAAGTAGTAAAATAAAATAAAAATAACAATTATGTTTGGGTTTTATTAAAGACACACTGACCCACCACGATTAAGTCCCTTGGTTTTTTTCTGGGTAGCTGTGACCCACATTCAAATGCCTCCAACTTAAATGGAGGCTGCTCTTTAATTAAAATGATGTTTCGCTTTCAATTTGGGGGAACTTATATGGGAGTAAAAAACCTAGTCGAAACAAGATTCCTTACCAGCCATAAGAGGGGAAAACACGTGAAAACCGTGATTTTGGCACGTGATCTGGTGGGTCTTTTTAATGCTTGGGAGAGCTAACAAAGGAAAAGGGAGAAGAAGGGGGAGTGGTGTGGGGGGGGGGGGGGGGGGCACAATTCCGGAGAAGAGTCGTAGGGCACGTGAAAGCTCGTTGTTTTGGGAAATCAGTGAATTTGAAAGAATAATGTCTTAAAATAATGATGTTCTATCAAACAGTTTAGTGGATATATTGTTAAAATAATATCGAGGGCAATAACAGGTTTCATACAGATTTTTTCATATAAAAACATAACTTTCAAAGACCCTAAAATCCTATTTTTAAATTGATTTGATTTGATTGATTGATTGATTGATTGATTGAAGTCCTATTTCGTGTTCCGTTTTCCTTTGTCTCATTTCTGAATAGTAAAGTATCTCATGAGATGTCAAAGCTTTCGTTGTTTCATATCTTTGGTCTGACAGTGACTGTACACTAATGAATTAAAATCCGTTTAGCGTCCTCCGGTCTGAAGCAGACACATACGGGACATTAGTAGACATAAAGATGGTGGGAACGATCGTGGAGGCAATACCCGGAGGCAGTGCAACTCCAGGAAAGTCCCGAATTTTTAACGATACAGATGAATAGTAAAATGCATACTGTTTGAACTGACTGTACACTATAATAATAAGAAGGGCTAAAAGAAAATCTCATTTTGTATTGTAAAGTGACTATTTTTAAAAAATATATATTGTATTAAGCAAAGAATGAAATAGTGAGGCCAAGAGAGGAGATGACGAAATTGAACAAAGGGTAATGACTCTCTTTTTCTAATTAACTCCCCTCCACCAAAGTGGATTACGATACCATTCACCTAGCAGTGCGTGGGTCAGAACCAAAGTGAGACAAAGCAAAGCATCATTCTCAAAAAAAAGAATGTGCCAAGTTCGCCTTTATGACCCTCCACCCGCACAGTACACATCAACAATGGTGGAGAGGACAACATACAAACAAATCAACACATGTCCAAGAGTGGCATAGCCTTCTAACCTGGAATATGTTACAATATGATGCTTTGCTTGTCTCACTTTGGTTCTGACCCACGCACTGCTAGGTGAATGGTATCGTAATCCACTTTGGTGGAGGGGAGTTAATTAGAAAAAGAGAGTAATTACACCTTTATATATTGTATTGTATTGTTTAAGGTCTCTGTCCACGTTGTTATTTTTGCTGTTATATAAACAGTTCTAGATAACTTGTGATGCGCGTCGTATGATTTTGTTTGGTTGGGGGGTTTTCTCTCGAGAAATTGTGAGTCCATGTGTGTATAATCTGGCGTCGCGTGTGGAATAAGGAGGGGTGGGTAGGGGGGGTGGTGGGTCTGTTTTTTGTACACTCTTGATTGCTTCCCCTGATGCTATGTTGGTGAATGTTGTGTATGTGAGGGGGGGGATAGCGTGGATAGGTGGGGGGGGGGGGGGTAGGGGGGGGGGGGGGGGGGGGGTGGGGGGGGGGCGTTGGGTGAAGGGGCGGGGGGGGGGGGGGTTGGAAAGACCCTTACTCGGGTATTTTTCATTTCTCTAAACTTTGAATGAAAGTTAAGTTATTATTTTTTTTTGTATGCTCTAAATGTTTTTGTTATGGTGTCTATAGTGTGTGTGTAAAAGAATAAGGGGGTGGGTGGGGGGTGTGGGGGGGGGACGACAGGGCGAGAGCATGTTAGAATTATGTTGATTCTTAATGTATTGTAATAATGTTTCTTCTTCTTGATTTTTTTTGTTTTCTCATAATATTTGTAAAGCACTCTGAGGATGATTTTTTTTTCATCGAAGAGCGCTATAGAAGCTTTATTTATTTATTATTATTATTATTATTATTATTATTATTATTATTATTGTTCAATTTCGTTATCTCCTCCTCTCTTGGCCTCACTATTTCATTCTTCTATTATTATTATTATTTATTATTATTATTATTATTATTATTATTTCGGTTGATGGTATCCACGTTACTAATGCACACAAAAGCTGAGAGGTCAACGTTACTAAGGCAAAACATAAAACTTACCCCAATCTCCAATGGAAAACTGCAAGCAGTAGAAGGTATTTATTGAGTATAGGTATCGCACTCTCCCTTCACCACCAGAGAAAAAAAAAGACCCTTTAGTTAAGAGAGTGAGGCATGTATCATGGGTAAAGGCATCTTCAATTATAAACAAATTCAGCATCTCCACTATGATAATGCCAAGAGAGTGGGTGTGTAACGCTGGGCCAAGCGCCTCCACTATAAACAAATAAGGCATCTCCCCCTTAGGAACAGGTCAAGAGAATGTGGATCCTTGGTAAAGCATCTCCACTATAAACAAAGAACAGCAGCTCGATGGAGAAATAACTGCCCTCGGTGTTGATATGGCAACATACTTGATAACATGTGTATGTGTATGTGTCTGCCTATAGGTGTGTATGGGTGTGTATGTGTAATGCTTTTTTCACCACATTTTCCAGATGGTGAACCTTCTCTACACACAACACACACACACACACATATTATATATATATGTGTGTGTGTGTGTGTGTGTGTGTGTGTGTGTGTGTGTGTGTGTGTGTGTGTGTGTGCGTGTGCGTGTGTGGTGTGTGTGCCATTTGTGGGTAGCGTGTGCGTGCGCGTGCGTGTGCGTGCGCTTGCGTGTGTGTGTGTTTGTGTGTGTGTGTGTGTGGGAGGGGGGGGGGTGTGTGCGCGTGTTCGTGCATACGTGCGTGTGTACATGCGCGTGCGTGTGCACGTGCATACAAACCAACGAAGGTTATTCACCTTCTCTACCAGGTCTAATGTCACGCGTGCATGGCATACAACACAATACAATGTACAATTAGTATTCCTACACGCGTTTTCTGCTCTTTTACACAAAACAAAAAATGGCCCCTCAATCTGATTACTACGATAGACTCACTTCCACGTACGCAGGGGAATAATATTTCCACAATACATGGACTAACATAATGAGAACAAGAACAAACTTTTCATTGTCGTTAAGAAAACCAGAGGTGTTGTGGGACACAAATGGTTAGAAAATATTGAAAGCATTTGGCACCATATGGTTACCGTATGCTTGTTTAACTGTAGCAAAATTGGGTAAAGGTCATTCTCAGAGTGCTTTACAAATATTATGAGAAAACAAAAATCAAGAAGAAGAAACATTATTACAAAACATTACAAATAATTTAGCATGCTCTCGCCTGTCGTCCCCACCCCCCAACCCGCCCCCTTTCTTTTGCATACACACTATAGACACCATTACAAAGACATATAGAGCATACAAAAAAATACGAAATAATATACCCAAAAAAAATACAACAAAAATACGAAATATGGAGAACGGGTTGGTAAGTTGTCTTTTTAGGGCATTTATTTGGATGCAAACGGTACCGACGAAAAAACGAATTGTGTTACATATTTCTTACAGAAACGACAGACGGATTTATTTCACGTATACCCATATTCATGACGTAGTTTTTGGAGTATCAAACAGGGCAACGAAGATGCAGAGGACTATATGTTATGAATGGTTTCTGCGCGAAACTCAAATCATTGGAATAGCTAATATGTTATGAATGGTTTCTGCGCGAAACTCAAATCATTGGAATATACACTGTCATTTGCTAAGATACACTATACTAGATGGATATAGATGATCTGTAACGAAATAACATTCCGATATAACCAAGTCAACGTGAAAGTTGATAACAAATAATACGGGGGTCTGATTCACAGGGGATGGGGTGGGGGGGGGGTGGGGGGTACAGGGTAAGGGGGGAAGGGGGGGGGGGAGGGGAGAGGGCGGATACCATACTGCAGAGAATGAGGAAGGGAGTGTGGGTTGGGGAAAGGTTGATGGCAAAGTATTGTTGTGTTTTAATAATAATAATATGGTGTATTATGTTCGTTCCTTTATAACCGGCATGGCTTTGTTATCTGGGCGTATCGCGTGTCGCTGTGTTGGTCGTGGTGTGTTGGATTTCAAAGAAACCTGAATCATTTCCGATACGCTCCTGCCACAGCTGCACGGCCATTTAAAGCCCTTATGTGACAAAAGGGAGAGAACGAAAAGGGAATTAAATACGGTACCTCTTATTGTGGACGCTCAATCGGTGTTCCGAGGGTAAAAGTGTTCGCTTAAAGGGAAAGCTACCGATCCCAGAGATCGGGTATAGATTGCTAGCCTAGTTGCTGCGAAGTTCTGCTTCGCAGTGGCTCGGGAAACAGGGAAAAAAGAACGGTTGGTATATAGGTCAAGATGTGCCACCCCCCTACATGTCTCGGTTAATTCCATTTTTCCGTTTTTGCCTTTTTTTAAAAACAAACATGAAGCTGTATTTTATGAACATTTTCAGCTAATTATCTTTGTTCAATAATTAATTGCAGTCATGATAAAGGACATTATCTAATAGGACCCACCCCTATGTACTGCAGTACACCGCGGCATTTGTCACAGCCGTGGTTCATTGCATTTTTCCGTCTTATAGGGGGGGAGGGTTAGGGTTAGGGCTAGGGTTAGGGTTAGTATTCCAAAAAGATAATTAGCTGAAAAGGTTCATAAAATACAGCTTTATGTTTGGTAAGAAAGGCAAAAACAGAAATATTGAATTAATCGAGAAATGCGGGGGGGGGGGGGTGGGGGGGGGGGGGGGGGTGGGGGGGGGGGGGGGGGCACATGTGTGTTGATGCTTTGTTCAACTGATTGTATTTTGTATTGTGTTTTTTGAGTGGGGTGAGTGGTGGTGATGGTAACGGTGTGTGTGTGTGTGCGTGTGCGTGTGCGTGTGCGTGTGCGTGTGCGCGTGTGCGTGCGCGCGCGCGCGCGTAGTGTGTGTTGTGTGTGTGTGTGTATGTGCGTACGTGCGGGTATGTGTGGGTGGGGTGTGTATGTGTATGCCTATTTGCATGTGCGTGAGCGATTATTTCGTTTTGTTGCTGAATTTGTTGCTTTTAATTTTTGTTGTTGTTAAGCGCATAGAGCTCCACATTGGTGGAGGAATGCGCTATATAAATGATTCACTATTATTATTATTATTATTATTATTATTATATGCCGGCTGTGGTATTCTTGTTTGTAGCCTTAAAGGTGGACCCTGACGGATGAGTTTTTGCAAGAAACACGACGAGATCACCAGAAAGACAGCCTTTTCAAGGATCGGAACACTCACTTTGCTCT
>CM065694.1:12611898-12653743 GCA_017654935.2 Phymorhynchus buccinoides
TCTCTCTCTTCGTCTTTCCATCACAACACACACACACCACACAACACACACACACACACACACACCAACACACACAAGGGCGCGTGCGCACGCACAACACACACACCGCGCACGCGCGCAACAACACACACAAACAAAGCACACACACACACACACGCACGCACACACACCCAACATACACAACACCATCACACAAAACACACACTACACACACACACCCACCACACACACATACACATTACACAAGCACACACATAAACCACACGCACGGCCATCCACACATAACATAAACAACACACACACAACACAACACACACACACACACACACACACTACACACACACACAAACACCACAGCACACACACAAACAGCGCTCTTTACCTGGTTGGAATGTTTAATAGCAGATCAATGGGCCAAAATTAGCTTCAAGTGATCACTATTCACAGCCCCGACCTCTTCACTATCCTTCGGCAATACAACCTCTGTTATTCGTCTCTATGTCACAGGTCGTCTTTCTGTTTATGCTCTCTCCTCCTCTCACATTCGCTCTCGTGTTTCGCCGCTACTCGATCTACTATCGCCCTCTCTCTCTCACACACACACACACAACACAACACTCCTCTCTCTCGTAGTCTCACGCTTTCTACTCAACACACACACTCTCTCTCTCACTCTTCTACACCACACACACCACACACACACACACCACACACACACACACAACAACCTCTCTCTCTTATCTCTCTCTGTTTCCTGTTCCCCCCCCCCATCGCCTCTCTATCTCACCAACCAACACACACAAACCACACACACACACACACACACACACACACACACACACAACACACACACATCCACTCATTCTCTCTCTGTCTCTTCTCTCTCTATGACTCTTCTGTGCTCTCTGTCTCCCCCCTCGTAAGCCCCCCCCCCTCTCTCTCTCTCGCTCTCTCTCTCTCTTCTCTCCTCTTCTCTCCTCTTTCACTCTCTGTGGGCATACTCTGCCCCCCGCCCCCTCGTCGGGCTCTCTCTCTCTCTCTCTCTTCTCTTCTCGCTCTTCCTCTCTGTCTCTCCCCTTCCCCCTTCGTCTCCGCATCTCTCTGCTCTCTCTCTCTCTCTCTCTCTCGTCTCTCTCTCTCGGCCTTCCCCTTCCCCCTCGTCTTTCTCTCTCTCTCTCTCTCTCTCATCTCGCTCTCACTCTACTCTCCCTCTCCTCTTTCTCATTCCTCTTCTCGCTCTCTCTCTCTCTCTCTCTTCTCTCTTCTCCTCTCCCTCATAAGAGGTAAAGGAAGAGAGAGAATGTTCAAACTACAAATAACATAACTTCAAACAGAAAAAAATATAGGGAGGGGGAGAGAGAGAGAGAGAGAGAGAGAAAGAGAGAGAGAGAAGAGAGAGATGAGAGACGAGGAGAGAGATGAGAGAGAGAGAGAGAATGAGAGAGAGAAAAGAGAGAGAGAGGGAAAGAGGGAGAGAGGAGAGAGAGATGAGAGAGAGAGAGGAGAGAGAGAGAGAGAGAGAAAGAGAGAAGCCAGACAGACAAGACAACAGAGAGAGGGACAGAAACAAGCGACAGAGGACAGAGAGACAGAGAGGGAAAACAAGATAAAGAAGAAAAAAGGAAGTGAGAGAGTGTGTATGTGCGTGCGTGTGTTACTCAATTTTTTAACGTCCTTCACTATAAAGTGATTCTAGAAAAGTGTGTGGGTGTGCGCGCGCGCGCGGCGCGCCGCGCGTGTGTGTGTGTGTGTGCGTGCGTGGTGATGCAGTGCGTGTGCGTCGTGTGCGTGCGTTGTGTGAGCGCGTGCGCGCATGGTGAGTCCAGTAGTGTGCGGGTCTGGCGTGCGTAAAAACTGTTACACAAAATGAGATCATACAGCCAGAGAGCATGAGACATCGTGGTCGACTCGAGCGGTTAAATTAATTGTGGGGGATGTCGCACTGCTGAGGTTTTTATCTAAACAGGAGAATCGGTTACTTCGGCATGCATTGTGTCAGGCGCATCAGACGGCATCAGGCTGCGCAGAAGAAATGATGAAGTGATTAATTAGACACTGGCTTGGGGCTATACTATTACTGATTAAAGTTAACAACCTCTCCTTAATCAAGACTGTATGTCTCTGGTCTGTATGTCTCTCTACGTCTCTTCTACGTCTCTCCTCTTCTATCTTTCTATCTCTCTCTCTCTCTCTGTCTCTATCTCTCTCTATCTATCTATAATACATTGTGTGGCGTGTGGCTAGTGTGTGTGGACGTGCATGCATGTGCGCGCTGCGCGTGTGTTTGTGCGTGGTGTGTGCGTGCGTGCGGGCATATGTGCGTGCGCGCAAGGCAGTGCCTGTGTGTGTGTTGGTCTGTTAGCGCAGTGTAAATGTACTGCAGTATTTGTATATACGAACAATAACAAGTAATTATGCACGTTCGCTCGACAAGTGAAGGTCGGCGCGCTATCGACAAATAGTTTACAAGTATACTAGACGGTTTACTAACAACACTCTCACGTGAGCTTCTTCCCAATTTATTGACGTGGATATGACAACGAACAGGACTTGCTGTTTACGTTTCCTAAGAAACATTGGGACATCGGGGGGTGGGGGGGTGGGCGGTGGGGGTGGGAGGGGGGGGCGGTAGATTAGAATATTAACAAACACTTCTTACAAAGTCCACTCACACACCCTCCCACCCCCAACCCCAACACACCCATACCGCTTCATTATCCCTTCCCAATTCCAACAACCCTTGGTACCTTCATACACCAACGCTTGAAAACTCTGTCTGTTGTCGCTGGCCTGTCCGTCCGTAAGTCACGCCCCCCCCCTCTCCCTCTCTCTCTCTCTCTCTACTCTCTCCTCTCTCTCTCCTCTCCTCTCTACTCTATACTCTACTCCCTCTCCTTAATGGTGTTTTCTATTTATGTCCGTTCAACTACAATAACTGGTTATTGTAATTTCATCGCCAATCATATGGGCAAATGGCCTTAATATTTTAAATTAAACACATTTGCTACCATTGTTCATCTCTCTCTCTCACTCTCACTCTCTCTCTCTCTCTTCTCTATCTCTCTATCTCTACACCACACACACACACACCCACACACACACACACACAAACACACACACACATACACGCGCGCTGCGCGACAATTGTCAATGCTGTTTTCTTATTTAGTCACGTCCACACAATATTCTTGTTTCTTGTATCTTCGCCTATAATGATATGGGGACAAGTATATTGGCCTAATCATTGCTAATGGTCAGCTTTCTACTCTCTACTTTCTCTCTCCTCTTCTCTTCTCTCGCCCTCTCTATCCTCGACCACACACCCCTTACAAGCCTCATATCACCACAGTCAAGAAAAAACAAGATAGGAGAGAGAGAGAGAGACGAGGAGAGAGAGAGAGGAGAGAGAGGTTGGAGAGAGAGAGCAGACTGAAATGGTTCAGACAGCGAGAGGACAGACAAATGATGAGAGAAAGACGAGAAAAAGATACATAGCAGAGTCCAAAGTATACGGATAGCAGAAAAGACAGAGAGAGAGAGAGCGGAGGAGAGACAAGACAGACCGAACAAAGCGTGCCCCCGGAAAATCGGGTATCCCACCACCCCCCCCACCCAACCACCCACCACCCCAATCCCTACCCTCCACTACGCCTTCCCCTAAAGGAGAAGTAAGCAGTAAAGGAAATAACTACCACTTCCCTACTTCTTAGCTGCAGTGTTATGGGATCACTTTCAGTTTGGGGGAGGAGAAGACGAGAGGCTATGGGGGGGGGGGTGGGGGGAGAAACAAAAAAAAGGGTGATAGTGGAGGAGGGGAGACGGGAAGACGGGGAGGGGGAGGGCGGGTGGGGGTACGAGGGAGGTACTGCTGCTCAGGGCTAGTAGGCAGGCCAACTACTGTGGCATACACGCACAAGTGGTCTTCTGGCATGGCGCCTAGTCATAGCCAGCCCCCCAGTCTTAACGAATTGCATGTTTACCTGAGCGGGGACCAGGTAAGTTAAGAGGAACCAGAGCCCCTTGGGGCTCCACCTTTCGCTTTCTTACTTTCTGGGAGCCTGTTATGTGTCTGTCGGTAGTAGTAGTATGCATCACAGCGGATTATTTGCCGGAGGGGGGGAGGGGGGGTTATAAAGGGGGTTCTGGAAACCCCGACCCAACCACCCCCACTCCCCTAATTTTTTTTTTAAAAAGAATGATAAAAACGAGGGAGAGTCCGTGACCTCATCCCCTTCCAAGGCAGAGTTTGGAATAATCCCTCCAGAACAGGCCTTCATTGCTTCGCTTACATTTAAATTATCAGCTTCGGGGAGGGGGGATTTCCCCCCGTAGCCCCCTCTCCCTTCCCCCCCCCCACCTCCACCCTCTCCAAAAAAAAAATAAAAAAACCGAGCCTTGTAACCACACCCCTTCTTGGAGGAGGGCAGAGAGATCGAGGGCGGTCAAATTGGTTTCCTCCCCCCACCACCCCCCCCCCCCCTCACCAACCGAGCAATTTTTAACCACCCGCACCCCCTTCTTCAAATTTAACTTGTCTCCTCCCCTATGGCAGCTCCTTTAACCTGGTAGTGGGCTGGGTGTGTGGATGAAAATGTGGGGTAGGTGTGGATGCAGTGAGAGGAAAGGAGGGGGGGGTCTAAAGGACTGAGATAGTGGAGAGAGAGAGAGAGGTGAGAGAGATAGAAGAGAGAGAGAGAGAGAAGAGATGACGAGAGAGTCGCAGAGAGAGAGAGAGAGAGATGGAAGAGAAGAGAGAGAAAGATGAGAGAGAGATATAGAGATAGACAGACAGACAGACAGAAAAAGCCACAAAAAAAACGGAACAAGACAGACAGAAAGATAGAAATATTTCAGGGCTTCAGAAGAGAGAGAGAACGACCGACTGTGATACGAACGAAATTTTGTTTAATCAGGGTCAAGTCAAGTCAAGTCAAGTGCAAATTTTATTTCCAGATGGGAAAATTGTATAAGCAAAACATGCTTTTATGAGGGTTATGAGATAAGCATACAATTTGCTTTTTACACTCAGCCTTGAGGCTAAACATAGGTTCACCAAAAATACTATAATAAGTACTTGCGTGAGAGAGAAGAGGAGAAGAGGAGATTGAGAGAGAGAGAATGAGACAATGGAGGAGACGAGAGAGAGAGAGAGAGACCAAGAAAGAGAGGAGATGGGGAGAGGAGAGAGAGAAGGATGAGAGAGAGAAGCAGAGAGAGAGAGAGAGAGAGAGAGAGAGAGCAACAGACAAAAGGAAAACAGAGAGAGAGAGCTGAGAGAGAGAGAGAGGAGAGGGAGAGAGAGGGTGGAGCGAAGAGAGAGAGAGAGAGAGGAGAGAGAGGGAGAGAGAGATGGAGAGAGAGAGAGAGAGAGGAGGAGAGAGAGAGAGAGAAGAGAGAGCGCGACAGACCAAAGGAACAGAGAGAGAGAGATTGAGAGAGGAGAGAGAGAGGGAGATAGGAGCCGCAGAGAGAGAGAGAGACGAGAGATAGAGAGAGAGCGACGCCAAAGTAAACAGGTGAGAGAGAGAGATAGAGAGAGGTGAGAGAGGTAGGAGAGAGAGAGAGAGAGAGAGGAGAGAGAGAGGGAGGGGAGAGAGAGAGAGCGAGAGGAGAGAGGGAAGAGAGAGCGAGAGGAGAGAGAGGAGAGAGAGAAGAGAGAGAAGCAAAGACAAAAGGAAATAGAGAGAGAGAGAGGGGGGGCAAGATGAGAGAGAGAGAGAGAGAGAGAGAGAGGAGAGAGAGAGAGGAGAGAGAGAGAGAGAGGGGAGAGAGGAGAGAGGGAGAGAGAGAGCGACAGAAACAAAGACTAAAAAGAAACAGAGAAGAGAGAGAGAGAGGAGAAAACTGAGAGAGAGAGGAGCAGAGAAGGAGAGAGAGAGCCGAGAGCAGAGAGGGAGAGAAGAGAGAGAGAGAGAGAGACAGAGATACGCTAGAGACCCACCAGAGAGAGAAATATGAGAGAGAGAGAGAGAGGGGGAAAAGAAAGAGGAGAGAGAGAGAGACGATGAGAGAGAGAGAGAAATATGAGAGAGAGAGAGAGAGAGGGAGAGAGAGCGAAGAGAGGAGAGAGAGAGAGAAGAGAGAGAGAGAGAGAGAGACAGACAGACAGACAGACAGAAAGAAAGACAGAAAGAGGACAGGACAGACGAAAGAAAAGAAAGGTGACAGGACAGACAGACAGATAGAAAGAAAGAAGAAAGAAAGAGAGACAGACAGACAGTTAGATTAGGACCACAGACAGCGAGGGGGGCGGGGGTGGTGGGGGGGGGGGGGTCAGACAAAACTAAGCAGCCAAAGACGTAGAGGATACTCGGGTTTCAGAGAGCGCCAGCTGCAATGAACGTCTCAAATGCAGGATGAAGGGAGAAGGAGAGGGAAGACAAATAACAGAGAGGTGGGTGTGTGGTATGAAAGGAACAAAAATGCAACGTTGTACTTACACACCATCCTCCTGTTTACGACCCTCAATCCAAGGGATGAAAACTGTATCACTGCCGAGAATGCGGAAGGTTGCTTCCAAAAAAGTTTCCAGAGATATCGAGATGGGAGGAGTGGTGGTGAGTGGAGGGGGGGGGTGGAGCGCAAACTACATGATAGCTCAAAAACTTTCACTTGAGATGAGGTACCAAAGGCACCTCAGTAAATACCCTTTCGTTTATTCTCCTGAGGTGCTAGAGATTAGTTTTTGTTCATATTTGTTTTGAGTCGTGTATGTGTGGTGGTGTGAATGGTGGTGTGTGGTTGTGGGTGTGTGTGACGTGTGTGTGTGCGGTGTGGTATGTGTGTGTGTCTGTGTGTGTGTCTGTGTGGAGTCTGGTGTGTGTGCGCGCGACGCGCTGTCAGTCTGACTGTCATCTGTTGTGTGTATTCCAGTGTTCTTTAAGTTCATCAATGAACCAAGATAATAAATCTAAGCAGTGTACTCTCTCCTCTCCCTCCTCTGTCTCTCTCTCTCTTCTCTTCTCCTCCTCTTAGATGAAATACATTTTGTTTGTCATGTCCAGCATTATTATAGGAATCCACAAATTATATAGGAATTACTATGGCTTGGAGTCAAAACGAGACTTACTTATAGTCCATTAACTATAATATTGCACTTATGCGAAAAGTAATAAGCTTGTATAAAAAAAAGAGAACAGCAGAATAAAAAAACAGAATCTCCATTTTATATTTATTGCAGACTTTTTTTAAGACAATTCTAGTTTTCGCAATATCTTCAAAAACAATGTCAATGGGCTACAAAGATAGTCGTTTGACGTAAGCCATCGCTACGTGAACGCTTAATAGCCTAAGACATTCCAGGATCAACCAGTTCTTTGTTTTCGTTTGTTGATTCTTCGGAAAGTCAGAAAGTGTTGAGAAATTTAGTCTTTTATATAAATGTGTAATAAGCGTTCTTGAGTACAGAAAGAATGTGTGTCATACTGCATGGCATTTGATGTGAATACTGTGCCTCTCCGAGAAGTGTGTTCGTAATATTATCGCCCCCGATTCATTCACATGCGTATGGGGCTATGTTCGAATAAATCATTTTGAAGTCAAGTGTGATCTCTCCTCTCGCGCTCTCCTCTCGCTATCTCTCTCCTCTTCTCTCTCTATCTCTCTCTCTCACACACACAACACACACACGCACGCAGCACACCAAACACACACACAACACCAACACACACACAACCACACACACACACACACCAAAAACACACTACACCACACACACACAACTCCACAAACACACACACACACACACACACACACACACAACAAACACACACACGGTAACAGATTGTAGACTAGACACACACACACACACAACACACACACCACACACACACACACACACATCAACACACACGGACAGATGTAAGAATAGGCAATCGCCTAAAATCTGATATCCTTCTCAAATAAAGTTTTCCAGTGTCCAGTCTCATCTCTCTCTCTCTCTCTCTACTTCTCTCTCTCTCTCTCTCTCTTCTCTCTCTGCTACGCTATCTCTCTCTCTCTTCTCGCCCCCTTCAACTCTCTATCTCTCTTCATTAAACGATTGAAATGTTCAGTGTTCCATTCATTGTAATAACCATAACAATGCACAAACGAGAGCATCAGTAATATAAAGGAATAAATATTAACGCCAAGCAGACACGATGAAGCAGATAATGAGAGTTGGAAAGAAAGTTGAAATAAATGATGTCTCTACCGCGAAATGACGATTTATGGTAAGTGCGTGTTGGATCCCCATGGCAGTCCCAGTCCCTACCTCATGTTGTTTGTCCTGTCTCTGTCTCTCTCTCTCTCTCTCCTCTCTCTCGTCTCTCTCTCTCTCTCTCGCTCTCCCTCTGTCTCTATCTCTCTCTCCCCATCACACCACACACACAACACACACACACCACACACACACACACACACACACACACACAACACACAAACACACACACCCCACACAAACACAAACACACACACACACACACACACACACACACTAAACACACACACAACACACACACACAACAACACACACACTACACACACACACACACCACACACACACACAAACACACACACACACACACACACACACACTGTCTTCTCTAAATCACAATATGATTTATTATATTAATCAGAAGTATGTGACACTTGTTGCAAAATTTAAAAATGTGCGCGTGCTGTATGAGTGGCTGTGTGTGTGCGTTTTGTGCTGTGCGTGTGTGATTGGGCGTGTGCTTGTGCGTGGCATGCGTGCGTGCGCGTGCGTGCGTGGCTCGTGCGCGCGCGCGCGCCGGGTGTGGTATTATGATATTGGTATGGGTTAGGATTCTAGTCACAGAGATATCCTGTGAATGCGGTCTACTTCTCTCCGGCGAACGCGTCGCCGCAAGGGCAGCGCCGCCTACCCATTTTTGTAAATTGTTGGAGGGCACAGTGTGTGTTAGTGTCAGTGGTTTTGCACGCGTGTGTGTAAGAAGAACTATTATGTGCCTTTAGCGAGCTGATTTCCCCTCAGAGTTTCTGCACCCGACATAATCTGTGGCAGTAAACGAGACAAGTAATAGAGAAGACTTGCAAGGTACGTAGTGCATGCGAGAGAGAGAAACGTGTGGTGTGGTGTGATTGTGTGTAGTGAGTTGTGTGTCGTGTGTAGTGTTGTGTGCTTTGTGTTGTGATGCGTGTGACGTGCGTGTGCGTGTGCGTGTGCTGCGTGCGTGAGTGTGCGGCGGGTGTGCGTGTGTGCGGTTCGTGCGCGCGTGCCGGTGTGGTTGAGAAAAAGATAGACGAGAGCGAGATGAGAGAGAGCGAAGAGAGAGAGGAATGAACGAGGAAAGAGAGAGATGAGAGAGAGAGAGAGAGAGATAGGATGGAGAGATGAGAGAGATGAAGATATATATATATATATATAGATAATATAGAGAGAGAGAGAGATGAGAGAGAGATGAGGAGAGAGAGAGGAGAGAAGGAGAAGTAGAGAGAGAGAGGAGGCGAGGAGAGAGAGAGAGGAGATGAGAGAGGGAGGAGATATAAGTGAGTCTGTGGAGAGACAGAGGAAGAGCGTCCATTCATCCTCTATTTCACACCCCAGTCTCTACTTTCTTTCTGGCATTTGTCGGTTTAAGCTAAGTTCCTCCTCTTCTTACAGTAGAATTCATATTCTGGAGTTAAAGACTCTAAACGCAAATATATTGGCTATCTCAAAAAAAAATTTCAGTCACTCGAATTGACACTAAGGATTCGACGAATATATCCTAATACCATCCCTCAATTGCTCTCCCATACTGTAACATGCCCCCCCCCCTCTCTCTCTCTCTCTTTTCTCTCTCTCTCTCTTCCCCGTGGTGCAAACATATGCGCGTGCTGGTGTGCTGAGCGCACACACACACCACACACATACACACAACACACACACAAACCACACACACGACACACACAAACCACACACACCACACATTCTCTCTCCTCGCCCGCAAGGGACAGATTGTAAGAATAGGCATGCCTAAAATCTCAATCCTTGGTATCAAGTTTTCAAGTGTCAAGTGTCGTCTTTAACTGAAGTTCGGTTTTTGGTGTTCGATTACTTTGTAATAGGTTAAGATACAGAATATCACATGATCATGAAATGAAATGCGACTTGGTCATAAAAAAATATAGGTAGAGAAGATGAAACACATTTACTTTTAATTGTCCTGGCTGCATGATCTAAGAATGAAACTAATTCAAGCAAAGTATATACTAATCCATTGCTTTTCGTTTGAATCTCCTTAAGGCATGTCAAAATGAGAAAAAACTTATTGTGAACTGGCTATGTATGTACACTAAAGCAACGAAAAGGTAATAGGGATGGATTGTCGATCTGTTTTATGTTTGTACAAGTAATAATCAAAGCTGTGATTATTCGGCTGTAATGTAATATATCCACCTATGCATAGTATTACTTGACAACATTCAGTGAGGGGCTAGGCCTGAAAGGGAATAAAACATTCGCTTCAACTCCTCGTCTACCCCCTCACCCTCTCTCTCTCTCTATTCTCTCTCTCTTAGGTCTTTTTGGCTCAATTGTACAAATTAAGCTCAGCAGCAGTATCCACTACTCCTGTCACTTCTGCCGAGTCTGGTAGCACAAAAGCTAGCGCCACTAGCCACTACCCCACCATAACACCTCCCACGTCCACCGCCCCCTACATGCACACACGCGCGCGCGCGCACACAATTTTGTAGTTAAACAACCCACACACACACACACACACACGCGCGCGCACACACACGCACACGCACGCACTCACGCACCGCACGCACACGCACACACACACAACACACACACACACACACATCACACACAACACACACACACACACCAACTACCCACCCCACCCCCACTAGCAATCGTGAAATGTCCCTCTCCAAACACTCTACTCCTACACTCTTAAGAAATCAAAGAACGGTGTTTAAAACACTAAAAAACACAAAAACATAACAATCATGAGGGGGGATGAGTTGAAATATTCCTATGTTGGATAAAAAAAATAAACGTACTTTTAAAACAAATCAATAATCTCTCACTGCCCACACGACTCTCCTCTCTCTCTCTCCTCTCTCTCTCTATCTCTCTCTCTCGCTCTTCTCTCTCTTCACCTTTCATATTCTCTGGTGTAAATAGATCCATTCTATGGATGGTACTACTTTTTTGTAATAAAGACATTTTGTATATTTTATCTCTGCCTGCAGTTTGAAATAAAAAAGATATAGGGTTAACCCATTGACTGCCAGAGAAATTAAGAAAACATCATGGACAAATCATGCCATAAAAAACGAAACTGAGAGAGCCATCTGGCCAAAATGTTCTGGGGATATAACTCTCTTGACTGTGTAGGCAAACCAGAATATCAGAGTTATTCCTCTCATCTGATGACATCATCAGTGATGTCATCAGGTCAGTACGTTAATAGTTGGTGGCAGTCAAGGGGTTAAGATAGGTAGTCATTTAAAAAAATTAAAAACAAACAAAAAAACACAGTGGGAGGACAATCCAGGTCTGCATGATGGGATGATGATCATAGATCCGAAATTTGGAAAACAAAATATATGTTGTATCTTAACTCTGTTGCTTCTCCTAATCTGTAGGGTTGTAATACAATCTCCTAAATTGTTATGATTGCTATCAAGCACTGTTACTGGAATCCAGTTGTCTCACTCACTCTCTCAGTACTAACCTCTAGTGCTACATTAAAAGCCATCTCAAAACTTACAGTTTCTAAATCATACCAATCCCTTCCCATGATTAGGTGCGCGCACATAAATGTATCTGTGTGAGTGTGTGTATGTGCGGTGATAGCGTAGGCGCGCCGCATGTGTATAACTGTGTGTCTGTTTGTCTGACCGTCGTGGTATGTTGTGGCAACACATTCTGATTTCCTATTCTTTATGCTATTATGTTAAATATTTACACCGTTGTGTTAGATGTGTATATTACTGTTTACATGTAAACGCCTAGGGGTACGATTGAGTAGGCGTGCATAAATGTTCAATAATAAGTGTAAAAAATAAAATAATAAAAATACTAAGAACAATAAGAATTTAAGAATAAGAAGAATAATAATAATAATAATAGGTAAAGGTCAAGATGTGCCACCTCCTGCATTTCTCGGTTAATTGATTTTTCCCGGTTTGCTTCTTACCAATTAAAGCTGTATCTAGGAAACATTGAGCTAATTGGCCTTTTTGGAATACTACCCTAACCCTGAGCCCTAAACCTAACTAACCCCCACTATGTACTGCCGTACACCGCGATTGTCACAGTTGGTTAGTGCGTAGTTCCGCCTTACAGGGGGGGGGTAGGGTTAGGGTAGGGCTAGGGTTAGGTAGGATAGTATTCAAAAGGTTATTAGCTACAAAGTCCTAAAAATAAAGCCTTTATGCGGTATGGTAAGAAAAGGCAAAAAACGGAAAAATACAATTAACCGAGAAATGTAGGGGTGGGTGGCCACATCTAATAATAAAATAATAATAATAATAATCATAATAAAATAATAATATAATAATAATAAGAATGAAGAAGAAGAAGAAGAAAGAAGAAGAAGTAGAAGGGAAGAAGAAGGATTGCATTATTTCTTTCCTTTCCTCGTCACATTTCTATAATCAAATTAATTCTAAAGCAGATGCCTCACCAATTGTTTAAATATATATATTTTTAAAAATTGCTTACATTTCGTCATGATCAGCAGATGAACATACGTGAGGTGCATGGAAAAAATTCCTACATAAGTCGCTCAGAAAAGTTTTGAGCAAAAGACCAAAATGTTAACAAACCCCAAAACTATCAAGTTCTTTTAGGGCATATCTTATGCTTATTGTATGAATCTACTCAGTATCACAACATAAAGACAATTTGTATGAAAGATTCTTTGTTTATTTGATTTTGTCGAAATAAAGTCAATAGAAAAAAGAGGCAAAAATTGTATCATCTATGCTCATTTCTGCAAATGATTGATTTCGAATGCAAACTTCACTAAAAGCTAGACAAGATCACTCAATGGGTTTCGTGTTATTAACAAGAAAACTTGTCCATCCATGAAAAAAGTAAAATATCAATTGTAACTGCCAAATTCAGTATGGAAGACGGGTAAAAAGCGCATGGGCGGGGAGCGCCCCCCCAATTATCTAAGAAATGAAGCAAAATTCAGTCAAATTGGCCCATTGAGACGATGCTAGACATAACGCTCTTCAGGCAAAAATGAGACTGAAAAAAAATTTGCTTAACTCCAGAGTAATTGGGGGTGGGCTTCTTACCCGCCCAGCGCTTTTTACCCGTCTTTCCCTAGTCTTGTTTTCCATACACTTTCACATATTCATATTGTCATATGTTCCACCACTATGTTGTGTTTGTATTATACTGTCAATGCCTTACAACGGTTAAATATAAAAACAAACAAAATTAAACACAACAGATAATCAGCATGAATACTACTCTTATGTTTCACGTTGTACATTTGCAACATTTTAAAAATTACTTAAATTATCAAAAAAATAGCAAAAGAAAAGACCCCCAAAAGGCACTTCCAGTTTAAAATGATACCCCCTTTCACCGGACCAGGACACATTTCAGCCAAAATGTCATACATTACCTGGGTAGAGAACAAAAACATCTGCGTATTGGGGATTCTCGGGGACATATATAAAATAAGGTCATCCTTACTTCCAAAACTAAGACAATCGGGTCTTTGGATAAACAGACCCAATGTGAGCTTGAGTGACTAGTGTTAAATCACTGTTGGTGCTAAAATGCGATTGGCGGTGAAAGGGTTTAATACAGTAGAAGATATTATGAACAGGGGAACGAACAAGATCAAGCCGAAGGAGCATCCATGCACAGAAGAAGGAACCACTATACCTACAAGGCGACACGATCGGGAGGGAGAGGGGGAGAGAGAGGCAGAGAGAAGCGAGAGAGAGAGAGCGACGAGAGAGAGAGAGAGAGAGGAGAGAGAGAGGACAGAGAGAGAGAGAGAGAGAGAGGAGAAGTATTAGAACATGTTAATTAGAGAAGGATAATGCGTGTTATGTTCATGATAAAGAATAGATATAAACTCGAACGAAATTCCCCAATTTGTTTTCTTAATGTCGAAAACAAAAAATCTGATCTCGGTCCCAAAAAAAGAAAGAAAAAAAAAGATACTAATCTTAATGAACATAAAAAAATGTCAAATTCATTTTTGAATATCTTTTTTAAATAACTTTTTTAGATTTATGCCTGTCAAATGTAAAGATAATACATAAATCTGATTACAATTAGGTAAGCTGGAATTCGACCAGCGGAATATGAGACCATGCTTGAAGTCTAGCACTGATTCCAAGAAACGCTTTAATAATTATTGTGTGCAGTATTATAATGGTGATTTTAAGTTGATTTGTAAAGCGCACGAGCATATACTCTATGGATTTGAGCCAAAACTATATGAAATAAAATTGTCTTATTACAGGGCTCCCAATCGTACCGCAGCGGAATCTTTTCATTTACAGCATAGAGTGTCTAGAGACGGGATAGAGGGCCCCTGGCATTGCGAAGCTAAAGAATGTTTCAGTCCACGGGACCCCTCACATGCTTGTAGAGGGTCCTTTAGTATGATCTTAGTGCTCATAGACCCCAAACTGGGGGTCCCTGGGAGCCCTGATATTATACATCATGTAATAGTAGTAGTAGTAGTAGTAGTAGTAGATATTAGTATAAGTAAATTAGTAGTAGTAGTATGTCGAGTAGCAGTAGTAGGAGTAGTAGTAGTAGTTGTAGCAGTAGTAACATAGTACAGTCAAGTAGTAGTAGTAGTAGTAGTACAGTGTAGCCGCTTATAAAGCATTTGGCCCGACGAAAAATGGCTTAATAAGCTCGGATTTAATAACCGGCGGTCAGGATTACGTCATTTCAACTTTTTGTTGTTGCTTTCTTGTCAGTCAGTCACACTTTCACACTTTCTTTAGTAATTTACACATGCTTGAACATAAACACAATTCAAGGCATCTTAAAAACGATGTTGAACTTATTTTTCGTTTTTTATTGACGGACATTCTTTCAAACTCATTTACTCGTGATACACGGAGGTTGCAATAAATATGTCTTGAGTGACAAAGTGAATATTTCACGCAAAAAAAGAAAAAAGAAAAAAGAAAAGAAAAAATCTGTGTGAGTTTAGTCACAAAACATGATGATTTCTCTGAGAAAGTGGCCTTTTAAATAAGCGGTTTTTAATAATAACATACAGTGAAATATGCCGGACCGTAAGAAATCCGGCTTTAAGAGCGGCGGTTATTACCGCGGTTTATTAAAGCGGAAACCCCTGTGAGTTACATAATAATAATAATTAAAGGGTATAGTTAACCAGATCTCAGTAGAGTGGCAAAGTTCTAAAACGGGTCGGGGGAACAAGATGAAAACTGCAGAAAAGTATGCTAAAGAAAACAGTAAAACAACCAATGAGAACAAAATATGGTATTTTTGTACGAGAAGATGCGGATTTTAAAAAAGCTTGAGAGCAAATCATATGTTGGATTTTTGTGTGTAAATTATACTACATTACCTAACAGGAATATTGTTAAAGGTATGCCAAAAATAAACTCTTGATAATATGATTATTTAGATTGTGGGTTTTTTGTTGAAGAGGTGGAATTGATTATGTCCTGTGTTATTGCTTCAATAGTATAAACGTAGCACAAAGCAACATCCTCCATAATTAAACAGCGTGTCGTTCTACATAACTGTTACACAAAAAGAGAGAGAGAGAGAAAGCTGATGAAGATGTACGAGAGATGTAGAGAGAGCAGAGAGAGAGACTTAGGTAGAAAGGAGATGATGACGAGAGGTCAGAAGAAATGAAGAGATGGACAAGACGAGAGAACGAGAGAGGAGCGAGAGAAAGAGAGAGAGAGAGAAGACGAGAGAGAGTTTGAAGAGGGGGAGATAGAGAGAGAGAGGCAATAGAGATATAAAAGAGATAGAGACTTGTTTTTAAGAATAAAGAGAGAGGAGAGTAGAAGGAGACGAGAGGAGAGACGAGAGAGAAAGAAGGAGAAAGAGAGAGAATATGAATAGAAACGAATGGTTTATTGAGGGTAAAAAGGATAAGCTACAATAGCTTCTTTTGCAACGGAGCGGAGAGAAAGAGGATGAGAGGACGCGCTGAGACGAGGAGAGAGAGAGAGACGAGGCTGAGGGAGAGAGGAGAGAGAGAGAGAGAGGAGAGAGTAGCCTTACTGCAATATCAGTAAATATGATTGTAAAATCAAATAAGTCAGTCCCAGGAACGATCACATTTTGTGCTAGTAATGAGGCCATTGATTGTGGTTTTGACTGGTTATTTCAATCCACTTGGGACAGGTCTTGACACAGGGCGTTGGGGGATTTATCGATCATGGGACTGTTCAATTTTTCTAGCGCAATCAACTGCCAGACAGACAGACAGACACAAATGCTCCAACAAGGATGCTCTGGAAAACTCAGAATACTTTATTTTATGATGTCGTTTTATCAGTCGGGTGGGTTTTTATATTTCAATATTTACTTCTCATATTTCTTTGCTGGCGTTTTTTTTTTTTTTGTAGGGGTGGGGCGGGGCTGTCTATGTTATTCGTTAGATCCAGAAGTAAAAAAAATAAGAGCCTTATTCAAGGGCCACCGCTAATTATTTAAATAGGAGAGGGGATAGGAGAGGAGAGAGGGGGTGAAGCGCAACGTATCAAGTTTTCACGTTCGATATTTTAGTCTTACCCCCAAAAAGGGGGGGGGTGTATTATAAGAAAATGATGATGATGGAAGGAGTGTGGGTGTTGCTAGATTGTGTGTGTGCGTGTCGTGATGCGCGTGCAGTAGAGTGGGGTTGGCGTGCGGCGTGCGATGCGTGCGTGCGTGCGCGTGCGCGCAGCTTTTTTGCGCGCGCGCGCGCGTGCGTTGGCAGGTGTGTGGGTGCTGTGCGTCTGGTGTTGTTGCTAATGTGTTTGTTGTTTTTTCTTCTCAAATGGAGAACAACATGTTAATCCAACTGATCTCCATGAAAGGTACGCATAAACAGTGACGCGCTCGGGAATTTGAAAACAGTCCCATCAGCGACAATGCCCCAACGCGTGTCCAAACCAGTTCCAGGGAAACACAAACCAGTGAAAAAACCACAAATATCCAAAGCCTCTGATCAAACAAATGTATCAGTCCTAGCAAAACATTATTATTCCGCGGACTGACAGGCCCACACAAAGGCAATTTGGTTCTCAGTAAGTTGGGTTTGCAATCGGTATGTTACTGATAATTACCAGTAATGCGCACACTGCGCATAACCACGTTATGTTGGCGGAGTGATTGATTCTTGAATTAGGTCAATAAATGAATTTTAATCAATTATTATTGCTTGCTAGCATGGACTTTGTTTTTACGTCCGTGGAATGTGAAATATAATAAAAAGAATCTATCTCTCTCTCTCCTCTCTCTCTCTCTCTCTCTCTCTCTCTCATAGCTGCTCACTCTCTACTATCTGTCATATAATGGCGACTGCTACACTAATGTGAGATACAGCTGAAAAAGCTAAATAAGACACCTATTGTGATAATAATCATTAAAAGTAAATTCTGGTACTATTGAAGTCTTTTTGTTTTTCTTTTGTTTTGCTTTTATCATCAAACTAAAGAACAAATGTGCTTCAACAGTAGCAACATTCAGGTCCTGGTTCATATTCCTGATGGAGAGGACACCTGGTTGACGACAGAGAACCATGACGGAAGCATCGCGCTTAAAATGTGGACAGAGGAGAGAGCAGAGAGAGACGAGAGCGAGAGGATTGAGAAGGCGAGAGAATGAGAGCTAAGCGGGGGGGATGGAGAGGGGAGGAGATGCAGATGAGAGAGAGCTGATGAGAGGGAAGAAACGAAAATCGAAAACGGAATTTATTTATCAGGGAATACGAGGATAATGCAATGACAGCGGGATCTTTCAACTCAGCCATGCGGAAAATAATAATAAATAAACAAGAAAGCAATTTTTTTAAAACCATCACAAACAAAGGAGACGATACAGTAATTCGCGCGCACCAAAAAGAGGCGCGGTGGATATGAGGGTAATGAGAGAGAGAGAGATAGGAGACGAAAAGAGGAGAACGAGAGAGAGAGAGAGGAGAGAGAAGAAAATTCATATATGACGATGATGAGAGAAGAGCAGAGAGAGAACAGTGAAAGAGAGACAGAGGAGAGACAGAAGAGAGACAGAGAGCAGAGACAGAAAGAGACAGCATAGACAGTACAGACAGACAAATAAACACTCCACACAGGGCTCCAATCGTCGCACAACAAGGGGACTCTCACTTACAGAATAGAGGGTCCCAGAGGAGGGATAGAGAGTCCAGTGGCATCGCGATGCTAAAAAGGAATGTTTCTAGTGCATCCCAGGCCCCCCTGCCACATATTTTTAGAGGGGGGGGGCGAGGAGGGGGTGAGGTGGGGAGTCTTATAGAATAATTGAGTACTTCATAGGACCCAAAAGAGGGTCCTGGGAGCCCGACCAGAGAGAAAAGACAGAGGGACGTGAGAGACAGAGAAAGACTAGGAGACGAGACACGAGAAACAGGAACACGCAAATACAACGGGGGGATGCGCACAGGGAAAAACAATTACTAAGACAATTGTAATGTGACAAACAATACAATGGAGCACACAAAAACAAAATGTGGTTTATAACATGTAGATCAACACCCGTGTCACAGTCTGGTTCATAGCGTATTCGTCTCTGCCTTTATCTTCTAGTATAATTGAATGCTGTGTTGTAATTGTGTAATTATAGATGAAATCATAATATAGTAAGCGATAAGGGTTGGAGTGCCTCAATCTGCAGTAAGAACGGCAAGCCATGCGAAGCGGCACAAAACTACACGGAAAGAAACAGAACAGATGGAGGAGGCGGGTGTGGATCGGAGTCTTAGCCAACAAACGTTTCTTCATAAATTGAGTGTTGTTTTTTATCAAAAACGACAGAACAGAAAGGAAAAAAAACACATAAGTGACACCACAAAGAAAGGTTAATTCCCCACGAGCGTATCCGAAATTGGCACTGAGCCCTTTTCGCCAAACTTTGTAATTCATTGGTAAGGGATAGGGTGAAGACAAGTGTACGGGTTATATTCAACGCAACATAAAGTGGGTGTTAGAAACATAAAATAACCAGCAAGGGAAAGTTGAAGTAAATCCTCTAATTCAGCGTCCGCCATTCAAGGTTGCCGTACAGCATAGAAATTCCGGTAAAAATGGCGGACAATAAACGCCAAGTCTGTCATACTGGTAACTGCTTCCAGAACAAATATAAATTTCAAATCTTCGAATTTCGACGAAAACAGCCCAAGCTGATTCATAACCACTTATAGCCTCTACCGATGAAGATAGCAAAAGTGGGCGAAAGAAAAAGGATCAGGCACAATTCCGAATACGCTCGGGGAAAATTACCAACAACAAACAAACAAACAACAAAAACCACTTCTTACCTTTATGTCATCAGACGGTTCCTGTTGATCGAAACCCGAGCGACTGGGCCGAAGAACCAACCCGCTGAACGAAGTACGTACTGCTGGATTGCATTTTCTGCACACCTCCTTCTTCCTCTCTCTCATCACCTTATCAACCCTTCTCTTCCTCCACCCGTTTCCTCTTCGAGGGTTGGTAGTAGTAGTAGGAGGAGGCGGTGTACTGTTTCCCCCTCTCTTGGTCCTTCTAATAATATCTCCCCCTCCTTTTCGTCACCGCAGTCTGGTCCCTCCCCTTTCTCGACCATCCGCTATGGTTCACTGAAGCTAGTAGGTAGCGCAGCGAGGAGGCGACACTACAAAATAGTAGTGGCAGGCGCGTGGTGGGAAGTCAATCACCCGTATGAAGCCAATATTCCATGAGACCGGGACAGTCCGCTCTAGTCATCAGCGCCGAGCTATTCGACAATTACAAGGTTAGGCTAACAGAGTTATGAAGGTCGAGAGGTTATGAGTGGGCGATCTTCACTCACAAGTAAGCCACCCACCACACCCACGACTGGGAATACTAAGAAGGGCTGCTCCTTGGGTAGGCTAGTGGATGTGGTCCGAAACAAACGAGGATACCGCCTTGAAATCCGTCAAACGTGGAGTCGGGAGGCATCAGAACTCCCCTCCCGATTTTGTTGGTGTTGGGTTCTCAGTGTCGCGGTTTTTGATTTACTAATCACAGAGGCGGTTATGCAGTGAGCTCTGCTTTCGTCATCCGGTGAGTTTATGGCGGGTTAATGATAGCTCGTGCTGTCTATGCCTGAGCCTGTATCAGTATATTATGGTGTGAGTATTCGTTGATCACAAAAATGGAAATAAGAGTTAGGATATGCACTTTGGACTACGCTTTCATGAACTGGGCACCCGCACGTTAGCAAAACGGCAGATTTAAACATTAAACTTAGATTTAAGTTACAAGAAACGAGTATCCAAAAAGGTTGGAACTTTTGAAATAAATCACGGAAATGAACAAAAGGGGAATAACTACATCTTCTCAATAACTCCCTGGCACCACGTGATTACGATACCACAATCACCAAGCAGTTGCGTGGGTCAGAACCAAAAGTGAGACAAACCAAAGCAACATTCTCTAGTCTCCAATCTCTAGAATCGTATGTGATAATTTAATCACAGTCGGGAACGTCCCTTATAAGACCTATTAAAAAAAAATTTCCAAATGAGGTCTATAAAAGGGACGGGGTCTATAAGGGAGGTAATTTAATACTTGCAAGAAGAGCAATGCTGCAGGAAGTAGGTACTTAGTAGGGGAGGGAGTCCTGTATATGGGGAGGGCTTATACGGGAGATTCCACTGTAATCTAGCAGTCTGGGAAAAACAAGATGTGAAACGTCCGTTTAACTTTACGGTCTCCGGCTGAGAACAGGCACATAGGGGACATTGAATAGGGTAAGACGGGTAAAACGCCCATGGGCGGGTAAGACGCCCATGCAAATTCTCTAAGTGAAATGAAGCAAATTCCAGTCAATTTTGCCAAATGAGGGACGAGTGTTCATTGCTAACGTTAGTCTGCATGGGCAAAATAGGATAAAAAATTGACCTTCCTTCATGAGATTAATTGCATGGCTTATTTAACCTCAGCCCAGGGCGCGTTTTCACCCGTCTTCACTACACTAAAGGATTATTGAGGACGATCTGGAGGTGCTGCTAATACCAGGAAAGTCACAAATATTTTTAATCGTCAAGACACTGGTTATCAGGAAAGCACAAGACATACCGGAACCAGTTACCGATGGGGCACCAATTCGTTTAATGAGAGACTTTAGTGCGATCTTTTCACGCCATGAGGGCAGACGCAAGCGTGGCGTGATAATCCTATCTATAGTATATTTTAGTTTGGGGATAAAGGAAAGAGAGAGAGACGAGTGGAGTGGTCATAACCATCAGCTCATATCTCTCACTAACGCCCAAGTTAAGAAAATTCGCGTGTATAAGCTCCCATTAGTGTGTCATGGGAACTGCCCGTGGCGTGGAAAAAATATCAGCAAGTTGGACCATTGCACTGCCAACATGAGAAGCAGGAGGCCTTCATAGCTTCCCACGGCATGATATGGCTCTTACACACAGACTCTGAAGGGGAAGTGAGAAATATGAAGCTATAAAGAGTATCAAAAGCAAAATATCACGTAACTGAGAATAACCCGTACACTTAAAAACGAACGCAAGACACTAGACTCAAATACGTCAAATAAAAACCCCAAAACCCGCCCCCCCTGATGGTGTTAAATGTCAAGTATCCATCGCAGCGTCAAAGATTCATTTCTGAAAAATTAGTCACAAACTGAAGAAACAGTTTCTAAAAGTGAAGAATTCTTAATTAGGCCTCATATCTTATCAAACCCACCAATACCTCATATTACTATGGTGTTGACAATTAATATAATGTGAGTCGAAAGTTAAGTTTAAAAAAGTAAATCATTGTTGCAGGTAAATTGGCACATTGTTTATCCAAAAACTGGGAAACTTAGAATGGCTGCCTCTGGATGAATCATGCCGGTTAACACAAACTGCCCGGTGCGATCAGGCGAGGTGTAAAACAATAAAAACAAATAACGTTGATCAGTTGAAAGAAACCATGACAGAATCAGTGTATCGTGGGACCGTGTCTATGATGAGTACAAAAAGCATCAAGAGAATTACTAACTCTGTCCTCCACGCGTTTAGTTTTATATTGGCTATTGTTGCATAAAATGATGTATGTAATTCTTTGTTGTGATGTAGTGTCGTTTCTGGTTGTATTGTGTATGTTTCTGTTTATCGTCCTTCTGGGTAAGTCATTAGGCGTTGAAATGTAAATTATAGGCTATGTATAAATCTGTATTTGTTACAAGTATTCGGGGACGTTTACTGGGTGGTGCACAATGACTCACTGGCCTACTTGCCTCCAGATAGTGCAAACCATCGATTAAGTAATCTAACTGATGTCCCATACGTGTCGTCCAGATTGAGAGACGTCAACAGAATTTCTTACTTCTATACGTATCAATTGTATAAGATAATAGTAATACACCTGTATTGTTACTAATTCGGGCACTATCCGATGTGTTGCACTGACTCACGGGCCTATAGCCTGCACAGGATCGTTCACCACCATCTTTATAGTAAAATGGTTCAGCACCAGTGGTCTGTGTTCAGACCCAGAGGGGACGTCAAGGTTAAGCAGATTATGTCACTTTTATGCCTTGAATGTTACCTTGGAAAAGAAAGGGACAGAACTTTATCCATTGTTGGTAATAGTGTGAGTAATTATAAGGTTAGTACACGCACATACATCACTTGTTGTCCTATTTATTCAATAGGTGAGTTTGTCCACGAGTGGTTCGTTACTACACTAGATAATATTGCCGCAGCGCGATCAAGTTCTGAACGAGTCTGCCGCTGGAACCACTCTCTAACAACACTCTAAATTCAACCGTGAAAATTCAGGTCACCGGCGCGTGGAAAATGCTCTAATTGAACACACAATGTTAGATACTTTTTATTTCCATGTGTTGTATTTGATTTTCTGTATAAATGCATGTTTTACGTAGGCCACTGGTTGTTTACTCGAGACTCGTCAACGTGATTATTTCATTTCTCTCAGGGGTGATTAAAAAGTGCGATGATTGATGATTGATTAATTGATGATGACATTTGTTTAGTTGCTTGTGTTATGTTGTTGAAATGCTAACTTATTATTGCATAAATCAAACCTCACAAAACTTATAGCTTTGTTTACATGACCAAGAATCTATGATAAACTAGTAACGTTGTGTATTTTGGTTGATGATGCTAGTCTGAGTTGCCAAACATGGTAAACGTGAATCCGTCTGCCCCCAAACAGAAACGCAAAAAAAAAAAAAGAGAAGCCAACACATCACACAAAACCGGATAACTTAATCAGCTAATCTACCTGCTACCGAGAGTATCTCGCTTCAGTAGCCTAATGCCTACCGCATGAGTATGTCAGCGACCGTGAAAAAGGGAAGCACACGGCGAGCAGGACGGACACACGGCACACACACTCACTGAAGAGGAAGGAAGACTAAAAGAAATGGAATGTAAAAATCCGTAGAGGTTTCTTTGAGTCAGCGGGCACCAAAGTTACACAAACAGGCCAAAAAATTGAAGCACACAACATAACAACCGAATCGACTTATCACCACCTTCGAAAAAACCTCGCTTCTGGTACTTTCCAAACATCTTGGGCTTCTCTTCGCACTCGGGACACAGAATACTACACAACAAGGCAGCCAGCACCGACACCAATTACGGACTACACCAGACGAATTCTCGCTCTCGCCGTGGAACATTCCTGTCATTAAAGACAGCTAGTACGAAGCGAAAGAGTGAAGGCTACATAGTAAGCAGAAGCAAGGCTTTCAGCAAAGCCTCCCACAAACCACAAACAAAACAGGTAAGAAAACGAGCAGGTCCAAGAAAGACACAACAACACGGAAGGCACTCTCTCGCGCGTGCTCACAGAAAAAGCGCTCGCCAGCGTCTAGCAGTCTAGAAGCGGCCTAGCAGAAGAGAGGCTAAGAACGGGTCAACACACCGCACGCACGCACACAGAGGCGCATTTGCATAGAGCGCGTGCGAGGCTTGTAGTGATGTCAGGAGGGCGTGGAATAACAGGGAGTTTAGTCGAAATAGGCGTGGTCTAGAACAAAGCAAAAGTAAAGCTCCCATCTCTTACAGCCAAGCTATGTAATTTGCATATGGCTTTTCTAACATAAAAGGTGGAGCTTGCTATTAGTGACCTAAGCGGGCCGCGCGCGTTTAGGGATTATGAGTATTGGCGAACCGTAAAAATGAATGAATCGGTTGTCGAGCTGCGGTTTTTTCTGTTCACGGGGGATGTTGATTTGGACTAGCACTTTTACATTTTTTACACCCCCCACCCTCTCTCTCTCTACTTTAACAACAACCACACCCTAGTCTCTCTCTCGCTCACTTCTCTCTCGCTCGCCTCTCTAGTCCTCTTACTTTCTCACACACTCTCTTATCTCATCTTCTTCTCTTCATCTCTCTACTCTCGCTCATATATCGACTCTATCTCTGTCTCCCCACTTCAGGCTTAACCTATTAAAGTGCGTTGTGTGTGTCTGTCTGTCTGTGTGTAGTATGTTGGTGTGTCACAAATCTATTACTAAGAGATCTGTGGGGTGTGTGTGCGCGCGCGCGCGCGCGCGTTGCGCGCGCTGATGCGTCACAGTGTCGTGAGGCGCGCATTCGTTTGCTTTTTTAACCCCGAAACCCCTCTTCAACTACTGATAAAATAAAGTTGAAAGAACAAAAAACAGAATTCTCTTGAGATCTTCTACATTTCTCAGCAAAGGCAGATATGTAGGCGGTCGGGATAACCCCCCCCCCCCCCCCCCCCCCTCCCTAAAAAAAAAAAAGTAAAAAAAATGAAAAGAAACGAAAAAAGGGGAAGGAATCTACGACCTCGTGTAATTTCAAGCAAGAGATTTTACCTTTCTTGTGACAAGGAGAATCTTTTGCATCGTTTACATTCAGATTATCATCAACCGTTCTGGGGGGATTTCGTCGTCGTCATAATCATCATCGTCGTCGTCGTAATCATCGTCGTCGTCGTCATTCATAATCGCTGTTGTCGTCTTGGTCAACCATTATCATAATCCCTCATCATTCATCATCACTTTGGAGATTATATTCTGCGACGACAATTTCTCTCTTCGCCTCTTCTTCTTATTATTCTCTTCTTCTTCGTAGTCGTCGTCCGACGTTGGTGTTGTCGTCGCTTGTCCTAAGTTCGTCAGCCGCTCGCTTTCGAGGACGACGAAGGACGACGTACGACGAGGACGAGGAACGGACGAAAAAACGATGACGATGATGATGTGGATGATGATGATGATGATGAACATAGAACAAGTTCTGAACTAGAAGCGCTAAGACGCTAGATCCCCAGCCGCGTGGCAGAACCTTTCGGCTGCAGTGAGTCACCTTGCGGATGACTCAGGAAAACAAACCATTAGTTATATCTGTATAAGAGAGCAGAGAGAGAGAGAGAGAGAGAAGAGAGAGAGAGAGAGTAGAGAGAGACGAGAGAGAGAGACGAGAGAGCCGAGAGAGAGAGAGACAGAGAGAGAGAGAGAGAGAGAGAGAGAGAGAGATGAGAGACACACAAACCTGTACACATTAACTCTCACCTAACAAAATTAGTGAAATTGAAAACCTTGACTTCGACAAGTAAAGGGAAGTAACAAGTTGCAGAGTGGTGGCCTGTTTCAAAGCAAGATTTGTTTCCCTTGGTCCCTGTCTTGCCAAAAAAAAAGTCGCCAGTGACCTTGACCTTTGACAAATTACCTTATTTTGAACCTGGCCTAGATAATCCGGAACTACCTATCGCATGCAACATTTGAGCTCCTAGGTTCCTCATGTTCAAATATTTATTTCCTGAGACCGATGTCTGCAAAACACAGCTCCGTGACCTTGTGGATATGTGGAAGAAACTACAATTCCCATTGCAAACTTTAATGAGTGCCTTCGGAATGAAACAATAACTGGCTTGCCGGTTACAGTCTGAAAAGGCATATTCACCACCCCAACACCACAACGCAACAACAAACAACAACAAAACAGCAAAAATCAAGCAAGCTGAACGAGATACAGCTCGAACATGAAACACATAGCGCAAAGAGGAAATTTGGGTTTCCAAGTTAAAACTCCAAGGTCAAGGCCACTACGTGTAATATGCGGACACCACCCACGGCACCACGATACGCCACCACCCAACATTTGAAGCGATTCTATCCAGCAGGTTCACGATATAGATCCGGAAGACAGATCAAAAAAAAGAAACAAAAACTTAATTTAATATTTAAACCAAGACACAATCATGCCCTTCAGCCGGACATAGATCTGGGCGAAGGACAAAAAACTGCACATGCCCAAGCAGGGGACAGACTATGCCAGTCTTCATATAAAATAAAAAGATAAACAAGCGGTTCGGGAGATATCCTTGGGACAGAAAGGGAAAAAAAAGAAGAAGATAAAAAACATATAAATAACACGAACGAAATTCATACTCCGTTGTGACCATGATCGGCAACAGGACAAAAACGTGTCAACATGATCCCGAAGTGACGGAAGTAAAGTGAGCGCGAGTGCAATGTTAACGGACATGAACGGACGTAATGAGCAGTGTCCTGATGGCTGCACCCGTATCGTTATTAGCGGGTGTCAGGTTCCCGGTTCGTGAGTTTTGCAGTATCTGCAACAATATATGGGGATTAGACTCTTGGTCGTATATGTTTTTTGCGTATTATGTTTTGTTGTTATGCGAGTAGGGCTGTGCGCAATTACGCCTGGCACACTGGGGAACCCGTGCTCATAATCCCACCGCGGCAATCCGCAAATAAGTAACAAAAGTGAGGTAAAAGCGGATGGAGTGTGGGGGTGTTTCAGCGAGTAATGCGCATACTTCGTCATATTAGTCTTACTTCGGTTTGGTGTTTTGTTTTGTTTTGTTGCGAAAGAATTTTGTAAATGGCATATATATGACCAAACTAGGCTACAACGTATGGTGCATGGGACAAACTGGACAGTGATTATAATAATTTGCATAGTATACATTTGCAAGGGTTGCTTTCCATAAGATGAGAAAAAAAACCGGTACGTGATAGAATATATGGCTAGTATAGCATTTAGAAAGTTGTATTCCCACGAGATGAGAAAAAACGCACTGATATAATTTGCATAACAGTTATTCAATTGCCAAGGCTTTTATTCCATAGAGTAAAAAAACAACGGACTATGATATAATATTCGCATAATATAGGGGAAGCCGGGTGTAAAAAGCGCATGGGCGGTTAAGAATCCCACCCCAATTATCTCATGTAATAAATAAAATTTCAGTCAAATTTGCGCATGAGGAGACGAATGCTAGACATTAACGCTCGTCCTATGGGCAAAATGAGACTGAAATTTTCTTAATTTCATGAGATACTTGGGGTGGGCTTTCTTACCCGCCCATGCGCTTTTACCCCGTCTTCCCCTACCCACAAACAGTAGTATATCCGTTTTCTGTTTGAGAGTAGTAGTAGATAGAGAGTAGTAGAGACGAGAGAAGAGAGAGAGAGAGGAGAGAGAGAGAGAGAGAGCGAGAGAGGAGAGAGATTCAAACAAGTTTAATGAATAGGCCTTCTGCCCGTATGATAGGGAGGATGGGGAGGGGGTTATAATGACACATAACATTCGCATAAAAAACCTAGAAAATAACACCAGATGGGATTGTGGATTTGAAACAGTTCGCCGCAAAAGGTAAACAACACGTTAGTAATATAAGTAAATAAACAGATATAAATAAATAGGTCAATGTAAATTTTGGTCGATGTCGTCGTGGATGATGTGTAAATGGCATATGTTCGAACAAGTAACCTACTACACGTTAGGTGCATTTTTTTCACTCAGGGGGACATGATATAACACAGCAGGTTATACATGACACATAATATTCGCATCAAAAAGATGAGCAAATAACACCAATTCTGTGGAATATTGCACAAATTTCTGTTTGCGTGTGGATGATTTATTGATAATAGTACATTGCAACATTGAAAACTTACACGATTGAGCTATGTTTCACTCATTTCCCATAGCAATCACAGTTTACTAGCCACTCAGAAGTATTGCTTATCGTACTCATTGTGTTGTCATGGGGAAAGAGTGAAAAACATTTCGCCTGTATTCGAGTACTATCCATTATAAGTGTCAGATTGTCTAAGTCTGTCCCACAGTTTGATCTTTTGCAGATAATATTAGGTCACCGTTTATAAAGAACGATATTTTTTTAACATAATGATGCTTTATACGTTTCGCTTCTCTAGCCCCTAGTCGCTTGATCCATTGAGATGCGACATGTCCCGTCTACCATCAAGAGTATCGCCCTTGCTAATGCCATAGAACTAGTAGTATATAGCCACAGAAAATTATTTGATTCTGCTCCTGACTCGTCACCATAAAAATAGGGGGCATCGGCACTTCGGGCCTACAATTATCGCCCTTTCGTGTCGACAAGGAGTAGTATAAAAGCCTCATGGGAAACGTGTGCTTTGTTTGTGTGTTTGATGTGACTGTGTACAGCTTAGCTCCCGAGCGAACTTTCGGACACACAACATACACACACACTTGGTTCGTGCAGCGTACATGCGTGTGTGCGTTCGCCACATGCACACACCGAACCAGGATACGCACGCGAGGACATATGTGCACCCGCTCGGGGTCAGTCTTGTTGTTTAAAGACCCACTGATCCGGCTGGATTAAGTCCCTTTGTTTTTTCTGGGTAGCTAGTGACCCGCATACAGATGTCTCAGTTCGATCGAGGCTGCTCTTTACAGACCCACCAGATCACGTGTCAAGGATCATGGGTTTTTCAACGTGTCATTTCCTCTTATGAGCTGGTAACTGCACAATCTTGTTTTGACCGGGTTTGACTTCCATGCAAATGCCCCCAAATTCAAAGTGATACATCATGGTAAAAGAGCAGCCTAGATATTCTAACGACCTGTGGGCATGTGTAATGTGAGCCTCCCAGCTACCCCCGTTCAAAACCCCATTGGACTTAATTGTACATGCATCAGTGTGTCTTTAAAGTGATGTCTCGTTTTCGTGCATGAGGGGGATTTTGTATGGGAGTCAGACCTGGGTCAAGATGTTATTTCTTACCAGCGAGAGAGGGAAACTCGTGAAACCCGTGATTTTCACTCACGAACCTGTGTGGGACTTCAAGATGTTTGTGTTTGCTTGCCTGTAGTTTTAATCGTACAATTTGGTTTTTATTTTTCACCAGAGAGAAAGATGTACAACGAGAGAATCAAAGGGTTCTGCCGGGTTTGTTGTCTTCTTCCTCTGCGACCGGTCAGAATGTGTCCAGGCTCTTTCCGTTTAACTTAACGGTCTGCTGGACTGAAGCTTTATGGGGCTGAATGACCAGTGACCGAACAGGATTCTGGCCAGCCAGGGTCCAGCCAGCTAGCTAGCCAGCCCGACATTTATAGTCGAGGAATTCAGTGGACAGTATTAGACATAGCGAAGAGGAAGGAAGCAGTGTCCAGATTTTTGGCCGTAATCCTGCAGTTTTGAACGAGGCTACAAAATCGATAGGTTCATAGTAAGGAGATAGATACCTGAGAGAGAGAGGCAGAGAGAAAGAGGAGAGGGAAGGGAGGAGGTGGAGCGAGGAGGAGGGGGAGGAGGAGGGGAGGAGGAGGAGGAGGAGAGTGTTGAACAGAGTAGAGGAGTTTCGCCTGAGTCAGGGAAGAAGAAGAAGACATACATGGTAAAAAATGTTATAATGAAATGCAAAATGACGTCAGAATGAACAGAGATAGAGAGCGAGAGTGTGTGAGAGAGAGAGAGAGAGATGAGGAGAGATAGAGAGAGAGACCCTTGAGCCCATGAGCTTAGCAGACGAGAGAGAGAAGGAGGAGGAGAGAGAGTTGCGAGAGTGAGTGAGAGAGAGAGAGAGAGAGAGACCCCCGCCTTTTCCTTCCTCATCAGGCACAGAAAAAAGAGGAGAGAGAGAGAGCGGCACGAGAGAGAGAGGAGACGAGAGAGAGAGGAGAGAGGAGCGAGAGTGATGAGAGAGCGAGAGAGAGACTCTAAAGTAGGAAGAGAGCGAAGAGAACCTTTAGAGAGAGAGAGAGAGGGCAGAGAGAGAGAGAGAGAGAGAGAGAGAGATGAGAGCAGAGCGAGAAGTGGTTGAGAGGCAGGCAGAGAGAGACCTATGCACGTTGAGAGAGAGAGCGAAGAGAGAGAGAGAGAGAGAGAGAGAGAGTAGGGATGTAGATTAAGAGAGAGAGAGAGAGAGAGAGAGAGAGAGCGAGAGAGAGAGAGAGAGAGATGAAGAGAGATGAGAGAGATAGATGATGAGGGAGAGAGAGATGATGATTATGCAGAGAGAATGATTGAGATGAAGGCGATGTATGATGAGAGAAGAGGACGACGACGAACGGACGATCGATGATGAGAGTGATGACGCTCTGGCTGTTGAGTTATATAGATGATGATGTTGATGATAGATGGTAGCGATGATGATGAGATGATGATGAGCGATAGAGGAGGCGGATAGAGAGAGAGAGAGGTCAGAGCCCATGGAGATAGAGTATCTCTCTCTAGTTGGTGATAGTCGATACGCACTAGCTATATCATGCTGCTACCTAGATATCTGCGTATGATATCATCTAGACGATAGCTCGACTAGCGCGCTCTATGATGTATATAGATCTCGCTCTACTCTCTCTATCCTCTCTCTCTCTCTCGTCGTATCGCGTATAGTTATTTATGTCGTATGCTGACATTAGCGTCTCTCTTCTCTGCTCGATGGGAGCTAGTCTGCACGCGCGTCTCGTATCTACCTACTCTCTCTTTCTAGTCTCTCTCAGATATCTCTCGCTCTCTCTCTATCTCTGCTCCTCTCTCTAGCGTCTCTCTCGTCTCTCCTCTCTCTCTCTCTTGTATCTCGCTCCTGCTCGGCTCTCTTTCTCTCTCGGCTCTCTCTCTCTCTCTCTCTCTCTACTCTTCTCTCTCTCTCTCCCTCTCTCTCTCGTCTCTGCTCTTCTTTCTCTCTCTTTGGTCTATGCGTCTTCTCTCTGCGTGCGTGCGTCTCTGCTGCTTTCTTGCTCACGTCTCTCTATCTATCTGCCTCTCTCTCTGTTTGTCTCTCTCTCTAAATCTCTATATCTCTCTCTCTCTCTCTCTCTCCTCTCTTTGAGAGATTCTATGCAGACTCTCTTCTTCTCTCTTCTCTTCTCTCTCTCTCTCTCTCTAGGGGGGGGGGATAGGGCTCTCTCTCTCTCTAAAACTCTCTGAAAAATCTCTCTCGCTCTCTACTGGGGAGAAGCTTCAAACTGCTCTCTCTCTCTCTCTCTCTCTCTTCTCTCTCTTCTCTCGCTCTCTCTCTCTCTCTGCTCTCTCTCTCTCTCTCTCTCTCTCTCTCTCTCTTCTCTCTCTCTCTCTACTTTTTTCTCTCTCTCTCTATCTTCTCTCTCTCTCCTCTCCTCTCTCTCTCTCTCGCTATCTCTCTCTATCTTTCCCCCCTCTCTCTCTCTCTCTTCCTCTTCCCTCTCCCTCTCTCTACTCTCTCCCCCTCCCTCTCTCTCTCTCTCTCCTCATCTCTTCTCGCCTTCTCCCTCCCTCTCACCTCTCTCTCGCCAGCTTGACCCTGGCCTCGACATGGCTCGAACATGGTCACCTGACACATGAACCACACAAAGAGGGTGTGTGTGGTGGCATAGTTGGTTGGAAGACTACGAGAAAATAAAATGGATTGAGGGCCGGAGAAGAAAACAGGGACGGTGATTCATGTCGGAGATAAGCATGAGACTTAGCATGAATGCTAATTAGAAGCTCTTCCAATGGTGGCATATAGGAGTAATAGGACTTTTGGAAGCGCTTCTAAGTAAAGGTAGCATCATGCCTAAGCTAATGAATCCCGACATGAATATACCGTCCCTTGGTTATACCTTAGACTGATGAAAAAATAAAAGTTACGTAATTTTGTATTTTTAAAAGACGAAAAATATAAATAAGAAAGACACATGCATGTTCTCTCTCTTTTTTAAAAACCACAATCTATATTTTCGCAATAAGCTAAAGATACCGCTATTATCGTCGCTCACGCCTCATGTGTCGAGTCTCGCTATTGGTAAAATGGCACCAAGTACAACAACCTACCCATTATGGCCTGGAGAACGCAGAGAAGAAGAAGATGTATAGACGAAGAAAGTTTAGGCAAGTGTCATACCCCGCGATAATTTCTTGTGTTCGTAATACTATTCACTTGAGCAGACGAGAAAAGACAGAACATAAGCGGAGATTTTCTCAATGCGAGGTAGGTTGTAGTAATTATGCAGCCTATCATATTCCGAGTGGAAACCTCTCAATGGCAAATATATGAAGAGGTAGTTAGACAAATTATGATTTATAAACGAAGTACATCAGTTCGGTCCTTAGTCGAATGGCCTGCATTAATTGGATGACATTAGCATGTAGGAGGGACAACAGAACACGACGAGCTACCTGATAAATGATGTGGGGGTGGGTTTAAAAAAAAAAAATAACATGGGAAAAAATCATCGAGCTGGCTAGTCACGATATTTGCATTTTGGAGAACCAACGACTCTCCCACAGTAAGAGAGCGATGCACTGGCTTATGCTGCACAGCCAATGGAATTGCGTTAAAGTAAATTTGGGGGACCTTTTCCCCAACGCCAGCTGTCCTCAAATTATGTTTGGCCGAGAGAGTGGGTATGTACCGTGGGTAAGGCATTCCCACTATAAACAAATCCTAGCACAGCCCGCCAGAAAAGCATTTGCACACCCACCCCCCCCCTCTCCGCTATCTCGGCAAGTCATAGTCGGAAAAAACTGACTGAACAGGCCCGACATGTTTATACACATTACAGTAGCCTTTATCGTTGCAGTGTGTTTTTGAACTCTCGCGTCTATGAGAAAAACTGTAGTGATGACGCTAGTGATGATGTTCTTGGATTTAATCTTTATTTCATTTTTTTTTTCCCTTTTGGATGAACACTAATGTATGACCATATTACTTCCTCGCATATCATGTCCGTACTTCTGCAGCCCAAACTGTTCTGATTATTCACTTACTCCTCTCTCTCTTCTCTCTTCTCTCTCTCCTCTCTCTCTCTCTCTCTCTCTCTCTCTCTCTCTCTCTCTCTCTCTCTCCCCCCCTCCTCCCCCCTCTCTCTCCCTCTCCCCACCCCTCTCTCTCTCCTCTCTCTCTCTCTTCCTCTCCCCCCCCCTATCTCTCTCTATCTCTCTCTCTCACCCTCTCTCTCTCTCTCCTCTCTCTCTCTCTCTCTCCTCCGCTCTCTCTCTCGCCTTCTCTCTGCTCTCTCTCTCTCTCTCTCTCTCTCTTCTCTCTCTCTCTCTTCTCTCTCCTCCCTCTCTTCTCTCTCTCTCTCTCTCTCTGCATCTCCGCTCCGCTCTCTCTCTCCTCTAATATCTCTCTCTCTCTCCTATCTCTATCTCCTCTCTCTCTCTCTCGTCTCTCTGCCTTCTCTTCTCTTCTATCAATTTTTGACGAGTTTATTTTTACTCTTCATGTTTATATGCTTGTGATGATACTCTGTGTCGTTTTGGGGTGGGGGGAGGTGGCGTGTGTGTGGTGTGGTGTGTTGTGTGGTGTGTGTGTGTGCGACTTTTTTTTGGTGTGTGTGTCTGTGTGCGTTGCGTGAGCCGTACGTGCTGTGCTGGGCGAGATGTGCGACAACACAATAAAGAAGGGATGGGGGCAGACACATTGTATTTATGGTTGGTTTCTTTTCTTCGATTTCTATTTTTCTGCATGAGAGGACTGGATGCAAAAAAAAGCAATTGTGCTTAATCTATTAATCCTCAATAAAGAAAAACGTATTAATTCCATGCAGTCATTCATTCATTCAAGCCACTCTATCTCTCTCTCTCTCTCTTCTCCTACTCTCTCTCTCTCTCTCTCTCTCTCCTCCTCTAAATCAAACAGTACACACAAACAACACCAACAAAAAACAAACTCGATCCTAACCATCGATCCAACCGCCACCACCACCACCGCCACCACCACCACAGCATCATAAATACCCAGACATTCAAAACCTACTCATCCAACGCACCCCGCCCAAAAAAAAAAAAATCAAAAAAAATCAAAAAACTCTCCACACACCACATCCATTAAAAAGTTAATCTCGCCAACCGCGATATTGATTTCTAATTATAGTATCAGGTTCGCGCGCTCAGTGACGCAGTGCGCACGCGCGCCTCAGGTATCCTTTTCACGCGCGGTAAAGTGGTCAGCATCAGTTTGTAGATACTGGACACCCCTACATCTTTCTTTGCGATTGATCACTTAATGTTGGTGGAAATGTACCCCGGGGGGTGAAATTACAGGTAGGGGGTCTTACTGCGGAAAAATAGCACCTCAAGCAGAACCAGCGTTTATAAGCTGAAATTACTGCTGACGTGGTTTCGTAGCGTTCTTTTTGTGGTGGCTTGTGTGTGTGTGTGTGTGTGTGTCGCTGGTGTGTGTGTGTGTTGTGCGTGCATACGTGCGTGCGTGCGTGCGTGCGTGTGTTCGTGCGTGCAGTGCGTGCGGTGCGTGCGTGGACGGAGCCTGAAGGTGCGAACGCGTGTGTTGCGTTGTGTGTATGTCTGTTCTCCTAGTGTTTATGTGTGGGTGCTGTTGTCGTGGTGTGGGTCGTGTTGTGAGTGATTGGTAGGTGTGTAACAAGACGTCAATGACTGCACATGGTATGGCTCTGGAAAAGTAACGACGTTCAATTCCCGCTGACAATGTCAGTTTTCAAGCGAAAGTTTAACATTTCAATCCTGAAATTAAACTGACCCTAACTCTAACCATGAATAACCCTATCCATAACCCAAAACTTTAAGCCGCCAAATTAATACACAAAAACAATAAAACTGTACCGAAGATTGGACTCTGATTTGAATATGTTCCAGGTTTCATTGTTTGGAAGATGATCATGTGCAGTCTCGAACGGTCCTAGCTAGTGTGTGTGTGAATGTGTGTGGGTGTGTGTGTGTTGTGGGTTTGTGTGTGCGTGTGCAAGTGACAGCGTGTGCGTGTGCAGTGAATAGTGTGCGTTCGTAAGTGCGGGCGTGTGGAGTGTGTGTGTGTGTAATGAGTAGTGTGTGTGTGTATGTGTGTGTGTGTTGGCTGTGGCGGTTCGTGTGTGGCGTGTGTTTGTGTGGTGTGTGTGTTTAGTGTGTGAAATGTGTGTGTGATGTGTGTGTGTGATGTGTGATAGTAGTGTGTGTGGTGTGTTCAGTGTGTGTGCTGTGCGATCTGTTGTGTGCGTCTGATCGTCACTGTGACGCAGCATGTTAGTCTTTGCTGCCCCCCGTGCAGTGCGTGCGTGCGCGTGTGCGTGTGTGTGTGTGAAATGTGTGTGCTTGTGTGTCTATGTGTGCGTATTTGTGTGTGTCTGTGTGTACGTGTGATGCTTGTGCATACTTATGATATTGGTCTATCAGCGTTTATATTTATAACTTAATGTATGCGCAGTCTGTCCTCTCCGACAGTGCATGCCGATGAGCAGTAGAGGGGAGGACCGTTGCTATTACCGAATGGCTGGGACCCCCCATTGTGCTATAGTGGAGATGCCTTGCCCAGGGTACATCCCCGCTTTCTGGGTTGAACGGATTTGAGGGCATCTGGCGTCTGGGAAGGTCCCCAAAGGTCAACCAGACCCTCTGGCTGCAGCACTAGAGCCAGTACAGACAATCGCCTTCTGGGACTCGTAGTCTCACACAAAAGGACTAAAGGGTCAGCTACACGTCGACTAAAATCGTACCACTGTACGATACAATTTGATCACGTGGTCTCACAAGGACAAAATGCGATTCGCACTTCGAGAGTCAGAGTTTCTGATCGAATCGTAATCGTACAGTCATACGATTTCTAGTTGAGTGTGTGGCCGGCCTTGATAATCCAATCGTACCATGGTGTTCCTTCTCCTTCTCCTTCTACACTTCTTTTCTCCTTCTGCGGATCCCAGGCCATTATGGCCATAATGGTGTAAGGTACATATGTGTCCGGTTTCAGTTTTCACTGGTCTCACTGCTGGTATTCAGCCACACACATTCCGATTTTCGGAGGAGCTCAAAAGAGTAAAATTATTTGGAAGATATTGTTTGAAAATAAAAGGCAGGAGAATGGGGCAATAAGTCAGAAAGATTGTAGACTGACAGAAAGCAAAGGAAATCGGCAGAGTCAAAGAGAGTGAAAGAAAAGAGGAAGCTACAAGCAAAGAACTTACAGAATGGTGGGGAAACTATTTGTACGGGAAGTTATGACCTTATTGCGCGGTATCCCCAAGGGGAATGTGGTCCGTTATTGTAGGAAATCGGATTGGGGACAGCTCACCGCTTACTATTGGCCCCACACTACAGATTAATCGCCAACCAACGCACGGAATAGCGATGATATAAAGAATTACGAATACGAATACGAACTTTTTAATTTAGGGTAAAAAAAGGTTAAGCTACGATAGCTTCTTTGCACCTGGCCCTCTCCACTCACACACTCACACCATGCCATCAGGCAAAGAAAAATGAACATAAAACCAATCAAGTCAAAGAAATTACAAAATCGGAACTTTACTGGTGGTGTTGCACTGCCTCCGGGCATTGCAGCCAGTATTGTTCCAACCATCTTTGTATTTACAAATGTCCCATAATGTGTCTTTTATGACCGAGAGGACGTAAAACAACATTTTCAAAATGGAACAAAAATCGGGCACATTGAAACTAATTGACAGAGAATCAAAATAAGGACCATGGATGCAAGAAAAGACAGACGGACAGACATACAACTAGTCTGGGGACAGGCAGAGATAGATAGGTGAAGTAAGGATCAGCAGAGGAAGAGAAAACAGACAGACAGACAGGAAGAGACTAAATATGCTAGACAGACAGACAGACAGCTTGCTAAACCATGCAAACTGGCCATAGTTTCTGGGAGTTTGTTTCACCTCCCATCGGCAATACACACGAGGAATCATGCAGCAGTGTTTTGTTCCACAAAGAATCACCGAAACGTTGCTCGAGAAGCACGGAAAACCCGAATAATGAGGGCTCAAGGAAAACCCCAACCACATGATACAATGTATAACAAGGTGCTATACTAGCAGTTGTGCCCCGCTCGCCTCCTCGCTTCGCGACAGTTCTTCCCTAGCTGGCGAAGGTTCGCACCAGAGGTTCCAAATATCCCCCAGTACCTTTCTTGGGTCATGGTGATGAAGAAGAAATGGGGGGGTTAATGTATCTTTTTTTTTTAATATCCCGGCTCATGGAATGAAATTTATGCATGTTACATAAGTGTTGTCTCTTTTTCGACGCGTGAAAGTTTGTTTGATTGTAAGCTGAGACTGATTTCCATTTATCACCACATGTCTTTGATATTTGTTATACTTATCTTTGATTTAATGTAGTTATCCTTCTTATGTTCTTGTTACTGTTTGTTTGTTCCGATTGTGCTTTGTAGTTTACGTTACCCTTTCACCGCCACAGTCACATTTTAGCACCAACAATGATTTAACACCCATGAAAGGCATCAAATGGTGGTGTATTATCCAGAGACCCTATTAATTGTCTTAGTTTTTGGAAGTAAGGATAGACTTTATTTTATGTCACAGAATGAATCCCAGAAGTACTGAAGATGGATTTTGTTCTCTCTACTCAGGTAAATTTCATGGAAATTTTTGGTTGAAATATGGTTGGCGGTTAAAAGGTTCAATATGTATAACCTATTTGGTAAATGAAGATAGCGTTTCATTTCTTTGTTTAGTCATCCGTCACAATTTAGTCTGTGCGCTTGTTTCTTTAAGATAGGGCTTTATATTATAAGTTATTATGTTGCCCTGTCTAATGATTGCTGATTTTTGAAGACTAGAATAAATAAAAACAACAACACATAGTTGTGGCAGCGAGTTGTCGGTTTAATTTTTTTTAAACCTTTGACGAGCTAAAACAGTTGGCCAACTGACAAAAACAACAATCTTGCAAACATCCCAATTAAAAAAGAAAACAAAAGATTGATTTTGTTCCGTGCTATAAAAAACACCGGGGGGGGGGGGGTGTCCAAACTGTTGGACTGGTCAAGCTATCACTCATCACGTTAATAATTAGGTGTCTTCAAAAATGTCATCCCGCTGAATTCCCCTTTGGTGGGTGGGTGGTCAAAAAGGTGGTGGTGAAACACTAGGGGAAGACGGGATAAAAAGAGCCATGGGCTGGTAGAAGACATGCCCATGCCTTATCATCTCACTAATATAAAGCAAATATGTCAGTCACATTTTCCCATGAAGACGAATGACTAAACATTTAACACTCGTCTCATGCGAAAATTGTGACTGACATTTTCTTTATTTCGTAGAGATTTGATTGGCAATGGCGCTTCTTACCCGCCCGTGGGCTTTTTACACCGTCTTCACCTAGTATGTAAGAGGGGGTCATGCAGACGAATGGTTTCTGAATGTACGGCCACTGGACTGTCTGAGTGCATCACAATAAGGCAGTGTGTTCAGAACAGTATGGAGAGAAAGGAGCACTGTCCAACGTTACGTAGCATAGCATTGAATCTAGAAAGGAACGTTTCCTGAAACCAAAAAACATCATAAGGCATGTACAAAAAACAAATAAAGAAACTTTCATGCTCTAACTATCGATACTCTATCCTCCCTCTATCGCTCTCTCTCTGTGTCTGAGGTGCTATCTCTCTCTCTCTCTCTCTCCCCCTTATATCCCTCTCTCTGACTCCCCTCTCTACGCTCTCTCCCCCCTCTCTATCTCTCTCCCCTCTCTCTCTATATCTATACTCCTCTCCTCCTCTCTCTCTCTCTCTTCTCATTAAAATTGTTCTGACTGTGTGAAATGATGCCTCCCCCCATGTCTAAGAACATTGTTAATGACATAAACAGTAAAAGTGTCAAAGGTCAAAAGGTCTCGTTCTCTCTCTCTACTGTCTCTCTCTCTTTTCTCACTCTTTTCTGGTTTCCGACCCCTCTCTCCTCTCTGCCTCATCTATCTGCCCTCTCTGCGCCTCTCTCTCACTCTCTCTTTCCCTCTCTCTCTCTCTCTCTCTCTCTCTCTCTCATTTCCTCTACCCTCCTCTCTCCCTCTCTCTCTATCCTCTCTGAGTGTAATGTTATTGAATATTCGTTACATATAGTAATTTATTGTTTATGTCAATTTTTATTCATGATGTTTGTAAACCCATCAAAAGGGGCGGGAACCTATATGATTAGAGCGTCCGCGTTCCGTTCTCTCTCTCTCTCTCCCTCTCTCCTCTCTCTCTCTCTGCTCTCTCATCTCTCTCTCTCATCTCTCTCTCTCTACCTCTCTCTCTCTCTCTTCTCTCTCTCTCTCTCTCCTCCTCTATGATTTTGAATGTATAGAAATTTAGAGGTTATTATCATCATTCTCCCCCCAACCCCCCTCCCCCCCACCACCCAACACCCCCCACACCACAACAACAAAACATCCACACAATCCCGCCCATCGTGTAAGGGCAGTGAGGCACACTCAATGTATAAATATCGACTTCGACTCTTCTCTCTCTCTCTCTCTCTCTCTCTCTCTCCTCATCTCTCCTCTCTCTCTCTCTCTCTCTCACTCTCTCTATCTTCTCTCTCTCTCTCTCTCAAACTACACACACACCCACACCACAACACACACTACTCACTCACTCTGCTCTCCACAAACACACACACACACACACACGCACACGCACTGCAACGCACACGCACACACGCACACGCACGCACACGCACACGCGCACGCGCACGCACGCACGCCGCACGCACGCCACCACACACACACACACACACACACACACACACACACAGCTAACGACATCACACAACACACACAACACCATCAAACAACACACATCACCCGCACCACACAACACTCGCGATTGAATACGTTTCCCTTAACGATTAAGCTCCCAAAAAATAGAGGGATTTTGACAAAAAAACGATGCTTCGTGGCCACAAGAAACGACCATTAACTAACACTAACCACGGAAAGAAACAGAATAGAGAGGAGGGTGTAACTCTACCATTATTTGCCGATAAACGATGTACAAAGCCACTGCACTTATACTGTAATTTTTTGCCGGAACCCATTTTCTTTTGCGTTGATTGATAATTTTGTAAGTCTTAAAAGAACTCACGTGATATATATAGCACTTAATAATAAAAATGGACGCTTAGTTTTCTTTCTCTTCAGAAGCTTGTCTGTTTCTCATCTGTGATCTCTCTGTCTCTGTCTGTGTGTCTATTTGATTATAATATGGTTGTCTGTACTCTTGATTTAGTCTCTGTCTGTCTTTCTAGGAGTGCTCTGTTTCTCTTCTCTCTCCTCCCCTCTCCCTCTCCCCCTATCTCTCTCTCTCTCTCTCTCTCTCTACTCTCCTCTCTCTCTCTCTATTCTCTGCCTCCTCTTGCTCTCACCCTCTCCTCTCACTCTTCGCTTCATCTCATCTTCCTCTTCTCTCTCTATCTCCTTCTTCTCCTCTCTCTCTCGTCTAAAAAATCTATAATCCTGGAAAAATAAAGTTTAAGACTTTCAAGTAATATATCTCTCCCCCCCCCTCTCTCTCCCTCTCTATCCTCTCCTCTTCTACTCTCTCTCCTCTCTCCTCTCTTCCTCTCTCTCTCTCTCTCTCTCCTCCGCTCCCTCTCTCACCTCCCTCTCCTTCGATCTCTACTCCTCCCTCTCTCTTATCTCTCCACGTAGCTGGGGTGTAAGCAAAAGGTTATACTTATCTCATACCCTGCATAAATAAATTCGTTCGTTCGTTTCGTCTCTCTCTCTCTCTCTCTCTCTCTCTCTATCGGATCTCTTCTACTCTGCTCTCTCTCTCTCTCTCTCTCTCTCTCTCTCTCTCTCTCTCCCATCTCTCTATCTCTCTCTCTCTCCCCCAGGGTGGGTGTAAAGCAAATATGTATACTTTCCTCATTACCTGCATAAATAAAATTTCAGTTCGTGCGTTTCGGTTATCTCTTCTCTCCTATCTCTCTCTCTTCTACCCACCCCCCTAACCTCTCTCTCCTCCCCTCCGCTCTAGCTCCTCTGCTCTCTCCTCTCCTTTCCTCCCTCTTCTCTCTCTCTCTCTCTCTCTCATCTCTCTCTCTCGTCTCTCTCTCTCTCTATCTCTCTCTCCTCTCTATACTCTCTAGCTCTCTAATAAATCGATTGTCTTGATTAAATTAATTTAATCAAACTTTTCGAAAATGGGACTATTTCCTACAGAATGGGCAAAATCAATCATTGTTCCAAATCCATAAAAATAGGCGACATTAACAATCCACGATAATTATCGTGGAATATCCACTAACTAGATTATTAGTAACAAGTTTTACAATTCATATAATAGACGACTAACAAAAATTCGGGAAAGGAGGAAAGAATAATGGAAGAAACTGGCAAGGCTCCGATCAACATATAGCACTAAACGATCATATATATTACATATATTAACTTGGTACAAAAATATTTACTTTGCTAACAATAAGCTTTTTCGGGACATTCGTGGACTTCAATAAAAGCTTCGATTCGTAAAATCGTAATACCTTATGGAATGTGCTCGAAAAGTGGAGTGAACGTAAGCTGTACGAAAAGCTGGTTAGCGATGTTTATGAATCAAGTGCTAGCGTGTTTGCGGGCCTAAGAATTTAGTTCTGACTCACTTAAATCTTGTAACCCTAATGTAGTAAAGCAAGGCTGTTTATAAGCCCTAATATTGTTCATGTATTAATGAACTGGCAAGCGAATTGTA
>CM065694.1:12654243-12656743 GCA_017654935.2 Phymorhynchus buccinoides
ACACACACACAGGCGCTCTTCTACTGGGTTGGAAAATGTTAGAAGATAATGCAAAAATTAGTCGGGAAAGGTGCTCATTAATTCAAAGACCCAGCGTAAATGTCCTCTGGACACTAATACCAATCTGTACTCTGTCGCTCTGGAGTCGGTGTTTCTCTGCTGTTTAGGTGCTACTCTCGCTGCTAACTGATGCTCGTCTGATCGCTTCTCTCGCTCGCTCGTGCTCTCGCTCACAACACAAAAAAAACACACAATCCTCTCTGCTATCGACAAATCTAATTCCTCCTAGCAAACACACAAGTCTCCTCGTCTCCGCATCTGAACACCAAACAAACAAAAACACCAACAACAAAACAACATCAATACACAACAACAAGCTCTATCTGGAGCGTGCTCATATGTATCTACTGTCTCCAACCCCCCCCCATTTCGGCCTCTCTCTCTCACTACTTCACTCACACACACACACACACGACACACACAACAAACACCACCACACACACACACACACACACACCACTCTCCCTCTCTCTCTCTTCTGTCTCTCTTCTCTCTGACCTCCGCTCTGGCATCTCTTGTCCTCCTCCCCCTCCTGTTCTCCCGGCCCCCCCCCCCCCCCCCCCCCCCCCCCTCTCTCTCTCCTCTATCTATCTCTCTCTCTCTCTTCTTCTCTCTCTCTCTCTTTCACTCTCTGTGTGCATCTATGGCCCACCCACCCCCTCTCTCGTCTCGTTCCCCAGTCCTCTCTCTCTCTCTCTCTCTCTCTCTCTCCTCCGCTCTCTCGATCGCTGATCTACCCTTCGAACTCGTCTCTCTCTCTCTCTCTACTCTTCTCTTGCCTCTCTCTCTCTCTCTCTCTTATGGTTTCTCTCCCCTCCTTTTCCCCATCGTCTTTGAGAGAGAATGTTCAAAATACAAAAAAAAAAAATCAACATAAAATTCAAAGAACAAAAAATATAGGGAGGGGGGAGAGAGAGAGAGAGAGAGAGAGGAGAGAGAGAGTAAAGAGAGAGAGAGAAAGATACAGACACAAAGAGAGAATGAGAGAGAGAGAGAGAGAGAGAGAGAGAGAGAGAGAGAGAGGGAAAGAGGGAGGAGGAGAGAGGGACAGAAACCAGCGACAGAGACAGAGAGACAGAGAGAGGAAACAGAGAAAGAAGAAAAAAGGAAGTGAGAGAGTGTGTATGTGTGTGTGTGTGTTACTCAATTTAACGTCCTTCCACTAAAAGTGATTCAGACAAATGTGTGTGTGTGTGTGCGCGCGCGCGCGCGCGCGCGGGGGGCGCGTATTGTGTGTGTGTGTGGTGCGTGCGTGTGTGCGTGTGCGTGCGTGTGTGCGTGCGTGTGCGTGCGTGTGCGTGCGTGTGTGCGCGCGTGCGTGCATGCGTGCGTCAGTGTGTGCGTGTCTGTGCGTGCGTTAAAACTGTACACAAAACGAGACTCATACAGCCAGAGAGCATGAGACATCGTGGTCGACTCGAGCGTTAATTAATTGTGGGGGGGATGTCGCACTGCTGAGGTTTTTATCTTAAACCAGGAGAATCGGTTACCTTTGGCATGCATGTGTCAGGCTGCATCAGACGGCATCAGGCTGCTTCAGAAGAAATGATGAAGTGATTATTACATCACTGGCTTGGGGCTATACTATTACTGATTAAGTTATACACCTATCCTTAATTCAAGACTGTATGTCTCTGTGTCTGTATGTCTCTCTCTCTGTCTCTCTCTCTGTCTCTCTCTCTCTCTCTCTCTCTCTCTCTCTCTCTCCCAACGCCTCTCTCTCTCTCTCTCTCTCTCTCTCTCTCTCTCTCTGTCTCTCTCTCTCTCTCTCTCTCTCTCTCTTTAATACAATTGTGTGCGTGTGGTTGTGTGTGTGTGTGTACGTGCATGCATACGTGCGCGCTGCGCGTGTGTTTGTGGTGTGTGCGTGCGTGCCGTGCATATGTGCGTGCGCGCAAGAGCACGTGCCTGTGTGTGTGTGTGGTCTGTTTGTGCACGTGTACATGTACTGCAGTATTTGTTTATATACGAACATAACAGTAATTATGCACGTTCGCTGCACGTGAAGGTCGCGCGCTCATCGACATAATAGTTTACAAGTATACTAGTACGGTTTAACTAACAAACACTCTCAGTGAGCTCTCTCCTCAATTTATTGACGTGGCTATGCACGAACAGACTTGCTTGTTTACGTTTCCAAGAAACCATTTGGGGACATGGGGGTGGGGGGTGGGGGGTGGGGGTGGAGGGGGGGGGTAGAATATTAACAAACCTTTTACAAGTCCATCACCATCCACCCCCCACCCCCCCCCCCCACCCCCACCCCCATACCCGTTTCATTATCCCTTTCCCCAATTCCTAACAACCCTCTGGTACCTTCATCACCCAACGCTTGCAACTCTGTCTGTCTGTCTGTCTGTCTGTCCGTCCGTCCGTCCGTCCCCCCCCCCCTCTCTCTCTCTCTCTCTCTCTCTCTCTCTCTCTCTCTCTCTCTCTCTCT
>CM065694.1:12664243-12669243 GCA_017654935.2 Phymorhynchus buccinoides
ATTGTCTTCTGTTTTATGTTTGTACAAGTAATTAATTCAATGCTTCGTGATTATGGCTGTCTATGTAATTATATCAACATGCATTGTATTACTTGACAATCCTTCAGTGAGGGGCCTAGGCCTGAACGGAATAAACATTCGCATTCGCATTCTTCCTCCGTCTCCCCCCCCCCCCCTCTCCTCTCTCTCTCTCTCTCTCTCTCTCTCTCAGGTCTTTTTGGCCTCACTTTACAAATTAGCTCAGCAGCATGTATCCACTACTCCTGCACTTCTGCCGCTGTTCTGGTAGCACAAAAGCTAGCGCACCTAGCCATCTACCCCACCATACACCTCCCACGTCCAACCGCCCCCTCCATGCACACACGCGCGCGCGCGCACACACATTTTGTAGTTAAACACACACACACACACACACACACACGCGCGCGCGCACACACACACACGCACGCACGCACGCACGCACGCACACGCACACACACACACACACACACACACACACACACACACACACACACACACACACACACACTACCCCACCCCACCCCCCACTAGCAATGCTGAATTGTCTCTCCAAACACTCTACTCCTTACACTCTTAAGAAAATCAAAGAACGGTGTTTAAAACACTAAAAACAACAAAAATAACAATCACTGAGGGTGGGATGAGTGAAATATCCTCTTTGGATAAAAAAATAATTACTTTTAAAAAAATCAATTTAATCATCTCACTGCCACACACGACTCTCTCTCTCTCTCTCTCTCTCTCTCTCTCTCTCTCTCTCTCTCTCTCTCTCTCTCTCTCTCTCTCACCTTTCATATTTCTGGTTTAAATATGATCCATTCTTGTTGGATGGTCTACTTTTTTAAAATACATTTTCGTATATTTATCTTCCTGTCATGCAGTTGAAATAAAAAATATAGGGTTAACCCCTTGACTGCCAGAGAAAATTAAAGAAAACATCATTGGACAAATCATGCCATAAAAACGACAACTGATAGAGCCAATCTGGCAAAATGGTCTGGGGATATAACTCTCTTGACTGTGTTAGAGCAAAAACCAGAATATCAGAGTTATTCCTCTTCATCTGATGACATCATCAGTGATGTCATCAGGTCAGTACGTAATACGTTGGTGGCAGTCAAGGGGTTAAGATAGATTTCATTTAAAAAAATAAAAACAAACAACAAAACACAGTGGAGACAATCCTAGTATGCCATGGATGGGATGATGATCATGATCCGAAATTTGAAACAAAATATTATGTTGTATCTTACTCTGTTGCTTCTCCTAAATCTGTAGGGCTTGTAATTAAATCTCCTAAATCTGTATGATTTGCTATCAAGCACCTGTTACTTGGAATCAGTTGTCTCACTCACTCTCTCAGATACTCAACCTCTCTGCTCACATTCAAACGCCATCTCAAAACTTACCTGTTTCCTAAATCACTACCAATCCCTTCCTTCATGACTTGGTGCGCGCACATAATTATCTGTGTGAGTGTGTGTATGTGCGTGAGCGTGCGCGCGCATGTGTGTAATTGTGTGTCTGTTTGTCTGACCGTCTTTGGGTGTTTGTGGAATTTTGATTTCCTATTCTTTATGCTATTATGTTAAATATTATTACATGTTGTGTTATATGTGTATATTATCTGTTTACATTGTAAACGCCTAGGGCATTGAATTGAGTAGGCGTGCTAAATGTTCAAATAATAATAATAAAAATAATAATAATAAAAATAATAATAATAATAATAATAAGAATAAGAATAATAATAATAATAATAATAATAATAGGTAAAGGTCAAGATGTGCCACCTCCCCTGCATTTCTCGGTTAATTGTATTTTTCCGTGTTTGCCTTTCTTACCATATATAAAGCTGTATCTTAGGAACATTTTGAGCTAATTGCCTTTTTGGAATACTAACCCTAACCCTAGCCCTAAACCTAACCCTACCCCCCACTATGTACTGCAGTACACCGCGATTTGTCACAGTTGTGGTTCGTTGCGTTTTTCCGTCTTATAGGGTGGGGGGGTAGGGTTAGGGTTAGGGCTAGGGTTAGGTAGGGTTAGTATTCCAAAAAGGTTATTAGCTAAAAATGTTCCTAAAATACAGCTTTATGTATGGTAAGAAAGGCAAAAACGGAAAAATACAATTAACCGAGAAATGTAGGGGGGGTGGCACATCTTAATAATAATAATAATAATAATAATAAGAATAAGAAGAAGAAGAAGAAGAAGAAATAAGAAGAAGAAGAAGAAGAAGAAGAAGAAGAAGAAGAAGAAGTAGAAGAAGAAGAAGGATTGCATTATTTCTTTCCTTTCCTCGTCACATTTTGCTATCAATCATATTTAATTTAAAGCAGTATGCCTCACAATTGTTAAATATATATATTTTTAAACATTTGCTTACATTTAGTTCATGATCAGCATATGAACATACGTGATGGTGCATGGGAAAATCCTACATAAGTCGCTCAGAAAGTTTTGAGCAAAAGCCCAAAATAGTTAACAACTCCCAAAATATCAATGTTCTATTTAGGGCATATTTATGTTTATTTGTATGCATTCTACCAGTATCCACAACATAAAAGACAATTTTGAAAGATTTCTTTGTTTATTTGATTGTTTTCTAAATCAAGTCAATAGAAACAAAGAGGCAAAATTGTATCATCTATGCTCAATTTCTGCAAATGATGTATTTCGAATGCCAAACTTCAAATAAAAGCTAGACAAGATCACTCAATTCGGGTTTCTGTGTATTAACAAGAAAACTTTGTTCCACCATGAAAAAGTAAAATATCAATGTATGCCCAAATTCCAGTAGGGGAAGACGGGGTAAAAAGCGCATGGGCGGGTAAGACGCCCACCCCAATTATCTCATGAAATGAAGCAAATTTCAGTCAAATTTGCCCATGAGACGAATGCTAGACATTAACGCTCGTCTCATGGGCAAAATGAGACTGAAATTTGCTTCATTTCATGAGATAATTGGGGTGGGCTTCTTACCCGCCCATGCGCTTTTTACCCCGTCTTCCCCTATGTCTGTTTTCCCCATACACTGTCACATATTCATATTGTCATATGTTCCACATTATGTTGTTGTTTGTATTTATACTGTCAATGCCTTACAACGGTTAAATATAAAACAAACAAAATTAAACACAACAGATAATCAGCATGTACTACTCTTAGTTTCACGTTGTCACATTTGCAACATTTTAAAAATTACTTAAATTATCAAAAAAAATAGCAAAAGAAAAAGACCCCCAAAAGGCACTCAGTTTTAAAATTGAGTTTAACCCTTTCACCGCCAGACACATTTCAGCCAAAAATGTCCATTACATTTACCTGGGTAGAGAACAAAATCCATCTGCAGTATTGGGGATTCTTCTGGGACATATATAAAATAAGGTCTATCCTTACTTCCCAAAACTAAGACAATAGGGTCTTTGGATAACAGACCCCAATTTGATGCCTTTTAGTGACATAGGTGTTAAATCACTGTGGTGCTAAAATGCGATTTTGGCGGTGAAAGGGTTAATATTCAGTAGAAGAATATTATGAACAGGGGAACGAACCTAAGATCAAGCCGGAAGAGCATCCATGCACAGAAGAAAGGAACCACCTACTACCTACAAGGCGAACACGATCGGGGAGGGAGAGGGGGAGAGAGAGGCAGAGAGAGAGAGAGAGAGAGAGAGAGAGAGAGAGAGAGAGAGAGAGAGAGAGAGAGAGAGAGAGAGAGAGAGAGAGAGAGAGAGAGAGAGAGAGAGAGAGAGAGAGAGAGAGAATGTTATTATAACATGTTATTAGAGAGATTAATGTGTGTTATGTTCATGATAAAGAATAGATATAAACCTCGAACGAAATTCCCCAATTTGTTTTCTTAATGTAGAAAACAAAAAATCTGATCTCCGGCTCCCCCCAAAAAAAGAAAGAAAAAAAAAGAAAAATATTATGAACATAAAAAAATGTCAACATTCTTTTGAATCTTTTTTTTAATAACTTTTTTAAGATTTTCATTGCATGTCAAATGTAAAGATAATACAATATAATCTTTGATTACAATTTAGGTAAGCTGGCATTCGACACGCGGAATTATGAAGACCATGCTTGAAGTTCTGCACTGATTCCAAGAAACGCTTTTAATAATTATTTTAGTGCATGTTTATAATGTTGATTTTAATGTTGCTTTTGTAAAGCGCATCGAGCATACTACTCTATGGATTTTAGCACTATATGAAATAAAATTATTATTATTATCAGGGCTCCCAATCGTCCCGCAGGGACTCTTTCATTTACAGCATAGAGGGTCCTAGAGACGGGATAGAGGGTCCCAGTGGCATTGCGAATGCTAAAAAGAATGTTTCAGATCCCTGGGACCCCCTGCACATTCTTTTAGAGGGTCCTTTAGAATCTTAGTGCTTCATAGACCCCCAAATGGGGGTCCCTGGGAGCCCTGATTATTATTAAATATAGTAATAGTAGTAGTAGTAGTAGTAGTAGTAGTAGTAGTAGTAGTAGTAGTAGTAGTAGTAGTAGTAGTAGTAGTAGTAGTAGTAGTAGTAGTAGTAGTAGTTGTAGCAGTAGTAGCAGTAGTAGCAGTAGTAGTAGTAGTAGTAGTAGTACAGTAGTAGCCGCTTTATAAAGCCATTTTGGGACCGACGAAAAATGGCTTTAATAAGCGGCGGATTTAATAACCGGCGGTCCAGGATTACGTCATTTTCGAACTTTTTTTGTTGTTGCTTCTCTTTTGTTTACGTCAGTCACACTTTCACACTTTCTTTCGTCATTTACACTTGCTTGAATCTAAACACAACTTCACAAGGCCTCTTAAACGATGTTGAACTTTTGTTTTGTTTTTTATTGACTGACATTCTTTTCTAAACTCAGTTACTTCGTGATACACGTGAGCGTGCACATAAATATGTCTTGAGTGACACAAGTGACATATTTTCACGCCAAAAAAAAGAAAAAGAAAAAAGAAAAGAAAAAAATCG
>CM065694.1:12671743-12676743 GCA_017654935.2 Phymorhynchus buccinoides
GAAAAGAACATGACGGAATGCATCCGCTTAAAATTGTGGCACAGAGAGAGAGAGAGAGAGAGAGAGAGAGAGAGAGAGAGAGAGAGAGAGAGAGAGAGGGGTGGGGGGAGGGGGAGAGGGAGAGGGAGAGGGAGAGAGAGAGAGAGAGAGAGAGAGAGAAACGAAAACGAAAACGGAATTTTATTTATCCAGGGAATACGAGATAAGCAATGACAGCTTTCTTCCACTCAGCCCTGCGGAAAATAATAATAAATAACAAGAAATTAATTTTTTTTAAATTCACAAACAAAGGAAAGATAAGTAATTCGCGCACAAAAAGAGGAGCGGTGGAAATGAGGGTAATGAGAGAGAGAGAGAGAGAGAGAGAGAGAGAGAGAGAGAGAGAGAGAGAGAGAGAGAGAGAGAGAGAGAGAGAGAGAGAGAGAGACAGTGAGAGAGAGACAGAGAGAGACAGAGAGAGACAGAGAGTCAGAGACAGAGAGACAGATAGACAGACAGACAGACAAATAAACACCCACACAGGGCTCCCAATCGTCCCGCAAAACAAGGGGACTCCTTCACTTACAGAATAGAGGGTCCCAGAGGCGGGATAGAGGGTCCCAGTGGCATAGTGAATGCTAAAAAAGAATGTTTCTAGTGCATCCCTGGGACCCCCTGCACATTATTTTAGAGGGTCCTTCAGAATTTTAGTACTTCATAGACCCCCAAATGAGGGTCCCTGGGAGCCCTGACACAGAGAGAAACAGACAGAGACAGTGAGAGACAGAGAAAGACTAAGGGAAACAGAGACAGAGAAACAGGAAACACGTCAAATACAAGGGTGGGATGCGCACAGGAAACACAATATAATACATTGTAAATTGTACACACACTCAATGGACAACACAAAAACAAAACTTGGTAAACATGTAGATCAACACCCCGTGTCACAGTCTTGGTTCATAGCGTTATTTCCGTCTTGCCTTTATCTTCTACTATTATTGAATGCATGTGTTTAATTGTGTATATATAGATGAACATAATATAGTAAGCGATAGAGGTTGGAGTGCTCAATCTGCAGTAAGAACGGCAAGACTGGAAAGGACAAAACTACCCGGAAAGAACCGAGAAATGGAGGAGGGGGTGTGGATCGGCATCTTTGCCAACAACGTTTCTTCATAACATTTGGTTGTTGTTTTTTATCAAACACGACAGAACAGAAAGGAAAAAAACACATAGTGACACCACAAAGAAAAGGTTAATTCCCACGAGCGTATCCGAAATTGCCTGAGCCCTTTTTCGCCCAACTTTTGTACTTCATTGGGTAAGGGATAGGGTGAATGAATCAGTTTACGGTTATATTCACGCCACAAAAAGTTTGAAACAATAAAATAACCAGCAAGGGAAAGTGAACGTAAATCCTCTAAGTTCAGCGTCGCCATTCAATGTTGCCGTACAGCATAGGAAATTCCGGTAAAAATGGCGACCAATAAACGCCAAGCTCGCATACGGTAACGCTTCCAGAAAATAATTATTAAATTATAAATCTTCGATTTCGACGAAAACAGCCCTAAGCTGATTCTAACCCTATCTTCCTTACCCGATGAAGTACAAAAGTTGGGCGAAAAGGCTCAGGCAATTTCCGATACGCTCGTGGGAATTACCAACAACAACAACAACAACAAAAACACTTCTTACCTTGATGTCATCAGAAGGTTCCTGTTTGATCCGAACCCCGAGCGACTTGGCCGAAGAACCAACCCCGCTGACGACGACAGTACTGCTGGATGCTTTTCCTGCACACCCCTCCTTCTTCTTCTCTCTCTCCTTCTCCACCTCCTTCTCTTCCTCCCCCCTTTCCTCTCTCGGGGTGGTAGTAGTAGTAGGAGGAGGGGTTTCTTTTCCCACCTCTTCTTGGTCCTTTCTAATAATATCTCCCCCTCCCTTTTTCGTCACCGCAGTCGGTCCCTCCCCTTTCTCGCCATCCGCCATGGTTCACTGAAGCTAGTAGTAGCGCGCGAGGAAGGCGACACTACAAAAATAGTAGTGGCGGCGCGTGGTGGAGTCAATCACCCGTGAAGCCAATCTTCCATTTACGGGACCGTCCGTCAGTCATCAGCGCGAGCTTTCTGACAATACAAGGTTAGGCGTACAGGTAGAAGTCGAGAGGTTTATGATGTGACGATCTTCACTCACCAAGTAAGCACCCACCACCACCCCCCGACTGGGAATACAAGAAGGGGCTGCTTTTTGGTGTAGGCTAGTGTGTGTGTTCCGGACAAACGAGATAACGCTTTGAAATCTGTCAAACGGGAGTCGTGTAGCGCATAGAACTCCCTCCCCGCTTTTTTTGTGGGTTCTCAGTGTCGCGTTTGATTTATAATTCACAGAGGCGGTTTTCAGTGAGCTCTTCTTTCGTCTTCGGTGTAGTTTATGGCGGGTTAATGATAGCTCGTTCTGTCAGCTATGAGCCTGTATCAGTATATTATGGTGTGTAGTTATCGTTGATCAATGACTGGAAAAGATTTAGGATTATGCACTTTCCTGAACTACTTTCCTGAACTGCGGCACACGCACGTTAGGCAAAAACGGAGATAACATTACTAGTCTAGTTACAAGGAAAAGTCCAAAAGGTTGATTGAATAACGAAATTGAACAAAGGGTGAATACTCTCTTTCTAATTAACTCCCCTCCACCAAAGTTGATTACGATACCAATCACCAAGCAGTGCGTGGGTCAGAACCAAAGTGAGACAAACAAAGCAACATTCTCTAGTCTCCAATCTTTAGAATCGTATTGTGATAATTACTACAGTGGAACCTCCCTTATAAGACCTTAAAAAAAATCATCCCAAATGAGGTCTTATAAGGGAGGGGTCTTATAAGGGAGGTAATTTTAATACTTGCAAAGAAGAGCAATGTCTCAGGAAGTAGGTCTTATGTGGGAGGGAGTCTTATAATGGGAGGTCTTATACGGGAGATTCCACTGTATCTAGGCAGTTCGGAAAACAAGATGAAAGTCCGTTTAACTTTAAGGTCCTCCGGCCTGGAACAGGCACATATGGGACATTAATAGGGTAAGACGGGTAAAACGCCCATGGGCGGGTAAGACGCCCATGCCAATTATCTCATGAAATGAAGCAAATTCCAGTCATATTTTGCCAATGAGACGAGTGTTAATGCTTAACGTTCGTCTCATGGGCAAAATGTGACTGAAATTTGCTTCATTTCATGAGATAATTGACATGGGCTTCTTACCCGCCCATGGGCGTTTCACCCCGTCTTCACCTACCTATAAGGATATTGGGACGATCCTGGAGGTGCTGCAATACCAGGAAAGTCCCCATATTTTTAATCGTCAAGATATGGGTTATTTATGAAAACCAGACAATACCTGGAACCCAGTTACCGATGGTTCACCAATTCGTTAATGAGAGACTTAGTGCGATTTTTCTCACGCCAGAGGGCATGACGCTCGTGTGGGGCTAATCCTCTCTATATTATTAGTTGGGGATAAAGAAAGAGAGAGAGACAGTGAGTGGTCCTACCATCACTCTCTCTCTCACTACGCCCAAGTAAGAAAATCGCGTGATAAGCCCCTAGTGCATTGACTGCCCTCTGGCGTGAAAAATATCGCCATAGGTTGACCATTGCACTGCCAACATGAGAAGCATAGGCCTTCATAGCTTCTCCCACTGCAGATATAGGCCTATTACACACAGCTCTGAAGGGGAAGGTAACATTAATTTGAAGCTATAAAGAGGTCAAACAAAATATTATAACTGAGAATAACCCCGTACACTTAAAAACTAACGCAAGAACTAGACTCAAATACGTCAACATAAAAACCCCAAACCGATGGTGTTCAAATGTCAATGTCATCCATGCAGCGTTCAAAGATTCATTTCTGAAAATTTAGTCAAACTAAGACACGTTTCAAAATGAAGAATTCTTTAATTAGGCCTATATTCTTATTAAACCCACCCATACCTCCATATTTCCTATGGTTGTTGACAATAATATGTTATGTCGAAAGTTAATTTAAAAAAGTAAATCAATTGTTGCAGTAAATTGGTCATTTTTTCCAAACTGGAGAACTTAACGTCTGCTGCCTCTGGAGAATCATGCAGAGTTACACAACTTGCCCGCGTGCGCAGCGAATGTGTAAAACAATAAACAACTAAGTTGATACAGTTGAAAGAAACATGACAGATCAGTGTTATGTGAGACCGTGTTATGATTATTACAAGCATCAGAGAACTTATCTATTGTCTCACGTTGTAGTTTATTTGGCCGATTGTTGCATAAAATGATGTATGTTTTCTTTGTTGTTGATGTATGTTTTCTTTGTTGTTGATGTATGTTTTCTGTTTTTATTCCTGTCACTGGGAATTCTTATGCGTTACTGTTAATATAGGCCTATTTATTATATCTGTATTGTTAAAAATTCGGGACTTTACTGGTGTTGCATTGCCTCCTGGCATTGCCTCCATGATCGTTCCCACCATCTTTATATCTACTGATGTCCCATATGTGTCTGTTCCAGATTGGAGGACGTCAAACAGAATTTTTCTTCTTCTTATACGTTACTTCAATTGTATAAGATAATTAGTAATACACCTGTATTGTTACTAATTCGGGACTATCCTGGTGTTGCACTGACTCCGGGCATTGCCTCCAGGATCGTTCCCACCATCTTTATATGTACTAATGTCCCACATGTGTCTGTTTCAGACCAGGGGACGTCAAGTTAAGCAGATTTCCCTTCCTTATATGTTACTTGGAAAAGAAAAGGACAGACTTTATCCTGTTGTATGTGTGGTCTTAATATGTTAGTACACGCACATTACATCATTGTTTCCTATTTATTCAATAGGGCGTTTGCCACGAGTGTTCGTTCACTACACTAGACTACTAATTTGCCCGAGCTCGTCAAGTTCTGCCCGAGTTGCGCTGACCTCTCTAATTCAACACTCTAAATTCAACTCAGTGAAATTCAAGGTCACCGGCGCGTGGCAAATG
>CM065694.1:12694243-12696743 GCA_017654935.2 Phymorhynchus buccinoides
TCCAGTGTCCAATGTCCAGCCTCTCTCTCTCTCTCTCTCTCTCTCTCTCTCTCTCTCTCTAGCTCTCTCATCGTCTCTCTCTCTCTCTCTCTCTCTCTCTCTCTCTCTCTCGTCTCTCTCTCTCTCTCTCTCTCTCTCTCTCTCTCTCTCTTCTTTCTGTAACAAACACTGTGTACCCTATTAACAATATAGGAATCTGATGTACTCTCCTATTTTCACTCCCCACTTTCTCCAGAGTAAACGTTTCACACACACACACACACAAACACACACACACACACACACACACACACACACACAACACACACCACGCCACACACACACACACACACACACACACACACACACACACACACACACACACACACACACACATCCTCCCCCCCCTCCCCTTTTGTTCCTCTTCTCAATTCCCATTCTTAATACATTTTAGTCTCATCTTCCTGGCAAATTAACTCTCTCATCTTCCATTCTTCTCCTCCCTGAGGGAGAGGGAGATAGGGAGATAGGGAGATGCCGCACAAATCAGGGAGAGGAGAAAAGAAAAACGAAAGGAAGGGTAGAAGCCTAGAAGGGTAGAAGATACTTTGATTACTCTGGTCACCTTTTTTTTTTTAGTGGATGGACGCTGGTCAGTCGAGGTCAGAAAATGGCCTTTTCCTTTCTCTCATCAAGTGAAAAGAGGCACAAGGGATTTGCCCTAAAACAAAGATATGTCCAGTGTAGGCTGTAAACTGTGATGATATCTTTCACTAGCTGTTGTCTTAGTTTTCAGTTTTTTGTATTCTTTTGTAAAGAAAGAAAAAAGAAAAAAGGCGGCAGGGGTTGGTCCCATCTTACGACTTGGATCAAAAAGCACAGTCTGTGTTCTCTCTCTTTCTCTCTGTGCCTGTCTGTCTCTATCCCTGTCTTTCTCTGTCTCTGTCTGTTTGTTTGTCTGTCTCTGTCTCTCTATGTCTCTCTGTCTCTCTCTCTCTCTCTCTCTCTCTCTCTCGTCTCTTCTCTCTCCTCTCTCTCTGCTCTCTCTCTATCTCATCTCTCTCTCTCTCTCTCTCTCTCTCTCTCTCTCTCTCTCTCTCTCTCTCTCTCTCTCTCTCTCTCTCTCTCTCTCTCTCTCTCTGTGCGTGCGTGCGTGCGCACGCGTGTAAGTGAATGTGTGTAATCGAAAATGTGTTCCAAGCCCCAAGTGTAGTAAGTATTGAACTGATGATAGTGATTCAATGGCAGAACGTTTCCCAACGTTTCGATCGAAAATAGTTTTCATGAAATAAGTTATATTTAATTAAACAAAGTTGTAAGTCGTTCCTTGTGCTGTGTTTTCATTTCTGTTGCCCCAAAAACAAGAAATAGGCCTATGCCTGCTAATGGAAAAAAATAGCTACGTTTCTCGTTTTTTCTAAATCAGCCGTAGGCCGTATTTGTGGATATAGTTGGTAGTAGGGGTCTACCAAATGAACGCACGTAAATAGCATTTCTCATTACAGTTTAACACTTTCCCACTCTTGTTCAGAAATGAACACTGGAGGTATGTTTATATGTCCTTGCAACTTCGTTTCCAACAAGCACGTGCAACGTGTGTTTTACGGCAATCCCACAATCCCTGCACACTGTCCGTGCACCGCGAGATGGAGTCCCGGAAGTCGCTTCCTCGGCCTGGAGGGGGCGCTGCTCTGGACAGGAAATGACGATGGATGGGGAGGAGATAATGGAAGGCTGAATTTCCATTGGTCATCTAAAGTTAATACGGTGGGGTTTTGTTTTTTTTAAACTAGGGGCAGTGTTCATCAGAATTGGGAGAAATGGATAGCTTCTGGATAGCGCTAAGGTGTATGTGTGTACACCATTTTTGTTGTTGTTGTTGTTGTTGTCTTTTTCTTCACGAAACGAGTATTGGCAGTCTTGTACCTTAGTCACCCTCTCATGTTCACGACCCTCGTTATCTTCTTCTTCTGCGTTCCAATGCCAAAAGGCCATAATGGGCAAAGTACGTATGTGTCCGGTTTTCAGTTTTCTACTTGTCCGCCCGCTGCGTACAGCGGACACATTCTGATTTCGTAAGAGCTCAAAGGAGAAAAGTCATTTGAAGAATTTTCTTTTTAAAGGCAGGAGAATGGGGCCAATAAGTCAGAAAGATAGTACATGACAGTAAGCAAAGGGAAAAGGCAGAGTCAAAGAGAGTGACCAGATTAGAGGAAGTTGCAAGCACAGAACTTCCAGAAGGTGGGGGAACTATTTATTCAAAAGACCGACCCCCCGGTATCCCCACGGGGTACCCTCGTTATCAAAGTCTGCTTCTCTCTGTTTTATGAAAAGATCCTAGATTGATCGTAACCGAACCGCTTTTCCCAAAAAAGGCCAGAATGTTGCTTCTCGGTTCAGTGAAAATGTTCAATGCCAAATGTTGAGGGGGGGGGGGGGGCTAAGGTACGAGATAGTCCGAGTATCTTTGACAGTAATTTACGTACAGATGAAGGACGAGAATTTGGTGGAGTAAAGGCCT
>CM065694.1:12701743-12706044 GCA_017654935.2 Phymorhynchus buccinoides
TCGCCAGCCGCGTGGCACATTTTCACATCCAAAATGGCGCATTTTCACCTCCAAAATGGTACATTTTCTGCTCAGTGACCTTGACCTTTGACCTTCATTTTCGAACTTGGCCTAGATATCCTAGCTACCTATGCGCATGCAAACTGTGAGCCTCCTAGGTCCCTCCGTTCAAACGTTATCATGTTAACACCCAAACAGACAAACCGTCAATGAAAACATTGCCAGGTTATATTTTAATCCAGATAATATATAAGTCTGCTGCTTGCTTTGAAAGCTTATGTTTACAGCCAATAGGCCTACAGTTTATCCGATCAATATTTCTATCCAATCTTACTTGATATCTTTCGCCCAACTATGGTCGGCAGAAGAATTTGTTGCGGTTCTTGGTCTTTGATTCATCACACTTTATCCTTACTTGTGGCGGTGCCATAGCCGATGAGTTTTAACCGAGGCGTGGTAACCGCTACAGCTATCTGTATTAATATTTAAAAAATCGGGACTTTACTGGTTTCGTACTGCCTCCGGGCATTGCCTCCAGTATTGTTCCCACCATATTTGTATTTACAAATGTCCCATATGTGTCTGATTCAGACCAAGAGGACGTAAAACACCATTTTCGCTGGTCTTTGATTCTTTGTTTTACCGGACTGTAATAAAGTAACTCGAGAACCGGCGGAGTTATTGTTTTCCGTGGTTACAGGACTAGCCTAAAATGAAGACAGGTGCGTGACTGTTGAAACCATGTATTTTGACCACAGAGAAGAACAAATCAACAGAATCACTGCTTTCACGGGTTATATGATCAGATAAAACTGCAGAGAGGAGATCAATGTATTTTTGACCACAGAGAGAGAGGGAGAGGAAGAGAGATAGAGGGAGAGAGAGAGAGAGAACAATTTGAACACTTTGAACATTTTTTTTTAATTGCAAAGGCCACCGACCTATCTGCAAGGAGGTCAAAACAATTTAAATATATATATATCTCCCTCACACACACTCACAGAGAGATGAGAGAGAGAGAGAGAGAGACGGGAGAGAAGAGAGACGGGAGTAGAGAGAGAGAGAGAGAGGACGAGGAGAGAGAGGGAGCATGGAGAAACGAGAGAGAGAGATGAGAGAGAGAGAGGAGAGAGAGAGAGAGAGAGAGAGAAAGAGAGAAAGCAGAGAGAGAGAGAGAAGAAGAAGAAGAAGAAGAAGAAGAAAGAAGAAGAAAGAAGAAAGAAGGAAAAAGAAGAACAAGAAGAACAAGAACAAGAACAAGAAGAACACGAAAAATCTTCAACACCATCATCACTATCAATTTCTTCTTATTTTGGGGCTTTAGGTCCCTACCGCGAGCTGCGTATCTGGGGACTAGAAGGATCATCATCATCATGAAATTCACTTTTATACCGTGGACATGTTACGCTAGAATTTGCGAAATTGCCAGTTTCACGAAACAATGTAATCGTTTTGTCTGTTTCTCGTAAATAATTAGAACGTTTGTAAAGACAATCTCAGCACTTTAGTCCGTCTGTGTGTCTTTTGTATTCTGCACGTGTCAGTTGCACGTGATCGTGCGCGTGAGCTCGTACATACGCGTCCTCACAAGCAGGTGTAAGTGTAGATGTAGGCCTACCAGAACAGTTTTTGTTTTGTTATTCCATTCCGGATTGAAAGAGGTTTACAAATGATATGCAAAGCCTCACTATACAGCATGAAAAACATTTTAATATTTTACATTCTATATCTGAAAACTTAAGCAAATACGCATAGGCCTACGCATCTTTATTGAATGCAACGTTTATTGAAAAGACAGTACACTGAAGAACAAGCACTGGACAACAGACGCTGCACTTGCAGCGATGCGCTCTTCTGGTAACTTCACAGGGATCCATCTATTGAGACAATACAATACAATACATTACAATGCATTACAATACAATACAGTGCAATACAATGCAATACAATACAATACAATACAACACAATGCAATACAATATGTATTATGTATTATTCGTAATGTGGAGAATCATCTTGAAGCAGCTCGTATAATCGATATCCTCAAGAAGACTTGTGGTCTTGTAACACGCAATAGAGACAAACAGTTAGATGTTTACCGTTTTTATTTTTTCGTTTTCTTTCTTCAACGAAGCAAACAAACCTCAAAGACTCTCCAGGTCAGGTTGTTTTCATCGCTTAACACTTCCGTGACGGGAACCTCCAACCGTAGGTTCAGCAGAACATATCTATCTGCCAGGAACCTCCAATCGTAGGTCCAACGGTCTAAGGTACAAAACTCCTGCCTACTATACCAGCGGACTTTTCTTGTTTTATTTCACAGTTACTTCCCTTGTAGATGTAGGCCTACCAGAACAGTTTTTGTTTTGTTACTCCATTCCGGATTGAAAGAGGTTTACAAATGATATGCAAAACCTCACAATACAGCATGAAAAACAATTTTAATACTTTACATTCTATATCTGAAAACTTAAGCAAATACGCATAAGCCTACGCATCGTTATTGAATGTAACGTTTATTGAAAAGACAGTACACTGAAGAACAAGCATCTAGACAACAGACGCTGCACTTGCAGCGATACGCTCTTCTGGTAACTTCACAGGGATCCATCTATTGAGACAATACAATACAATACATTACAATGCATTACAATACAATACAGTGCAATACAATGCAATACAATACATATACAATACAACACAATACAATACAATAATGTATTATGTATTATTCTACCATAATAGAATACAAACTAGTAAGTTTGTTTGAAAAGGTTATAACAGACAAATAGTGCTAAAAGTCATCCACTTTCAAAACGCCCACATGCTGCTTCGCCCCTCCCCCCCTCCCTACCTGCCCCCCCCCCTCAGATAAGTCTCTGTGAACTAGAATATACCAAATACCAAAATACCTAACAACGTATAATCCCAATCACTACGAACAGCATTTACCATCGTGTCCTGTTTCAATCACTCTGTATAAAAGTGTCACAACTAATATTAGTGTATAATAACAAGCCCTCTGTGTGGATCTGATAGGTGCATAACCCCAGCATTGAAATAATTCCGATCGCGCTATGGTCTCCAGATCCTGGCGGATTGGAGCTGGTCATGACGTCCCAGTCTTCTGGATATATTGTCATGGGAAACAGGACTGGAACTTTTAAAAAGTGCATACCTGTGTCTGTTGGATATCTTATGTTCAGCTTTAAACTACTTGTGCGTGAGCACAATGTTTATTTGTGGTGCACTGATGATGTCAATCACCGAATATATATATTCTGGAGTAGTGGTACTGGGCGTAATGTGGAGAATCATCCTGAAGCAGCTCGTATAATCGATGTCCTCAAGAAGACTTTTAAACTTGACACACGCAATAGAGACAAACAGTTAGATGCCAACGACCGTTTTTATTTCTTCTTTTCTTTCTTCAACGAAACAAACAAACCTCAAAGACTCTCCAGGTTGTTTTCGTCGATTAACCACAGATTCACAGACGTGATTTTCCGCATGTGGAATTGCTCAGTTGAGAACTACTCCATCTTCAAGCATCACCTGGAGTGCAACCTGCTGAGAGAATGTGAAGATGGACGAGATGAACATGAACACTGTCTTTCAGCAGTGAGCAATGCCAGGGGGAATTGGTGCCATGTGTGGTACGAGTTACAAATCCTGCAACATAGAACTGTGAGATGAATTTTTAACACCACCAATGAAATGTACTTGCACAACGCGGGCAATGAGCATGTAAGGCACAGGGGGTGGAGCTGTTGGTTCCCTAGGGTGGTGTGGTATAATGAAACCATACAACCATCTTGACAAAAATATACTGGAAGGTTTGGATTTGAATGGCTGTCAGTTGGTGGCATACAAATAGCCAATCCATCAGTGCCTGTTTATTTACGAACCCCCGCGCAAACAGCAGGAAAATAAAAACGGTCTTGTTTCATCATTTTGATAACAAAGCAATTTGTTTTCTTTATACAAGAAATTACTGTTGTTTTGGACTTAGAGAAAAATGAGTCGTTTTTCACGTTTCCACGATTGCTCTTGTACAACCGTTGGGTCAATGCAACAAGTTTTGGGGTAGTTGTGAAATTAGGACCAACACGAACTACAGCTCATTCTCCACACAGGATTCTCCTCAGCAAAGTGTTGAGGAGTCGTGGTCAGCAAAAATCATATCATTGTTACACAGTGCCAGGATGGGGAGTAATGTAACCAACGTGGTCCGTGGTTCTGGCAGACACAAAGTGCCTACAAAACTTTGCCTTTAACTGTCACTCTCTGATCGCAGATCA
>CM065694.1:12706544-12709044 GCA_017654935.2 Phymorhynchus buccinoides
CTAAAATCGTACGATTGTACGATACGATTCGATCGCGTGGTCTCGAAGAACAAATCTGATTCGCGCTTCGAGACCACAGTCATGATCACATCTAATCGTACAGTCGTACGATTTCAGTTGATGTGTAGCCGGCCCTGATAATCTATACCATGGTGTTCCTTCTCCTTCTCCTTCTCCTTCTTTTTCTTCTGCTGTTCCCAGGCCATTATGGCCATAATGGGTAAGGTACGTGGTCATGTGTCCGGTTTTCAGTTTTCACTGGTCTCCCCGCTGCGTACAGCCAACACATTCTCGATTTCAGAGGAGCTCAAGGGAGAAAAAGTATTTGGAAGATATTTTTTGAAAAAAAGGCAGGAGAATGGGGCCAATAAGTCAGAAAGATTGTAGATGACAGAAAGCAAAGGGAAAAGGCAGAGTCAAAGAGAGTGGCAGATTAGAGGAAGCTACAAGCACAGAACTTCCAGAAGGTGGGGGAACTATTTGTGCGAAAGACCCCCCGGTATCCCCACGGGGATGTGTTCCGTTATTGTAGGAAATCGATTGGGGACAGCTCCCCGCTTACTATTGGCCCCACACTACAGATTAATGTCAACCAACGCACGGAATAGAGATGGATATAAAGAATACGAATACGAATACGAATGTTTTATTGAGGGTAAAAAAAGGTTAAGCTACGATAGCTTCTTTGCACCTGGCCCTCTCACTCACACACTCACACCATGCATCAGGCAAAGAAAAATGGACATAAAAACAATCAAAGCAAGAAAATGGAATTTACTATTGGTGTTGCACTGCCTCCGGGCATTGCAGCCAGTATTGTTCCCACCATCTTTGTATTTACAAATGTCCCATAATGTGTTTATGACCGAGAGGACGTAAAACATCATTTTCAAAATGGAACAAAAATGGGCACATTGAAATAATTGACAGAGAATCAAAATAAGACCAGGATGCAGAAAGACAGACGGACAGACATACAACTAGTCTGACAGGCAGAGATAGATAGGTGAAGTAAGGATCAGCAGAGGAAGAGAAACAGACAGACAGACAGAGAGACTAAATATGTAGACAGACAGACAGACAGCTAAACCATGCAAACTGGCCATATTTCTGGGATTTTTTTCACCTCCCATCGGCAATACACCAGAATCATGCAGCAGTGTTTTGTTTCCAAGACTCACGAACGTTGCTCGAGAAGCACGGAAAACCCGAATAATAGGGCACGGAAAACCCCACCCACATGATACAATGTATAACAAGGTGCTATACTAGCAGTTGTGCCCCGCTCGCCTCCTCGCTTCGCGACAGTTCTTCCCTAGCTGGCGAAGGTTCGCACCAGAGGTTCCAAATATCCCCCAGTACCTTTCTTGGGTCATGGTGATGAAGAAGAAATGGGGGGGTTAATGTATCTTTTTTTTTTAATATCCCGGCTCATGGAATGAAATTTATGCATGTTACATAAGTGTTGTCTTGCGGACGCGTGAGAGTGTTTTATTGTAAGCTGAAACAGATTTCCATTTATCACCACATTTCTTTGGTATTTTTTAAAATCTTTGATTTAATATAGTTATCCTTCTTACGTTCTTGTACTATTTGATTGTTCGATTGTCTTTGTATTACGTTAACCCTTTCACCGCCAAAGTCACATTTTAGCACCACAATGAGTCACTGAAAGGCATCAAATTGGGGTGTATTATCCAGAGACCCTATTAATTGTCTTAGTTTTGGGAAGTAAGGATAAACCTTAATTCATATTATGTCACAGAAGTACTGCAGATGGATTTTGTTCTCTACCCAGGTGAATTTAATGGAAATGTTTGGTTGAAATATGGTTGGCGGTGAAAGGGTTAATATGTATAACCTATTTGGTAAATGAAGATAGCGTTTCATTTCTTTGTTTAGTCATCCGTCACAATTTAGTCTGTGCGCTTGTTTCTTTAAGATAGGGCTTTATATTATAAGTTATTATGTTGCCCTGTCTAATGATTGCTGATTTTTGAAGACTAGAATAAATAAAAACAACAACACATAGTTGTGGCAGCGAGTTGTCGGTTTAATTTTTTTTAAACCTTTGACGAGCTAAAACAGTTGACCAACTGACAAAAACAACAAGCTTGCAAACATCCCAAATTAAAAAAGAAAACAAAAGATTGATTTTTGTTCGTGACTATAAAAAAAACCCTGGGGGGGGGGGGGTGTTCAAAACTGTGACTGGTCAGCTCTCACTCTCACGTTACTATTGGTGTCTTAAAAATGTCTTCCGCTGCATTCCCCTTTGGTGGTGGGTGGTCAAAGGTGGTGATAACACTAGGGGAAGACGGGATAAAAAAGCCCATGGGCTGGTAAGAAGCCCATGCCAATTATCTCATGAAATAAAGAAAATGTCAGTCAAATTTGCCCATAAGACGAATGCTAAACATTAACACTCGTCTCATGGGCAAAAATGTGACTGACATTTTCTTTATTTCATGAGATGATTGGCATGGGCTTCTTACCCGCC
>CM065694.1:12714044-12716544 GCA_017654935.2 Phymorhynchus buccinoides
ACACACATATATATATATGCACACACATACACACACACACGCACACACACACGCGCACGCACGCACACGCACGCACACGCACGCACGCGCACACACACACACACACACACACACACACACACACACACACACACACACACACACACACACACATCATCCCCCCTCCCCTTTTGTTCCTCTTCTCAATTCCCATTCTTAATACATTTTAGTCTCATCTTCCTGGCAAATTAACTCTCTCATCTTCCATTCTTCTCCTCCCCGAGGGAGAGGGAGAGGGAGATAGGGAGATGCCGCACAAATCAGGGAGAGGAGAAAAGAAAAAGGAAAGGAAGGGTAGAAGGCTAGAATGGTAGAAAATACTTTGATTACTCTGGTCACCTTTTTTTTTTTAGTGGATGGACGCTGGTCAGCCGAGGTCAGAAAATGGCCTTTTCCTTTCTCTCATCAAGTGAAAAGAGGCACAAGGGATTTGCCCTAAAACAAAGATATGTCCAGTGTAGGCTGTAAACTGTGATGATATCTTTCACTAGCTGTTGTCTTAGTTTTCAGTTTTTTGTATTCTTTTGTAAAGAAAGAAAAAAGAAAAAAGGCGGCAGGGGTTGGTCCCATCTTACGACTTGGATCAAAAAGCACAGTCTGTGTGTTCTCTCTCTTTCTCTCTGTGCCTGTCTGTCTCTATCCCTGTCTTTCTCTGTCTCTGTCTGTTTGTTTGTCTGTCTCTGTCTCTGACTCTCTCTCTCTCTCTCTCTCTCTCTCTCTCTCTCTCTCTCTCTCTCTCTCTCTCTCTCTCTCTCTCTCTCTCTCTCTCTCTCTCTCTCTCTCTCTCTCTCTCTCTCTGTGCGTGCGTGCGCACGCGTGTAAGTGAATGTGTGTAATCGAAAATGTGTTCCAAGCACCAAGTGTAGTAAGCATTGAACTGATGATAGTGATTCAATGGCAGAAACGTTTCCCAACGTTTCGATCGAAAATAGTTTTCATGAAATAAGTTATATTTAATTAAACAAAGTTGTAAGTCGTTCCTTGTGCTGTGTTTTCATTTCTGTTGCCAAAAAAACAAGAAATAGGCCTATGCCTGCTAATGGAAAAAAATAGCTACTTTTCTCGTTTTTTCTAAATCAGCCGTAGGCCGTATTTGTGGATATAGTTGCCAGTAGGGGTCTACCAAATGAACGCACGTAAATAGCATTTCTCATTACAGTTTAATACTTTCCCACTCTTGTTCAGAAATGAATACTGGAGGTATGTTTATATGTCCTTGCAACTTCGTTTCCAACAAGCACGTGCAACGTGTGTTTTACGGCAATCCCACAATCCCTGCACACTGTCCGTGCACCGCGAGATGGAGTCCCGGAAGTCGCTTCCGCGGCCTGGAGGGGGCGCTGCTCTGGACAGGAAATGACGATGGATGGGGAGGAGATAATGGAAGGCTGAATTTCCATTGGTCATCTAAAGTTAATACGGTGGGGTTTTGTTTTTTAGAAACTAGGGGCAGTGTTCATCAGAATTGGGAGAAATGGATAGCTTCTGGATAGCGCTAAGGTGTATGTGTGTACACCATTTTTGTTGTTGTTGTTGTTGTTGTCTTTTTCTTCACAAAACGAGTATTGGCAGTCTTGTACCTTAGTCACCCTCTCATGTTCACGACCCTCGTTATCTTCTTCTTCTGCGTTCCAATGCCAAAAGGCCATAATGGGCAAAGTACGTATGTGTCCGGTTTTCAGTTTTCACTGGTCCGCCCGCTGCGTACAGCGGACACATTCTGATTTCGTAAGAGCTCAAAGGAGAAAAGTCATTTGAAGAATTTTCTTTTTAAAGGCAGGAGAATGGGCCAATAAGTCAGAAAGATAGTACATGACAGTAAGCAAAGGGAAAGGGCAGAGTCAAAGAGAGTGACCAGATTAGTAGAGGAAGTTGCAAGCACAAAACTTCCAGAAGGTGGGGGAACTAGTTATACAAAAGACTGACCCCCCCGGTATCCCCACAGGGGGTACCCTCGTTATCAAAGTCTGCTTCTCTCTGTTTTATGAAAAGATCCTAGATTGATCGTAACCGAACCGCTTTTCCCCAAAAAGGCCAGAATGTTGCTTCTCGGTTCAGTGAAAATGTTCAATGCCAAATGTTGAGGGGGGGGGGGGGGGGGGGGGGGGGGGGGGGGCTAAGGTACGAGATAGTCCGAGTATCTTTGACAGTAATTTACGTACAGATGAAGGACGAGAATTTGGTGGAGTAAAGGCCTAGCCACACTGCATACGATTTGACCCCACCACGATACGATTGTGACGATGTCTGTGAGTGAGTGAAATACTTCCGTCTAAAAAATGATTCTGCTATTTTCGCTCGCAACACTGAAGTAGAGCGCAATGGACGAATCAAACATAATGTCCGTTACCAAAAAATACAGATGTTCTATCACATTCGTGTACGGGGGAGGGGGACAAATAATTATAGTGAACATATTAACTTGTAGGATTTCATCAGATTTATTCAGACAGTAGAATTT
>CM065694.1:12721544-12775763 GCA_017654935.2 Phymorhynchus buccinoides
TTTACAGCCAATAGGCCTACAGTTTGTCCGATCAATATTTCTATCCAATCTTACTTGATATCTTTCGCCCAACTATGGTCGGCAGAAGAATATAAGTTTGTTGCGGTTCTTGGTCTTTGATTCATCACACTTTATCCTTACTTGTGGCGGTGCCATAGCCGATGAGGTTTAACCGAGGCGTGGTAACCGCTACAGCTATCTGTATTAATATTTAAAAAATCGGGACTTTACTGGTTTCGTACTGCCTCCGGGCATTGCCTCCAGTATTGTTCCCACCATATTTGTATTTACAAATGTCCCATATGTGTCTGATTCAGACCAAGAGGACGTAAAACACCATTTTCGCTCGTCTTTGATTCTTTGTTTTACCGGACTGTAATAAAGTAACTCGAGAACCGGCGGAGTTATTGTTTTGCGTGGTTACAGGACTAGCCTAAAATGAAGACAGGTGCGTGACTGTTGAAACCATGTATTTTGACCACAGAGAAGAAAAAATCAACAGAATCACTGCTTTCACGGGTTACATGATCAGATAAAACTGCAGAGAGGAGATCAATGTATTTTTGACCACAGAGAGAGAGGGAGAGGAAGAGAGATAGAGGGAGAGAGAGAGAGAGAACAATTTGAACACTTTGAACATTTTTTTAATTGCAAAGGCCACCGACCTATCTGCAAGGAGGTCAAAACAATTTAAATATATATCTCCCTCACACACACTCACAGAGAGAGAGAGAGAGAGAGAGAGAGAGAGAGAGAGAGAGAGAGAGAGAGAGAGAGAGAGAGAGAGAGAGAGAGAGAGAGAGAGAGAGAGAGAGAGAGAGAGAGAAGAAGAAGAAGAAGAAGAAGAAGAAGAAGGAGAAAAAGAAGAACAAGAAAAAGAAGAACAAGAAGAACAAGAACAAGAACAAGAAGAACACGAAAAATCTTCAACACCATCATCACTATCAATTTCTTCTTATTTTGGGGCTTTAGGTCCCTACCGCGAGCTGCGTATCTGGGGACTAGAAGGATCATCATCATCATGAAATTCACTTTTATACCGTGGACATGTTACGCTAAATTTGCGAAATTGCCAGTTTCACGAAACAATGTAATCGTTTTGTCTGTTTCTCGTAAATCATTGGAACGTTTGTAAAGACAATCTCAGCACTTTAGTCCGTCTGTGTGTCTTTTGTATTCTGCACGTGTCAGTTGCACGTGATCGTGCGCGTGAGCTCGTACATACGCGTCCTCACAAGCAGCTGTAAGTGTAGATGTAGGCCTACCAGAACAGTTTTTGTTTTGTTATTCCATTCCGGATTGAAAGAGGTTTACAAATGATATGCAAAGCCTCACTATACAGCATGAAAAACATTTTAATATTTTACATTCTATATCTGAAAACTTAAGCAAATACGCATAGGCCTACGCATCTTTATTGAATGCAACGTTTATTGAAAAGACAGTACACTGAAGAACAAGCACTGGACAACAGACGCTGCACTTGCAGCGATGCGCTCTTCTGGTGACTTCACAGGGATCCATCTATTGAGACAATACAATACAATACATTACAATACAATACAATACAATACAGTGCAATACAATGCAATATAATATATACAATACAACACAATGCAATACAATATGTATTATGTATTATTCGTAATGTGGAGAATCATCTTGAAGCAGCTCGTATAATCGATATCCTCAAGAAGACTTGTGGTCTTGTAACACGCAATAGAGACAAACAGTTAGATGTTTACCGTTTTTATTTTTTCGTTTCTTTCTTCAACGAAGCAAACAAACCTCAAAGACTCTCCAGGTTGTTTTCATCGCTTAACACTTCCGTGACGGGAACCTCCGATCGTAGGTTCAGCAGAACATATCTATCTGCTGGGAACCTCCAATCGAAGGTCCAACGGTCTAAGGTACAAAACTGCCTACTATACCAGCGGACTTTTCTTGTTTGATTTCACAGTTACTTCCCTTGTAGATGTAGGCCTACCAGAACAGTTTTTGTTTTGTTACTCCATTCCGGATTGAAAGAGGTTTACAAATGATATGCAAAACCTCACAATATAGCATGAAAAACAATTTAATACTTTACATTCTATATCTGAAAACTTAAGCAAATACGCATAAGCCTACGCATCGTTATTGAATGTAACGTTTATTGAAAAGACAGTACACTGAAGAACAAGCATTAGACAACAGACGCTGCACTTGCAGCGATACGCTCTTCTGGTAACTTCACAGGGATCCATCTATTGAGACAATACAATACAATACATTACAATGCATTACAATACAATACAGTGCAATACAATGCAATATAATATATACAATACAACACAATGCAATACAATATGTATTATGTATTATTCTACCATAATAGAATACAAACTAGTAAGTTTGTTTGAAAAGGTTATAACAGACAAATAGTGCTAAAGTCATCCACTTTCAAAACGCCCACATGCTGCTTCGCCCCTCCCCCCCTCCTCTCCTGCCCCCCCCCCCTCAGATAAGTCTCTGTAACTAGAATATACCAAATACCAAAATACCTAACAACGTATAATCCCAATCACTACGAACAGCATTTACCATCGTGTCCTGTTTCAATCACTCTGTATAAAAGTGTCACAACTAATATTAGTGTATAATAACAAGCCCTCTGTGTGGATCTGATAGGTGCATAACCCCAGCATTGAAATAATTCCGATCGCGCTATGGTCTCCAGATCCTGGCGGATTGGAGCTGGTCATGACGTCCCAGTCTTCTGGCTATATTGTCATGGGAAACAGGAGTGGAACTTTTAAAAAGTACATACCTGTGTCTGTTGGATATCTTATGTTCAGCTTTAAACTACTTGTGCGTGAGCACATTGTTTATTTGTGGTGCACTGATGATGTCAATCACCGAAGATATAAATGCTGGAGTAGTGTTACTGGGCGTAATGTGGAGAATCATCCTGAAGCAGCTCGTATAATCGATGTCCTCAAGAAGACTTTTAATCTTGAAACACGCAATAGAGACAAACAGTTAGATGCCAACGACCGTTTTTATTTCTTTTTTTCTTTCTTCAACGAAACAAACAAACCTCAAAGACTCTCCAGGTTGTTTTCGTCGATTAACCACAGATTCACAGACGTGATTTTCCGCATGTGGAATTGCTCAGTTGAGAACTACTCCATATTCAAGCATCACCTGGAGTGCAACCTGCTGAGAGAATGTGAAGATGGACGAGATGAACATGAACACTGTTCTTTCAGCAGTGAGCACTGCCAGGGACTGGTGGCCATGTGTGGACGATGTTACAAATTCACTGCAACATTAGACCTGTTGAATGAATTTTTTAACACCACCAATGAAATGTATTTGCACAACGCGGGCAATGAGCATTGTAAGGCACACGGGGGTGGAGCTGTTGGTTTCCCCTCATGTGTGTATGAACCACACAACCATCTGACAAAAATATCTGGAAGGTTTTGGATTTTTGAAGTGCTGTCAGTTGGCATACAAATAGCCAAGCCATCAGTGCCTGTATTTTACGAACCCACAGCGCAAACAGCAGATAAAACGGTCTTGTTTCATCATTTTGATAACAAGCATTTGTTTTCTTTATACGAGAAATTTACTGTTGTGTTGGACTTAGAGAAAATGAGTGTTTTTCACGTTTCCACGATTCGCTCTTGTACAAACGTTGGGTCAATTTGCAACAAGTTTGGGGTAGTTTGTGAAATTAGGACCAACACGACTACAGCTCATTCTCCACACAGGATCTCCTCAGCAAGTGTTGAGGAGTCGTGGTCAGCAAAATCATATCATTTTACACAGTGCCAGGATGGGGATGTAACAACCAAACGTGTGTCCTGTGGTTCTGGCAGACACAAAGTGTGCCTACAAAACTTTGCCTTTAACTGTCACTTCTCTGATCGCAGATCAAGTTTTTACCTGTTCAATTCCACAGAACACAGTGCCTTTCTGCTCTCTACATTTACCTGCAGTAACAACGCCTTTATCACTGTGTCCTATACCCTGGTGTGTGATTTCACAGCTGACTGTCCAGATTTCAGTGATGAATCCTTCTGTCAGTACCCAGTGTGTGGCAAGTCTTCTTTCATGTGTTCTAATGGTCAGTGTGTCTCCTACAGCAAGGTGAGTGATGGCGTTACGCAATGCAAAGACAATTCAGACAAAGAGCTCCTAGTGAATAAATGGTTTTCGCAACTACGCATCCCATCCCCAGTGTTGATAAACTTTGATGGAGCTTTGTTTTTCAAAGTGACACCTATGTTAATAAATGACACCTGTCCTGACAGTCACTACCGTTGTCCCGGTGAGTTTAACGACTGTCTGCCCATCTACACGCGTTGCAATGGGATGTATGACTGCACAAGACATGAAGATGAACAATGGTGTGAGGAGACCAGTTGTCCAGGACTTCTCCAGTGCAGGTATTCTTATCTGTGTGTTCACAGTGACCACGTCTGTGATGGCTACGCTCATTGTCCACAGAATGATGATGAACTATGGTGTGAAATTCGCTGTCCTGTCACCTGCCTTTGTCAAGCCAACTCTTTTCTCTGCCCTAAGCCATTCAATGCATCAGTCTTCTCTAACCTGCGCTCCTTGGATGCCTCTGGTTCAGGGATGACACCGTCCGACATGAGATTTAGTTTCTTTCTTGTTCATCTGATTCTTGCAAACTGCTCTGTGACAGAGCTGCCTGAAATGAAGATGTCAAATGTGATATTTCTGGACATAAGTTTTAACAAATTGAACCATTTCAACATCAGTTCTATTGTAGGATCAAAAAACTTACAAATATTGTCCATGTCTCATAATCCTGTAACATCGGTCTTTGCTGATCATTCCTCTGATGCTAAGCACACAATGTTGATGTCCGTAGACCTATCATACACAACACTTCAACAGTTTGATTCTGAAGTATGGACAATATTTTCTCGTTTACAGAAGCTCAACTTAACGTTTACTAGCATTCACACAATAGACTCAAATGGTTTTCAGTACATTCCTCGTCTTACAAAACTGTACATAGAAGGCAGTCCTGTGAAAACGTTTCCTGATGATGCTTTCAAATATCTTTTACATCTACGTCTCATATCAACACATAATTACAAATTTTGCTGTAAACAGATTCTTCCCCCTACCTTTGATGGAACCTGTGTTGCCCCAAAAGATGAAATATCGTCCTGTGAAGATCTCTTGCAGTCATTGACATACCGTGGGTTTCTGTGGCTGATGGCCTGTCTGACCATATCAGGCAACATCTTTTGTTTCTGTGCACGAGTATTTGCGAAAAAGACGACTTCCTCTAGTGGTTTCACTGTCTTTGTTACCCACCTGACCATGTCTGACTTTCTGATGGGAGCTTACGTCACTGTTATAGGAGCGGCTGATGAACACTATCGTGGTAGATATCTCTATCAGGATCAATCCTGGAAGAGAAGTGTGACCTGTAAGATGGCTGGCTTTATCTCTCTGTTGTCCAGTGAAACATCAGCTTTGTTGATCTGTATGATTACTTTGGATCGTTTCATTGTCCTCTGTTTTCCATTCAGTTCCTGGAGATTCAGAACAACATCAGCAGCATTGGTTTGTGTGATGACCTGGCTGGTCGGGTGGTTTCTGGCCCTGTTGCCTTTACTTCCAGTGATGTCACACTGGGACTTCTATGGCCAGACAGGAATATGCATTCCACTGCCTGTTTTAAGGCATGGTTTTAAAGGAAAGGTGTATTCTTTTAGCGTAATGATCGTCCTTAACTTTGTTTTGTTTGTACTGATCTCAGTTGGTCAGGCATCAATATACTGGTCAATACAAAGCAATACTCTCAAAACCAATACTACTCAAGTCTCCAAAGACATGACTATTGCACAACGCCTAATCATTATCGCAATGACTGACTTCATGTGCTGGTTTCCCATCGGACTGTGTGGAATTCTGGCGTTGTCTGGCATTCCTATCTCTGCAGATGTAAATGTGGCCTTGGCAATATTCATTCTGCCTCTAAACTCTGCCATTAATCCTTTCATATACACGTTGAATATGTGGGCAGAAAAGCAAAGACAAGCAAAGGAGTCAGAACTTCTAAAGTGGATGGAGTCTCATGCTGATTTGATTAAAACATATTGATATCGTGCCTGGTTAGTTGCGAAGCTGATCCAGCAATCCACACCCAACAGATAACTGAAAATAAAATCACATAGACATCCTTTCCAATAGTTTTAAGGTATACACATTCACAAGCCCTTAAGACAATTGATAGATTCCATTTTGTCAACGATCCATTAAATGTAGAGTTTAGAATAACCGTGAGGAGAAGAATAAGGAATTCAATATTTTTGTGTAACTGGGTATAGAGTTTACTCCGTGTCTCTTTGTTCTTGAAAATAACATTGTCAATGACCTTTTTTTATTTTATCAATGTCCCATGTTCTACGCTGTTAAAATGACTTGATGCTTTGGCAGACATTATATGTATGTATACTTCAGAACCTATAAACTATAAACTGTGTACTGTTGGTACTACGTGCACTCATATTTTTTTAATTCGCGTTATGGGAATGTTCGTGATTTCATTCAAGAAGTATTTTTTTAAAGTGGTTCATTAAGCCATTTGCCAAGCGATGAGTAATAATTTTCTCAGAACCTTTTTGCACACTGTATGTATTAACATTAAAATGTATCATTCTTATTTTAGTAATTGCATTCTCAGAGTAATTATGTTAAGGAACTGGTTTGATATCAAAGGATTTTTGTTCACAACTTAACAATTTAAAATTTGGAAACTTCTGATGCAGTTCGGGCTAGTGCTGGTCTTTTGACAATGAATTAGTATAATATGTTGTGAACTAAAATGAGATTAAAATAGTACTTTTCTGGGTACAAATTATAATAAATAGAATTGTTAAATTCTTCTGGCCATGACAGGCAATAACTGGATTAAATCTACCTTAGATTATAACATGCTGTCGCAGATTTTCCCCAGAATTCGTTGGTAAAGAAAGACGAAGGGAACCTGCCCAAAGTGAATATTACAGGGATCAGGGCCATGTGTCCGGGTATAGAATTTCTCACTGACCCAGACACACTGGAATTTCAAGTTGAAGAAGACGACCATCTATATGAAGACATGGAGTCCGAGATTAAGGTAGCATATTTTGGCTCTTCTGTGGTCAAATACTATTTCCGGCTAAATAGTATATTTTGCAAGCTCCTCTTGCAAGTTAAGCAATACATCAGAGTTCACCTTCGTCGCCTTCAGTACTGGTGTGACTCTGTATGGTGGGCAACTTACATTCGTCTGCCCACTGTTGGGTTCAGGAATCCAATGTCAAGTTTATTTATCAAATGTAATACACATGGCTTGGAAGAGTACATTTATCACGTGCGAGAGAAGATTGGAATAGCCCATATAAACAATCCACAGGTTACTATAGAATTCGTCGAAGTCACAGACTTTGAAGTCCCCATTATACATTTTGGGATATACTCTGGGTACATGATACTCTTAAACGCTTGCATGGACTGCATACTTTTTCCCATTCACCAACTGTGCCCTACTTGCTTGATTAGAGGAGAACTAAGAGGTCCTGTTGGGCATGTGATCATTTTCAGTCTTGTACAGACATATGACGTTATGAGTTGTCCATCAGCAGGGTTAGTCATAAAAGATAGAACAAACCAAACGACCAAACAAACCAGTGTCTGCTTTGACGATCTTACCCCATCAAGGGTTTTCCCTACTTCACAGCTGTCGTTTTCATTACGCCGACCTATATTTGCGAAAGTCTACTTTTCTACTGTTCCTGAGCCTGAACAACCTGGTGAGTTGTCCAGTGGCTTGTTCAACTGCTCTGTGCCTCACTACTCCCTGTTCCAGGACCACCTGCACTGTAACCTGATGAAGCAGTGCGAAGATGGACGTGATGAAACAGAGCACTGTCCTTACAGTAGTCCTCAATGCCAGGGACTGGTGGCTTCCACTGGGAAATGCTTCTCACTGATCAGGAAGAGCACGAAGACCTATACAACCTACACAGAAACTGGATATGTCTGTAAAAGTGTGAATGCTAGGATTATTTCGATAAAAACTCGGCAAGAACAAACTGATCTTTTACACTATGTCAACAGATATGAAAAGTTTAATTTTGTTCTCGGTTTGATCTGGGACTTGAATTCTAAACCGTTCATGTACAGAATGCTAAGTAAGTGGTCTGACAACACAATTGCTTATAAAAATCTCCATTTCGCTTTTAAGTATATGGGAAATAGTAAGTACCCATTTTATTTTGCAGTATCAAAATCACTACGAATACAGTTCTACCGGTTTGCAGATGTAATTCAGACACCTTTAGTTATGTGTGAAATAGATGTGACTTCATTCACACATTCTCAGCCCCTAATTCCCTTTCATTATTGTAAATCGACAAAATACATACATAAAAATACACGACAGGTTTTGTTTGTTCGTCAAGATGGAGATCTGGCACACACGTTCTTGTTTCATTGGAGTAAAATGAATGGGAAAACAGCAGAATTTGGAAATCTATACTTTTCAAATAACGTGGGTGATATTAACAACGTGTCTTTATCTTCCTTTAAATCAGCCAAAGGAAACTCCCTCCCCACAGTGTTTTCCTGTGATGATGATTCCACAACAGTCAATTTCTCTTTTGTCTGTGACTCCAGACAGCATTGTCCTGATAACAGCGATGAGTCATTTTGTCAGCATCCCTCGTGTCAGGGCTTTCTGTGTGACAATGCTCAGTGTGTGTCACACAGCCAGAGATGCAACAAATATTCAGACTGTGTGGACCTTTCTGACGAGAAAGGATGTCAATCACCTGGCTTGGAAAACGTTTATTTACTCAGTGGTGACAGCCGCCATTCACAAATGATTTATCACGTCAATCTGGACGGTAGCGGTTTCCTTACTTGGCAGAGAATGATAGAAGAGGACTCTTGTCCTGACACTCACTACCCTTGCTCCGAGGAACGACACTTCTGTCTGCCTGTGTACACCCGATGCAACGGATTTAACGACTGTGTTCATGCAGAAGATGAACAGACCTGTGAGGTGATCACGTGTCCTCATTACTACCAATGTCTGGATTCTACAGTCTGCGTGCATGAAGATCATCTGTGTGATGGCTGGGGTCAGTGTCCACAGCAGGATGATGAGCTGACCTGTGACATGACCTGCCCGGAAGGATGTGTCTGTCAAGGGGATTCCTTTGTGTGTAGTCAAACATTCCCTGCAGATGTCTTCTCTCGACTTCGCTATGTGGATGCCACCGCATCAAGAATGCTGTTAGCTGACTTTTCACACAATCCGTACCTTATTTATCTGAGCCTTGCTCATTGTTCTGTTCATAATTTGACAGGTCTGTCAATTAAAAACCTACGGTTTGTGAACCTTCCTTACAACGTTCTAACAAAACTGAATGTGAGATTTTTTCTCGATCTTCCAAATTTGAGAACTGTATCTCTGCAAAGCAATCCTCTACAGAACATAACCAATGAATCTTCAAAGTTTGTCCACTATGAATTGAGGCAAATAGACGTGTCCCAAACAAAGCTCACCACGCTTGATAATGATATTACTACCCATCTACGGTTTGCAACATATCTTAACGTGTCCTTTTCTGAAATACACACCATTGGGTCAACAGGTTTGAAAGGCATGCCACACCTCGTGGAAGTGGACTTAAGAAGAAACCAATTGAGGAACTTCCCACTGGATTTATATTCAGGGTTGCATAGTCTAAGGTTTATACATTCGTCAGATTACAGATTTTGCTGTGTAGACATACTTCCCAAACAACAAAGAGAATCCAAGTGTTCAACATCAGAGGCTGTACTTCAATCATGCGGGACACTTCTACCATCAGGATTACACTTAGGTTTATATTGGCTAGTGTTTGTGACAGCCGTTTTAGGGAATGTGTTGTGCTTTGCGATTGCAAATAAAGTCAAAGAACTTTCTGGTCGCAAGTTTTTGCTGATCATTACCAATACGCATCTTGCTGGTTCATGCATGGGATGTCACGTTGCGATTGTCTTGATTGCAAACCATCTGTTTCAGGGGGAATACATCTGGTTTGAAAAAGCATGGACCAGCAGCGTCACATGCAAGGTCAGTGGTTTTCTGTTCATGTTGTCACAACAAGTGTCCGTATTTACCATTGTATGTATCAGTTTGGATCACTGGCTGTGTTTGTCCTGTCCAAGCTGTTTGTTGACATCTCAAAAATGTGTGATGATCATGACTGGTGCAGTGATGTGGCTTGTTGGCATCCTCTTGTCTCTAATACCTTTTCTGCCTGGACGGTCTCACTGGGGTCTTTCAGGCCAGTCTGGTCTGTGTCGGTTGGCGCTGTTTCAACACTACCAGTCCTATAACAAGTTTGCCTGGTTCAAAGTGACCACAGCAACAAACTGTATCTTGTGCACGGTGATTGTAGTTTTCCAGTTCCTTACTCAAAAGAAAACACCTACCTACAGAATCATGTTAGACCCAAGCAAGAGGTTTTTGTATTCCTGTGTCCAGCTGATGAACAACGTGACTATGAAGGAGGGTGTGTGTTGGTTTGTGTTTGGCACGGCTACACTGTTGGCCACATGTGGTGTGGGTGGGTCAGACAAGGTCCATGGCAGTTTGATAGTGTTCCTGTTGCCACTCAACTCTGCCCTTAACCCAGTGCTCTATGTGTGGACTGCACTGACACAGCACAGAGAGACAACGCGAGAAGATAAGCTGGTAAAAATGCTCATATCAAAACATATAGTATCTTCGAAAACAAAATAAATATATCATTTGGTTTAAACAACTGATTTTATAAACACAATTTCATGCAGATACAAATATATCTCAGCGCAAGAGTACAACAAGCTAAAGCTTATGGGCGTACTCAACAACATATTATTCAAAGAATAATCTGGAGCAGTGACAAATCCCGAAAGGACAAAATGCCATCAGTGATTTATACACATGTTTTAGTTGATTCACCAAGAAATCAATGGTAACTGTAAATGTTTAATGGCTTAGGGCTATAAGAAATAGCACTAAAAACGTCCTTTATAAATAAATAAATAAATAAATAAACAAATCAATAACGCAGATGTGCGCACGAACACACCATGTTAGAACTTAGAAGAAATATATCACTATTCCATGTAAACGTTTCATAACCTGGGCCTGTATTCACGTTGAGATAGCATGAGACTTAGCATCATGCTAACTTAGAAGCTCTTCCAAAAGTCCTATTAAATCCTATAGGACATTGGAAGAGCTTCTAAGTTAGCATCATGCTAAGTCTCATGCTATCTCAACGTGAATACAGGCCCAGGGTAATAATGTTATAAGTAATAGGCTCTGGCCCCCATTCCTTCACGCACATCCAGATAAGTTATGCTCTTTCATTCATTGGAGCCTTGTGAAGCTCCGCCCCTTTTACTCATTCATTTGACATGGCCTTTGTTGTCGACGGGGCTATAATTTTAATCTTAATCCTAATTCATTCATCCTAGCTGTTGATTAATAATAATAATAATAATAATAATAATAATAATAATAATAATAATAATAATAATACAAATTACAAATTTACATATATTTGAATAACTTCCAAAGTGTTTAACATATCGTCAACAAACTCCCTTCAGACCTGGGCCAACATAAGGGCTACAATATCCAATAGTTAGTTTTGTGACGTCACTTCCGGTTTGGGCTATTCCATGAACCAAATAAAAGCTGCCTGACCATAGCTGTGGCACTTCCGGTTCGGACTTCCGTTTGGGTTTTATGCCAGAAGTGTTGCAAATCTACTTTGTGGTAAATTCTGAAAACATGAACGATTTCGCGGTTTTTCAGCCATATTTTGCCGACAATACGGCGAAATCATTTAATAGTTGAAATTGCACATACCCATAAGGTTCTGCAACTTTTCTAAAAATGTCAGCCTAATCCGACAAAAAAAGGGGAAGAAAAAGAAGAAAAAGAAGAAGAAGAAGAAAAAAAAGAGGAATTTTGATGAATGCAATAGTATTCTCCTTTAGGGAGAATCCTAATAATACTGAACATTTATATAGCGCTTTACTCCCTTTGCAGGGAGCTCAAAGCGCTTTACATGGACAATAAAACACAACTAAGTTAACAGAATACACATAAGACTCACTACAATCAAATCAAATCATTATAATTAATCCTAGCTCTTCCATCCGTCCCTGTGAAACACAGAATGGGCCTTATAACTCCGCCGTTTTTCGACCGAATCGCTTCAAATTTGCTATTAGTCCTAACGTGGCAATGGCACAAAGACACTGAAAAGAAAAGACTAACATCCTGTCTCTTTTCCCTATATGAGTAGTGAGGACAGAAACACTGGTTATGTCCCTTAAAAACAGTACACATTTACACGTCGATAGGCCAGTTGAATTCTCCGTTCAAATTCCAGTCTGAGTTTTTAGATAGCCTCCACTGTGTGTGGTGTACTGTTCCCACTAATGATAACTCTATCAGCCCGGTTCGCCGTAACTCTTAAGTAGTCCATCTTACCCTTTTAGAATCTTTGGATGGCAACGGCAACCAAGGCGGCCGTGTTATTTGCGCGGTTTGGCAAATGCGCAAAATGAGTATCCACCGGCTTCACGGCACCTGTATCTCCGGTATATTTAGACGGATTGCCTTCACATTTAGCAGGGAGATGACCTGGGAAAGTGACTATCTGTGTGCCAAACTGGAAGTGATATGCGACACTTGACCTTTTCACAAACCGCAGCGAAACGAGACCCGACATTGACTCAAAATTTGGAACGTGCATGACCAGGGATAGTGACTATCTTGGTGCAAAATGTCAACAGCATCCATTCATAAACGCGCGCGATATGAGCCAATTTACATTTGCGCGGACCCGTCATTTCAAGCCGTCCGCAACAAACAGTTTACACAGAAAGAACTAAGTACTGGGCGCGCGGGCAAGAAAGGGGGCTGGAGAGTGGAGATTGTTTTAGCGAAGTACAATATCCCGCTATTCACCGAGTGAGAGCAGAAATTACTTTAACGAGGGACGGGGTGGAACGGGATGAGAGAAGAAGATGGAAGGAGGGAGAGAGACAAAAGTAATAATATAATATTTCGCGACCCGGCAAAACCGGTACTCAGCATTACCGGTACTTGGCGTTAACTAGCGTTTGTAGTAGCTTATTATTTAACAAAGCCCTGTTCATAACCACAAAATGATATTACAATATTATAAGAAAAGAAACTTGCTTGAAATCTTCATGACTTGCACACACACACACTAACAGAGTACACACCACGGGAGACCGGGGCTGGTCCGCCCTCAATAAAGATGATTTTGACTTGACTTGACTTGACTTGACACACATTAACCAGTAGGGGAGACCGGGGCTGGTCCGCTCACCAGGGAAAGTCCGTCAGTTCGTCTTTTTTGCTAAGTGCTTTGCTCTAGAATCATTTAGAGCACGTGATAGCCACACGCTATCCTCCCGCCATGTCCTGTGTAGGTTTGGAGGATGTGCATCAATTTGAGAAATGTTCAGAGCACACACAAAACTAAATGATGTGATTTTTGCTATTTTTTGTAACAAATGAATCCATGACTTAATTTCGGTTTTCAGTTGGGGTTTTTTAGAGTACCAAGGGGGGTTGCGTACCCCTCAACATGACGCAAACGATGACGCACGCATGATGTGATTTCTCTACAATCTCTACGATTTCAAGGGGGGGGGGGGGGGGGAGTACGTGTGTACCCAACCATGGGGCAGACCTGTTAGTACTCTGTATGAAGATAAAGTTTGGGTTTTGATATTGAAAGGATGCTTAGTAGGCCTAATTGAAGAATCTGTACGATTCTGGTTTATATTAAGCATAGTCATGAGGGGTGGGGTGGGTGGGTGGGGGCAGCCTTAGGGCAAAACGACATCCAGCTAAAACAATGCCACATGAGAATGCGAAATGAGAAAAGTCAATATGACAATAAGACAAAATGTGAAAAGGCGATCCAAGAAGTCAGGGGAGAGTCGCCGATTATGGACCGTCTCCTAATATGAACCACCCCCGTTTTGTCTAAGTCATACAACTCTTACAAATTTGAATGCTATAGAAGTGTGGAGTAGCTTAGCATAGCATTGCATAGCATAGCATAGCATAGCATAAATGGCACTATAGGCTATTTGTTTAGCCTTTTGCCCTCTAAATATGTTTTGATTTTTGTTTGGTTTGGCTTCATTCACTGATGACTACTAAGGCATCTGTGTTTTATTCCTTTAAATCTGTATATTAACTGAATACATTTTGTTTTTGAAAAACTTTGTCTATAATATTTTTGAATGAATTTAACGACTTTGCATTAACTGCTTCATCGGGAAGGTTATTCCATGCATTTATTACTCTGTTAGTAAAAATGTTTTGTGCTAGTCTGGTGTTAGTATCTTTTTTGTACAGTTTAAAGTTATGGCCACGGGTTCTATCACCCTCACAAAGAGTTAGTAGGCTGTTAGTAGTGGAATAATCGTATAAATGGTGACATATCTTATAAACTTCAACCATATCACCCCTGAGCCTTCTATACTCTAGGCTAGGTATCCGCAGATAAATAAGTCTTTCCTCATAGGTCATATCATTTGCACCAACAATCTTTTTTGTAAACCTCCTCTGAACTCCCTCTAGCATATCTATGTGTTTTCTCAAATGTGGATACCATACAGGATTTCCATACTCTAACATAGGTCTCATCAAAGCCTTAAATAAAGGAATCATTATAATTTTGATTTGTTAGTAATAGTGCTAACAAGCAGACCGGACATCCTGTTGGCTTTTAATACAATATTATTTATGTGAGGTTCGAAAGTCAAGCCCGGGTCCACAAACACCCCAAGATCTTTCTCAATATCTGTAGGTTCCAGCACCCGTTTATCTTCACTATCTTTCATATAATATGTATGCTTGGGATTATTTTTACTGAGGTGTATAACCTTAGACTTTTGACTATTAAATTTTATGAGCCAAGTATCAGCCCATGTAACTAAGTTATCAATGCACGTTTGAACTCTTTTTCTTGATTCATCATCGTTTTCTACGTTATTGTATGCCTTAGTGTCACCAGCAAAGATCTTCATATTACAGTCTACATAAGTTGGTAAATCATTTATAAAGTACAGGAATAAAGTGGGACCCAGGACACTACCCTGTGGGACCCCACTAGTAACGTCTACCTTTTTAGAACTAAATCCATTTATAGTTACATATTGTGTGCGCTCGCTCAAGAAATCCCTGATCCATCCCAACAGTCTTCCGCCTACTCCATAACCCGCTAGCTTCAAAATAAGTCTGGAATGTGAAACAGTATCGAACGCCTTCTGAAAATCTAGGTAAACAGCGTCCACTAGCCTACCTTCCTCCAGGCAGCCTATCCAGTCTCCCAAGGTGACTAACAGCTGTGTGACACAAGATCGTCCCCCGGTAAAACCAAATTGGTCTTTAGATAAAATATCATTCTCAATTAAATGATCACACAGTGCGTCACGGATAAAACCTTCAAAAAGTTTACAAACGATGGAGGTAAGGCTCACTTGGCGGTAGTTCCCAGGACTACTCTTATCACCCTTTTTAAATATTTGTGTAACTTGAGCTACTTTCCAGCTAGTAGGTAATTTGCCTACTAGTACAGATTTATTAAATAAAAATGTTAGAGGCCACGCCAACTGGTTAGACAACTCCCTCAGGACTCTAGGATGTATTTCGTCAGGTCCAGGTGATTTATCTTTTTTTTAAGGACTGTAGCGCTTTCAGCATTTGCTCCTGACTAATTGTGACTGAGTCAATCACTGAATTATAACTTGCTTTAGAATTTGGCGAACTATTTGCTGGGTCTGTTATAAAAACACTACCAAAAAACTCATTTAAGACTATTGCCTTATCCATATCTGTTTCAGTATAAGTCCCATCTTTTTGCCTTAATTTTGAAATTTGTTCTCTAGGTTTAGTCTTGTCAGATACATATTTAAAAAATACTTTAGGATTAGTTTTGGCTTCCTGAGCCAAAAGAGATTCTCTTTCCTTTACATGCTTTCTGGTAGCTTGTCTAACCTGGTTTCGGGCCCTGGCATAGAAGTCCCAATTTTCCTTGGTCGGGTATTTTTTATAGGTTTTGAACGCTTTCCTTTTCTTTCTTATCTTATCAAGGAGAGATGCTGGAAGAGGGTCCTTTCTGCGGGTACCCGTTTGGGATACCTTAATTTTTGGTATAAATTTGTCACAAGCTTCCACAATTATCCGACTCACATTCTCCCAACACTCATCCACAGTACATTCGTCCTTTAAAGTGCTAGACCAGTTGACAGATCCTACAAACTCTCTCATGCTGTCATATTTTCCCTTATTGACTAAATATTTAGTAGTAGCAGCAGTAAATCTTTTCCTTTTTACAAAATGTAAGTTAAAACATAAAACTGAATGATGGCTCTTTCCCAAAGGTGGTAAGTAGTCAATATCTGACACAAGGTTATCTTGGTTTGTTAAAATAAGGTCCAGTATATTAGGCTGCTGTAAGACTCTGTGGTGTGTTGGTTCTTTGACTTTCTGGAACAAGTAATTTTGATGGACTGTCTCTAAGAACTTAGTAGATGAATGCTCATCTCATCTCTTGCCTATTTCATGAGCCCAGTCTATCTCTGGATAGTTAAAATCCCCGAGTAAAACAATTTCTTTATCTTTAAAATCCTCCACCACTGCATTGATAAGTTGGTTTAATTTGTCATTTTGTTCCCTTGAACTGTTTGGTGATCTGTACACAAGAACACAAATAAACGTTTCTTTCTCTGGTGATGTTACCTTGCATACTATGTTTGGGGAAAACAAGCTCTTGTACTTATCCAGTGAATCTATCTCAAACCCCTCCTTTACAAAAAGACTTACCCCCCTTCCTTCCTTCACAGTAGTACAGTTATAGCCCTTCATAGCAAATTTAACAATGTCAGTACCTGGATTCTTGGGTAAAACCTCTGTTACTGCTATTAAGTCAAAATCTTTTTCATCAATTAGAAGTTCCAGTTCACTTAACTTATTTATCAAGCTGTCAGAGTTAGTATACATACATTTTATATGGCTTTGGTCATCAGCACCATTTGCCCTTGTGAATATATTTACATTTTGTACATTTCCACAAGAGTGGTTGTGCAGTCAATTTCCTTCCCTCTCCCCTCCCATCCTCCCATCCCCCTTCCCAACACCACCTGTTTTGCTTACAGAATCCTTGTCTTTTCCATCATCTTTCTCTGTGTCAGTACCCTTCAACTTTTCTCTCTCCTCCATGGTCACTATCTTCCCCCTGTATATAATGACATTTTCCCCTTTTTTCTTTCGATCTGTCAATTCCTGAGGGCCTTGTCATCTCTTCTTTCCCTCTGTGTCTTATCAGCTGAAATGCCCACTTTCTTGTACTTAGAGCTATCTTTTAGCCTCCAAGCTTTCCTGAGAATACTGGTGTGAGGGCTGGGGTAATCAAACACTACTTTGATAGGTCTGGGGCGTTTGCCTTCATCATCCCTGCGTTTGCCAAGGCGAACACAGTTGTCGTTGCCGACCATATCAAGATTGAGATCCGGTTGCACTTCTTTCAAAATCTCTTTCACTGTTTTAGTATCATGATCCCTTTCTTCCTCCCGGCTCCCCCCCCCCCCTCCCTCTCATCCACATTAAAGAGGACAATGTTATTCACGCGGTCCTCTTTCTCTCTTTGGTTTGCCACTGCCTCCTCCACAAGCACTTTAAGTGTTTCCTCTATCTTTGTATCTTTGTTCAAGATCCCAAGAATAATTTGGTTTTGCTGTTGCATGACTTTGACAATGTCTGTGAGAGTATCAATCTTAGATGAATGCTGTGAAATTATATCATGCGGGTCAGTATCATTTGAGTCCTCATCACATCTTGCACAGAACCATTTGACTCCTTTAGGGGCCTTGGCCAACATTTTGTACACTGCTGAATTCAGACCACAGCAGTTTTTGTCTTGTGAAGGACTGTGTCTTGTGAAGGACTGTGAGTCCACGAGGAGCACCGGTCGCACTGAATGCCTGAGACTTCTACCATGGCTTTGCACACTACACATGGACTAGGTGGGTCTGAGTCAAGGTACTCTGTAGGGGACGAGGCCTTTTGGTCTTTCGAACCTGATTTTCCTTTCTTTCTGCCTGCTTTTTGCCATGTCTGATCTTTCTCTGAAATGGCTTTCTGCTCGTCCCCATCCTGGCAGCTTCCCCTGCACTTTTTACGATCATCATTATGGCGGAAAAACTTGATGCGCGAAAACGGTAAGTCTTTATGTATTTCAGTGCTTTGCAGTTTACAATTTTGCCTGTGCATTTTTGTAGTCCAGGCGAAAAAAAGCTTGACCTTGTCTTGTGATATATATTAGGTTTTGATGTCGATCTAACATGATTTGAGGGTGCTGAATCCAAATCCGTTGGAGGCCAAGCTGTAAATGTTGGGCATTTTGAGTTATGACGTAATATTAAAAATGGCCGCCATTGGACTCTAGAGAACTGTAAAAACATGCACTATGTATCTAATGTTTAAAAAAAAAATACAAAAATAGTACAATTTGCTGAAATGATTGAAACTATGTGAACTGTATCCTATTTTAGTACTTATTAGCCCCCAGCCACTCTGCGGAGAGGGCTATCACGATCATTCGTGTCCTTTCATTTGCCTGGCAATTATTTTAAGAACCATGTCACAGGATCACTTAGAATTTGTGTTCTAAACTGATGTGCCCCTCAGTATGCCTTGTTGACCTTGACCTTTGACCTTGAGTATGTGATTTTATTGTATCAACTATACTTTTTCAACTTTTGCACTGCTGTCGTAAAATAAGCTATGTGGTGTTCTAAGCTAAGGCGCATAGAGGATATTGAATTACTGATACTTATTTTATGTCTATGCCTTTCATCTTAAATGCTTGACCTTGAATTTGCATTGAATATTTCAACTTTTTGTTTTAATATATTTTAAATCTCTGCAGTAATGGTCTCATAATTGGTATATTAGCCTATGGTTATATAGATGCTAACCTAAGTACCAATGACATCTTAACGCTTGGCCTTTGTTGCTATGCGCCAAGCAGTACAATACAGCGATCAGTGTCGATTTATAGGTGGGTAAAAGGGCCGACGTGCCATTGCATGGAGGGGTGAGTGAAGAAGGGAAAGAGTGGGGAAAGCATCAGAGGATTTGTTGGTGCACACTTCTTGCTTTTTCATTCATGTTAGAGAAAGATGTACTTTTAGTGGTCTCAGTGGGATTGCAGACTAATGTCAAGCAGCATGCAACCTCAAGAAGACAACTATTAGTGAATCAGTGGGTCTTCTTCCTGTCGGGGATTGTAGCACAAAATACAATGGCCACGTTCTTAGAAACACATATTATTATACAAATTATTATGCAAACATGTTGTTTGTGTCCTCAACGGGTGAAATGTCCACAATGCTCTCTTCATCATTTGATCATTTTCAGAATCTCTTATGGTAACTGTCATGAGACTTTTGCACACAAAGCCTCCTTTTATTTGCAGAATTATGTGCAGATGCGCCCATTGCTGCATTACAGATTTTTGATGGTCAGGGTCTCGTCTGGTGCCAACAATTATCCCAGTAGTAAATGTTGTGCAATAAGTGCTGACCCATGCATTTCCAGTTACAGTTGAAAGGAATGACATGTTGTTTAAAGTGAGTCTGCTTCCGCAAAAATGTCTGATTGCCTATGAGCTTAGAAGCATCGTGCTTCAAAGTTAGTCATACTTGGTGGAAGACCACTCTAACAAGTGTCATATCCAATTTCTGGTCAAAGTGAACACTTCCATGATGAGGCAATGAAATATTGTATCCATAGGCATGATACCAGTGTTTAGCTGGCATGGAGTTTTGTTATGTGGATGTATTAACGTGATAATAATAGCAGCGTCAGCAGCTTCTTAACGATGAAACTAATAAGAGTCTTGATTATCCAGTCTTACCCTGAAAGGAGCTTTTGTATTTCATTACTATTGTAGTGTCCAGACTCTGCTCTAAACGATTACTCCCCCCACACACACACACACACCTCCCATCACCATTTCACTAGCCTGCCAATGCAACCAAGTAGCTCACCAGCATGATCACCCTCATAGCCAGGATTATAGTCCTTGTACTCCCTTCCCCTCCTTGTAAATTGCACAACTATCCAGTACAGCTGTTGTCACTGGCGAACGCATTGCACGTCTGTTCAGCCATTGATAACAGAGGCTGGAGGCATGGCCGGGAAGATACTGTACATAGGCACCATTCTTTGTTCCTGGCTGCTGGCGGGTTGTATTGTCTCTTGGGTGTTGTGTCCTCCATACTCAGGACAACCACTGATAATTGTGCTCATAAAGGCAATATCTTCGCCAGCCACTTGATGCAAATAAACCTGAAGTCTCGCTACAGATGGGACAGAGTTGACACTCGATGTGCTTTTTTGAAGTGCGAATTAAATGTTAGTCATCCTATTACAACAGTCTTCCAATAACGCCCAAATGAAACAAAAAGGGAAGTGAAATGCGACCCAGTGCCATTTTAGTGTATTCTCTCATTTATTCTTATAAGAGACCTTGGTTGCATCTTTAAAAATCAAATTACTGTCAACTTCTGGGGGACTTTTTGCCCCTAAGACAATGTGTGCTAGCTAACTTTGCTACTTTTACTTCAATTTACCTTTAAGTATATTTTATTTCGTTGTCTTTATTTAGTGTTCTTGTGCCCATAGTTGTTAAGATGATTTTACGACATAATAAAAGAGTTTGAACTTGAGTTTTAGTTTTTATATACCAGGTACCCCAAGATGTAAAATCTGTTGAAAAACTTAATATATATATTTTTTTTAAACTCCTGTTTTTACAGATCTTATCGCCCAGACTATTACTCAAGTATCTTTTTAATAATATAGCAGTTCAGCAATGGTGTGATAAATGATCACATGCCTGTCCCTCCTCATGCTATATTAGTTGAAGTGAAGGGTTTCCTGCTTACTGTTTAAAATGCTTGTTTTTATGTAAGCACTGTTTCTCACCAACTGAGTTTCTCAATATTGACCAGTGTTTTCCCCCTTTGTTTTAATACAAAATTAATTTGGCTTGCTTAGCTCATGTTCATCTCATTACTTTGACTACTGTGTCCATAATTTCATTAAGTTGTAGCTAAGTGAGAGAGAGAGAGAGAGAGAGAGAGAGAGAGAGAGAGAGAGAGAGAGAGAGAGTGTGTGTGTGTGTGTGTGTGTGTGTGTGTGTGTGTGTGTGTGTGTGTGTGTGTGTGTGTGTGTGTGTGTGTGTGTGTGTGTGTGTGTGTGTGTGTGTGTGTGTGTGTGTGTGTGTGTGTGTGTGTGTGCGTGTGTGTGTGTGTGTGCGTGCGCGCGCGTGTGCGCGCGCGCGCGCAGATGTGAATATGCAAGTGCTCGTATGTCTGAAGATATGTATGATTTTAGAATATTTCTTTGAAAGTCTATTTAGATTATTCCGTTTTGATGCTGAAGAATTTGTTTTCAGATGCTTTCTCTTGCATAGATTCTCATTTTATGCATATTAAAACCTGGTCCATATTAGGAACTCTGCCGGTCCATATTAGGAACCAGGGCCTCAAATATGGACCACTTGAGCTTTTTTTTTTTTTTAACTTTTTGTTACAGTTTGAAGAGTTATAGTTTAGATTGGCTGTGGTTTGGTTGTCAGTACTGATAGCAATAAACAGGAACTATCTACACTGAAATATATGGTTTTGTCTTTGAGATATTGCACTACATGGAAAAGTGGTCCATATTAGGAGACTCTCCCCTACCTGATGAGCGGCCTTCGGTACTAAGCTGAATTATGTGACACTAGGTATGCGGTTTTCTTTTTCATGCTGCAAGATCTGGGGTTGATTTTGAAAGTGAAAGGAGGAAGATCGGTCGAGGTGCGAAAGTGATAAAAATCAAACTAGGATGTCATGTCGTATTGAGTTTCTGAAAATTGGCGACTCCCAACGGTTCTTTTTACCAATGGCAATGTTTAGAAAGCTTTGAGCTTATAAAGCCTTTAAGATATCAAGACTGTCTGCAATTTCACTAAATCGTTGCTGTTTCAAATCTTGCCCATCCTTGTTTTATTGGGGGTTTTCTTTTTACTTTTGTTCACACGGTAGAAACCACTTTTTGTTTAAATACTGCTTATGTTAGTGTTAATATGTTTTATTAAACGCGCAATAAATAAAATAATGTATTTTTATATAAAGAGGCCAAACAATAAGTTCCAAATAAATGAATAAAATTATTCAGTAGTTGTGTTATTTTGTTTTTCCCTGTCTGTCTCTGTCGCAGTTTGTGTGTTTGCGCCTATCTGTGTCTCTGTCACACACACTACGCTCGCGAGCGAGCGCGTTATGTTGTGTGTGTATGAGAGAGAGAGAGAGAGAGAGAGAGAGAGAGAGAGAGAGAGAGAGAGAGAGAGAGAGAGAGAGAGAGAGAGAGAGAGAGAGAGAGAGAGAGAGAGAGAGAGAGAGAGAACGATCAACGAAAAATGAATGAACAACGCCATCTGCCCATGTCATATTGGGAAGGGAGGGGGAGAGAAGAGGGAATACATATAAACTACACAAACGTAATACATAACATTATTAAAAATGCGTTACAGACAGGCAGACAAACAGATAGACGGGCATATCAGACAGAACCGAAACAAATAGAGGTACAGACAGACAGACAGACAGACAGACAAGCAATAAAAAGAGGTGGAATAACACGCTGAGATGGTATCTTGGCGGTTATGCAAATCAGTCATTCCACACCCTTTTGTCAAAGTTTGTTTGTTGGGGGAGGGGAGGGGGGGGGGGGGGGGAGTAAGGGAGGTGGTATAGGAATCGGATTACAACCACAATCAACAGTCCTCTTCGGTTCGTCTTTCTGCCCCGTTGCATAGATTAAGGAAGAAAAAAGAATGAGAGGAGGAAGGAAGGAGGGAAGGAAGGAGGGAAGGAAGGAGGGAAGAGAAAAGGATAAGGAAAAATGTAAAGAATCGAAAAGAACATGTTTACCAACCGCGATCGTAGAGAGCGGATTAGTAATGTTTTCACTCGTGTCTGAGGCGGACTATGTTTGTATGTTTGTATGTATCCTCTCTAGCGTTTGAACGGATGGACTTAGGATGCTCAAATTTTGCATGCGGGTAGGTAATGGAGAGATCTAGGCCAAGTTCGATAATGAAGGTCATGGGTCAAAGGTCAAGGTCACTGGAGCCGAAAACGCTGCCGCGCGGTTGGTGATTTAGCGTCTCAACGCTCTAGTTTGTTGTTGTTGTTGTTGTTGGGGTTTTTTTTTTTTTGGGGGGGGGTGAGAATAGGGTCCGATGAGAAAGAAGGGAGAGAGAGAGAGAGGGAGGGGAATAAATGAGAGAGAGAGAGAGAGAGAGAGAGAGAGAGAGAGAGAGAGAGAGAGAGAGAGAGAGAGAGATGCTTGAAGCTAATGTTCTCTTCTCTGCATTCCGCTTCCAGGTCAGGTCATGATTTTTAGGACATCTACGGCCTCTTTAATGTCCTTTCACATTTTTGTTCGGATTATAGGCTACCTATATCTACAGCGTCGATGAAACAAAAGCTACCCGTATTATGTTGCCTACTATGCAAATTAAGATACTTGGTACGTTGGTACTTTATAGTCACAGAGGCGTCTCTGTGAAATTCGGGTAGCTCCCACCTGGAGAGCGTGTCGCAGCCAGAGGCGCGCCATCCATTTTTATTTATTATTTGCATGCGACTTTTGTGTGACTGATGAGCAAGGAACCGAAGGGGGGGGGGGGGGGGGGGGGGGTAATTTTTCCGTTGCTACTGGGTTTAAAACGTGTGCTAAGTGCATGGGCACACGGGACCTCGGTTTATCGTCTCATCCGAAAGACTCCACGTTCAGACCGTAAGGCCTAGTGTAGAGTGAGAGGAAAAATCGCCTGTACCCAGGTTCGAACTCGCGTTTATTGTATGCGAGGTGAACGCGTTACCTCTGTGTCACTCTACACAGCGGATATGAGCCTAGGGGGTGGAGGGTTGGGTGTGTGCGGAAGGAGTGGGGTTGGAGGCAGATATGTATGTCTTTAGGGTAAACCTGCTTGATTTTTCTACAGTCCCCAGGGATCCCAATCGTCCCGCAAAACAAGGGGTCCCAGGGACTCCTTCACTTACAGTATAGAGGGTCCTGGATGCAGGATAGAGGGTTCCAGTGGCATTGCAAATGCTAAACATACTGTTTCTAGTGCATCCCTGGGACCCCCTGCACATTCTTTTAGAGGATCCTTGAGAATTTCAGTGCTTCATAGACTCACAAATGGGGGTCCCTGGGAGCCCTGGTCCCAGACCCGACTCACGCGTGCATCTGCGATCATACGGGTGTCCAACTGTGACACTTGTGAGGCATGGTGCTCATGAAATACTACGGTCTAAACGAACCTGATAAAACCGCAACAGTGAACACCACGCCAACGGACTCTGTTCTGAGCGACCCCCCTCAGTTGGGCCCAAGTCCGTCCGGTGTGGCATTCTCAAAATGGATTTGTTCTCAACATGTCTGCGCATGTGCGAAATCGATCATGACGTACCATCAAATTTTATCTTTTGTGTATTCGACACTAAATTGACCCTAACCCTAACCCTATCCCTAACTCTTCGCACATGCGCAGACATGTTGAGAACAAATCCATTTTGAGAATGTCACACCGGCATCCTTTATTGATCTTTCTCTACGGATCTTCTCCAGGTCTGCTTTGGCCTTTCCACTTTTCTCTTCCCCTGCGGGTTCCAGTCCAGTGCCTGCATGGCGATGGTGTCCGCTGGTTTACGTAGGGTTGTGGCCTATCCAACCCCACTTGCACTTCTTCACATTTTGGCTGATGGAGTTCTGGCTAGCTTTCTCCGAGAGACTGGTGTTTGAGTTTGTCTCGGGCCACCTGACATTCACGACTTTCAGAGTCACAATTGCGTAAAAATGTCCCCATGAACGCACACGCGCGCACGCACACGCACACGCACACACACACACACACACACACACACACACACACACACACACACACACACACACACACACACACACACACACACACATACACACCACACGCACCACCACCACCGACCCCCAACCCCTTTCTGAAAACAAACTAGTAAGAAGCCCCTCAAAAAACCTCAACCCCACGTAAACTCAATCTTCCTGGGAAAGGGGCGTTACTCCTCCTAACTTCTTTACTTGATGGCAGACGACAGGAATTGGAGACGGCTGGAGGGCTGAAATAGGAGACTGGAGACGTGCAACTTTCAATGGTGTGGGCTAACCTAAACCCAACATTGTACTTACACAGGCTTGTTTAACAAGTGTCCCCATTGGGTCCGGTTTCACCAACGGTTTTAAGTTCGTGTGATCGTGATTCCGCTGCGAAGTTGTTTGTTTTAAGATGGAAGAAGAAGAAGACGAATTGTCAAGAAGCCACAATATTTTGTTGTTAATATATACTACTCAACAAATTTTAAGTACCAGCGCACAAAAGAAAAATGGCTTAATCAAATAATCTAAAATTTTGCAGTAGTTAAGTAATTCAATAACATCGCAAATTTCATTATATTCGCGGTATTACTTTAGATACATAGTGCCTCAACAAAGAACGCCACCCCCAAATTTGAAAGTCACAAAAGTATGGCTACTCAAAAAGGGGTCACCACTGTTTTTGGCAAGGCAGACAATTTACACGTCTCATGAACCCCCTAAGTTGTCAAGGAAACCCAGAGGAACTGCGCCAACATGACTACAGCTTATTGCTGGACAACCCCATTTTGACCAATTTTGAGTACCTGCGATTTGTGATTGTTAACTTAGGGGGTAAAGTTACTTGTTGAGCTAATGCTTCAAAACTAATAGCACGAGTGCATTGCTATTTTAGGATTTGGTGCACAAATAACTGATTTTAATGTGTATAAAACATAAAATGATTTGGTTCAGCCATTTTGGTTTTGCAGTCTTGTGAAGAAGAGTTACTAAACGTTTGTTGATCTCTGTATGCGTATCATAATTGGACACGAAAGTGAGCACAGAGTGTAACCAAATGTGTTGTGTTTCACGTGCACCTATGTTTTCTTCTGTAGACATCTTAAGGCGTGTGTACTGAGCAATAAAATATAAGGACCATTTTTGTAAAATCATGGACTTTTAAACTGCATTCAAAACACTGTTCATTGGGGACACGCGATGAAAAACACTCGTCACATTGGGGACACGTTGATGCAAAACAATGTTCATTGGGGACACACCAACTGTCCTCAATAAACACTGTGTCATTGCTTTTCACAAATCCATGATTTTACACTGTTCATTGGGGACACGTATGATTGTTCATTGGGGACACGTGATGTAAAACACTGTTCATTGGGGACACGTGATGTAAAACACTGTTCATTGGGGACACACATCTGGTCAACACTGTGCTCATTGGGGACACTAATGTAAAACACTGTTCATTGGGAGATCAACAATGTTAAACACTGTTCATTGGGGACACAAAATGAAAAACACTGAACCATTTTTATTTTTACGATGATTTGATTCTGTTCATTGGGGACACCAAATGAAAAACACTGTTCATTCTGGGGATTACGTTTTGAAAAATTAGCTGTTCAAATGGGGACACGTCTATGAAAAACACTGTTCATTGGGGACACAAAATGTCAAAACACTGTGTCATTGGGGACAGCAGCGATGTGCAACACTGTTCATTGGGGACACGGGATGAAAAACACTGTTCATTGGGGACACACGATGAAAAACACTGTTCATTGGGGACACTTTTGGAAAAGCCACACTGTTCACTTGGGGACACGGATGGCGTACACTGTTCATTGGGGACACGAGATGTCCCAAAACACTGAAACTTCATTTTTAGACACATCGATTTAAAACACTGTTCAAATGGGGACACGATTTGAAAAACCATCTGTGTCATTGGCTTGTGACACGTGATGAAAAACACTGTTGAGTAGGGACACGAAGAGGCAGAAGCAACACTGTTCAATTTTGTTGAGAGAGCTTGTCGATGAAAAGATTAAACCATGCTGTTATCGAGAGCTTGGGGAAGAAGACGAAGAAGACACACACTGTTCATTAAGAGAACTTGCGAAGAAGAAGACTGTTCAAAGAGGAGGAGAAAACTAATAAAACGCCCCAATACTGTTTGCTTAGAGAGCTTGGATGAAGGAAAAAAAGGAGACAAGCATTCAAGAAGAAGGAAAAGAAGAAGAATCCTGAGTAAACAGGAGGAGCAGAGGAAGCAGCAACAAGAAGACCCACATACAGCCAAGAGCACCGGCTAAATTTTATTGCACAAACGTACAGCACGCCTGGGCCGATGTCTACACCCGTGCGTGAGGTAAGTTAATGTGCAAAACAATCAAAGTGTATGACACAAGCGCATGTGCTCATGTTTTATGCCTCTTAAATTATACGCATCACGAGATCAGACAACAGTTAACAACAGTTCTTTAAAGACCGCAGAATTCAATCCTGGTCAACCAAATCATTTTATTTTTTCACACAAATTTCATTCATCATTGGTACACTCTCCACACTAAATATAAAATTGCATTCGGGTGTTTCGTTTTGAAGCATTAGCTCAGGGAAACATTTCAATAACACAATTTTCTTAATTAGCCTAAATTGTTAACAATGACAAATACCAGCTCCTCAAAAAGTGTCAAAATAGGGTGTGTCCACCCAAACAGCTCATTTTATCTACTACTAGTTGTGCAAACCAAACTGGCAGTAAATAGCGCAGGTGGTTCCAGAGACACTCGTGCCGTTTTCTTGCCTTGCCAGGCCCGCCGGTGCACGCCGAAGTTGTCTGCCCCGTGCATCCTGGAGTAGCCGACTCTTGTGACTTTGCTCCAGACTGGCGTACGGAAAGTTTGTCAGCGCGTCAAAGGAGATGGGGCCCATGCCACAAGACTCTCAAAGCCAACTTAAGATTTTAGTGATCAAATCAACCATTTACAAGCTATCCAAACATCTTCAAATTTGGAGATGATTTGAATAAGCCATCTTACCAACCAAATGTGCTTGTGAAAAAGTGGTACTTAACTTTTGTTGAAACTAGCATACAATACAAGAGGCAGAAGCAAGAAAAGGCGCAAACTTTTGACTTGAGAGAGCTTGTCGAAGAAGAAGATTAAACCATGCTGTTATCGAGAGCTTGAAGAAGAAACCGAAGAAGACACAATATTGAATTGTTACAAGAATGCAACAACTGCGAAGAAATAAGAAAGAGCAAAGAGGAGGTAGAAAACTAATAAACAGCAGCTTACAATACTGTGAGTTGCTTAGAGAGCTTGGAGCTAACAGCTGAGGACCAAAAAAGGAGATGAAGTCCCATTCAAGAAGAAGAAGGCAACTGAAGAAGAACTGTGAGTAGAAGAGGAGGATACAGAGGAAGCAGCAACAAGAAGACCCACATACAGCCAAGAGCACCGGCAAAACTGAAATAGGGCATCAAAAAAACGCCGAGCAGCACTGCTGGGCCGTCAATCGCCATCGTCAGTCCAGTGTTGACAGTATTATGATGTCTCAGCTGCAGTGGCCCCCGATGAAGGACAGGCGACGATCTGCTGAGACTGGCCACCTTCTTCATGTTTCAATGCCTTCCAGAATATCCCCACCTAGGAAGGTAATAAACAGCGGGGCCGTTTTGGTAGTTGTAAGGCCGTTTTCATTAGTGATAGTTTGGTTTTCCGAGTAGGCCCATTTTCGTAGGGGCCGTTTTCTCCGGTAACCCACTCTAGTCGTTAAAAAAAAAAAAAACACAAAAAAAACCCACCAGATTATCTGACGTTTTCGTTGAAATTCAATTAATTCCCATAATAATAATATGAGTGGAGTTGTTCACAGGCAGACAGACAGACAAAAATAAAAGTGTAAATATGTTTGTTTTTTATCCCCAGTGTTTATATCCAAAGTTGGATTCCTGCCGGGATAAAAAAAATCAAGATCAAGAGAGAAAAAAAAGAAGATAATCCTACGCAAGGTCAAAGGGAAACAACACAATACTTCACTTTCCTTTCTCCTCTTTGCTTCTCTCCCTTGCTATGAAAGAAACTTCCGCCTCAGAAGCGAAACATCAACATGTCGACTGCAAACAACACACTATTTCTAAGCAGCCAGTCAGCGACAGTTGGTAATATTCACAAATATACCCGTCTGCCTGTTCGGTGTTGAAGACAGAAAACGGACGTCGATAGCAAGTGCAGAGCACACCGAACATGGTATACCAGTTCAAGTTCAGCCTATACCTGTATCGGCCCTCGCGTTTTATTATTTTATTTTACATTTTATTATGAGTGGCGCTGGTTACTTTTGTTTTCTTTTTTCTTCTTCTCACATGCCTACTGTATCTCTTTGAAAGAGGCCCGTGATGCGCATGCATATACACCTCAGTGGGAGACACACACACACACACACCGCGGGTCATTGGCGAAGGATGTGCCTGGCGCTGGCGCTGCCCCAGACAAGCACGCAACAACACAGAAGTTTATTATACAGAAACACTCCTGCGTTGACATAACTCATTTCTCCGTCAGTGTGCGTGTGTGTGTGTGTGTGTGTGTGTGTGTGTGTGTGTGTGTGTGTGTTTGTGTGTGTGTGTGTGTGTGTGTGTGTGTGTGTGTGCACGTGCGCGCGCGCGCGTGTGTGTGTGTGTGACAGAGAGACAGAGAGAGAAAGGAGAGAGACAGACAGACAGAGACAGAGAGACATTGAGAGAAGGTAACAGACACAGTTTTAGTAACACCTCATGTTTGCAACCCTGAATCTGAAAGTCTGCTCCTTTCATTTTCTTTTTGGAAGTAACAGAGTGTTGCTTCTCAGTTAAAATTGTAAATGCAAAAACAGGATGAGGTTGGGATGTCAAAATGACAGAAGCCTAGTTAACATAAGGGGGTTCATTTGATTTGGATGAAGAAGGGACATAAAAACATATTGCCCCCTCCTCATCCAACCAGTTACTATATACACACGCACATGCAATATCTCTCTCTCTCTCTCTCTCTCTCTCTCTCTCTCTCTCTCTCTCTCTCTCTCTCTCTCTCTCTCTCTCTCTCTCTCTCTCTCCCTCCCTCCCCCCCCCCTCTCTCCTTTCTACAAAATGTTATAAACTATAAATAAAATAAAAATAAAAAAAATAAAATAAAAATGTGTTTGTTGCACGTAGCACACGTTAAGTGTATTCGATTAACGCACGTGAAAAACTCCTTTTCGGCATCAACCTTCCACGTATTGTTCAGGGTAGCGATTTAATGCTCCACAAAAATAGATGATTTTGACAAAAAAACAGATGCTTGTGGCAAAAGAAAAGACCATCTAACCCTAACCCTATCCCTAACCACGGAAAGAACCAAGAAATAGAGCAGGAGGGTGTAAATCTACATATTTGCCGAGAAATCGATGTACAAATCCATGCACTTATACTATTTTTTTGCTGGAACCATTCCTTTTGTTGGTTGATAAATTTTAAGTCATTTTTTTCAGTCGTTTACATGAACAGTAAAGCATCCATGAGTAACTGAAGTGGAATTTTATGACTTAGTGGTAGGACTTATTATTGATCAACCCTTTGACGTTTGTATGACGGGAAGAAATGTATGAGGATTCGGAACGAGCGGCGTGGGAGCAACAGCCCAGAAGAAGATGGGACAGCAGAAGGAAAAGAAAAAAAAAAAAAAAAAAAAAAATAAATGTATGAGGACTGAAAGTGAATAAATGCATAACACATTTATTCAATCTGTGTACAGGAATAAATGTGCTGGGACTTTCCTTTGCGTATTTTATTCACCCCTTTGTTACATGATAGCATGAGACTTTTTAGCATGATGCTAACTTAGAAGCTCTTCCAAAAGTCCTATTAAATCCTATAGGACATTGTCTCAAGAGCTTCTAAGTTAGCATCATGCTAAGTCTCATGCTATCTCGACATGAATACCGTCCCAGGGGTGTACTGATTTTGCTTTCCTTTTACGTATCCCCCCTTTATTCTGACCCCTTTGTTTTACATGGCTTAATGCCCCCAATTCCCATCCCTTTTTATCAATGTTATAGGGGAAGACGGGGACCCTAAAAAGCACTATTATGGGCGGGTAAGAAGCCCTACCCGTCCTCTTTCTCTCATGAAAAATGAAGCCAATTTTATAGTCGTATATTTTGCCCATGAGACGAGCGTTTCCCGTCTAGCATTCGTCTCATGGGACCAAATTTGACTGAATATCGTATAGTTTATTTCATGAGATAATTGGGGTCTTTCTTAGCCTTCTTAAAAAACGGGGGTGGGCTTCTTACCCGCCCATGCTATTTTATACCCCGTCTTCCCCTATATTCCTACTCGTCTTAGAATGTTGTTTTAAAATACGGAAAAATCGTATAGTTTCTTTAATGAGGTAACCCTATTCCCGTCCTCTTTCTTAGCCAAGTATTAAAAAACGGTAATAAATGTTGACCCTAAAAATAGTCCATACTGTTATATATCGTATAGTTTCTTTAATGAGGTAACCCTTTATAGGGTCCTCGTTTACCCCCGTCCTCCTTCTTAACCATGTATTAAAAAACGTCAAAACGGGAAGAAATGTGGACCCTATATAATAGTCCATACTACTATATAGGGTCCACATTTATTCCTCTTTTGATGATTTTTAATACATGGTTAAGAAGGAGGACGGGAATAAATAAGGACCCTATATAATAGTAGTTTAAGTACTAAAAGTATACGATTTATCCGTAATTTTATAGTGAATGTCGTCAATCCAGTTATCACTGAAAAATCGTACATCGCAAAACCGTAATTTCCATACAGACCGCAAAAGCCCAATTTTAGGAGACAGTACGCAAATGCCGCTCGGTTCACTTTGTTGACTTCAACTGTAGGGGAAGACGGGGTAAAAAGCGCATGGGCGGGTAAGAAGCCCACCCCAATTATCTCATGAAATGAAGCCAATTTCAGTCTCATTTTGCCCATGAGACGAGCGTTAATGTCTAGCATTCGTCTCATGGGCAAAATTTGACTGAAATTTTCTTCATTTCATGAGATAATTGGGGTGGGCTTCTTACCCGCCCATGCGCTTTTTACCCCGTCTTCCCCTACTAAGTATAGGGTCTACATTTATTCCTGTCCTTAATTCACGTCCTTCTTCGTATCTATTTAAGGACGGGAATAAATGTGGATCCTACATAACAGTCGAAGTCAACAAAATGAACAAAACGGTCTTTCCGTACTGGTTCCTAAATTGGTATACCATTTCTGGTCGGTCCGTCAACATACCGTTTTGGGTCTCCAACACCGAAGAGTTCGACGGGCATAATTGTTAATATAGCCAGTTTTATGTTGTGTCAGTGAGTTTTAAAGTGTTTCCTGAAGAAGAAGCAGTAAATAATAATTTTTAAAACCCTTTCGCCGCTAGCCATTTTTTTTTATATAGCAAAAACAGGGTAGAAATAATAAAAAAATCTGCAGTATCGGGAATTCCTCTGTGAAATGTATAACATCAGGCATATCCTTACCTCCCGAAATTAAGAAAATAGGGTCTTTGGATAATAGACCCTGATTTGATGCCTTTTAGTACATGTACATGGGTGTTAAACCATTGTGGTGCATAAATGCGACACTGGCAGTGAAAGGGTGGTGTGTTTTTTTAACTTCGAAAACTTGAATTATGGTGTTTGTGTGGCCATTTTGAAATCGAAGAACATAACTATGGTGGCAAGCTACCGGCCACATAATAATAGCATGAAAAACAAGGCCTACCGATCCCCCGGACCTTCACCTTGACCTTGATCGGTATGCCATCATCAGAACGGCCATAAGCCAAAGTACCTACGTGCCAAATTTGAAGACTCTTGCACGGATGCCTTCCTCTCATGGTGACACACCACCACACAAACATATTTTTACATAACATATTTTGGTAAGTAAATGTGATGTTTTAAATGTTTCGTTGTTGATGTTGATGTATATATTGTACATAATATGCTATTCGCCCAGTCCCCATCCTTTTTCCTGTTTTTGTGTGTGGAATATTTGCTTGTTTCTTTAATTAATTGTTTACCTGTATATTTTCCTTTTCTTGTTCGCTACTGTGGAATGTTTAGTTCTTTATGTTTTCTTTACATCATTTTTTATGGATGGCTTGTTGAAAAAAAGCATGTTTTTGCTTATACAATGTTCCCATCTGGAAATAAAATTTTGACTTGACAAAATTTGAAGCGATTCGGTCAAGCTGTTCGGGAGATATCCTTGGGACAGACAGAAAAAACAACAACAAACAAACAAACAAAAAAAAAACAAAGAAACATACACGAACGAAAATAGACTCCTTTGCGATCGTAGATCGGCAAAGGACAACAAGCCGCATACCTAGTGTCACAATATTCAGCTTAGTCAAAGACTGTACAGGGGAAGATAAACATCTGGTCTCTTTTCCCTATATGAGTAGTGAGGACAGAAACACTGGTTATGTCCCTTTGAAACGTGACACATTTTACACATCGATAGGCCAGTTGAATTCTCCGTTCAAGTTCCAGTCAGAGTTTTTGGGTAGCCTCCACTGTGAATAGTGTACGTCCGCACTAACGATAACTCTATCAGCCCGGTTCGCCGAGCTTTTAAGTAATCCATCTTACCCTTTTAGAATATCTTTGGCTTAGTACTGAAGGCCCCTCATCCGCGGTAGCTTCTCGAATCACCTTTTCACATTTCGTCTTATTCCCATATCACCTTTTCCGATCTCGCATTCTTATGCTCTGTGTCCATCTGTGTTCTACCGAGGACCCAGCATGTTTGACAATCGTGAGATAGGTAGCACACGCCATGTTGCTTTTGACTTGCTGACAGGGCATGCACACAAGCAGGTCTGATTCTTTTGGTCTCCCTTCCCCCAAGACCCAAACAACATGGCGACAGCGCACCAAATGCGTACACAACGCACGCCAGTCGGTGTGAACGACATGGCAGCAGGTGTGAGAAAAACACAGAATGAAACAAAACAGATGCTTTGTATTAGCCAGCACACGAGATGTACACCGACCCTTACGCGACATTGTTTTAGCTGTGTGTCGTTTCGCCTTCTGGCTGAGGCAAGGCATTGCTTATGCTTAATAAAACCAGAATCACACAGAATATCCAATTACTAAGCATCCTTTCAATACCAAAACCTAAAATTTATCTTCATATTAAAAACATGAAAACCGAAGTAAGTCATGGATTCATTTGTTACAAAAAGTAGCAACATCGCATTTTTGTTCCTCAATTTTTTTCAAATTGGTGCACACCCACCAACCTTACACAGGATATGGCGGGGGGGTGGGGGGGGGGTGGGGGGGGGGGTAGCCACATGCTCCAATTGATTCCTGAGCAAAGCACGAAATGACGGATCCGCCGGACCATCCCCATCCCCCGTCTTCCCTACTGGTTAATAGAACAGCTAGGATAAATGAATAAAAGGGGCGGAGCTTCACAAGGCTCCAATGAATGAAATAGAGCTTAACATTTGCCTATAACATTATTACCCCGATTGTGAAACTTTTACATGGAACAGTAAGTCTTTCTTCTAAGTTCTAACATGGCATGTTCGTGCGCACATCTGCATTATTATTTTAACTTTTAAGCCTACAGTTACTATTGACACTGAAAAAGACTAATACTTAGTCCATTGCTCTCTCTCTCTCTCTCTCTCTCTCTCTCTCTAGCTAAAGGTTCTATTTACGTTAGTGCTTCAAACAGCTTTCAAATGCAGTCAATACAGACACCAAGTTTAGCTGCAGATTCCCCAATAAATCAACTGATCCTGTAATTAACGACTATTCTGTTGACAGATGACGGCTAGCTTAGACATTATTGGTAGGCTACAGCGTATAAATTACATGCAAGCGCGAGCGCGAGCGCGAGCGTGTGTGTGTGCGTGTGTGTGTGCGTGTGCGTGTGTGTGTGTGCGTGTGTGTGCGTGTGTGTGTGTGTGTGTGTGTGTGTGTGTGTGTGTGTGTGTGTGTGTACGGTCTGTGTGTGTGAGTGTGTGTGTGTGTGTGTGTGTGTGTGTGTGTGTGTGTGTGTGTGTGCGTGCGTGCGTGTGTGTGTGTGTGTGTGTGTGTGTGTGTGTGTGTGTTTGTGTACGGTCTGTGTGTGTTGTGTGTATGCAATGCGTGCATGACGATTGTATGCTATGATGGTAGACAAGACCGTAAGTACATGTGTGCGTATGCACAAGTGCACATGTATGCGAACGTATATTTTTTTTAACAGTATAGGCCAATATGAGCGATTATACTATATACACATATGCTTTTATGGGTTGTATTTCAGCATCCTCTCTCTCTCTCTCTCTCTCTCTCTCTCTCTCTCTCTCTTAAATTCAAAGTGTCGTCGTACTCAGGCTGAAATCAACAACAGCGCAGCCATTTGTGTCGCAAGGCGAAAATCACCGTGCAGTGTACTACCGCAGAAAAGGTCAATCACAGATAATTCGAGACAGAAAACGAGCTGAGGAGCACAGAAGGAAACAGCAAATGGCAAGTGAACGTGTTTCTCCTCCCTCTAACCTGTTCCTACCTACACCTCCTAGCTTACTCTACAAATGTGACACAAACAAGACTGGTGACGACATGTCCCCCTTCCCCTTCCTAAACCTGTCCGCGAAATCCCATCAGCGTCTTCTTTCAAAAGAGCATTGAAAACTCACCTCTTCCGGTTGTATTTTCCCAACTAAAAGTCTATGCCACGCCCTTCTGTCTTGTCTCTCTCTGTCCCTGGCTCGCTCTCTCTCTCTCTCTCTCTCTCTCTCTCTCTCTCTCTCTCTCTCTCTCTCTCTCTCTCTCTCTCTCTCTCTCTCTCTCTCTCTCTCTCTCTCTCTCTCTCTCTCTCTCTCTCTCTCTCTCTCTCTCTCTCTCTCTCTCTGTGTTTCTGTCACACTCACACACTCTCTGTGTTTCTGTCACATTCACACACTCTCTGTGTTTGTCTCTCTCTGTCTCTGTCTCTGTCTCTCTCCTCTCTCTTTGTGTCTGTCTCTTACTTTTTTCTTTTTCATCCCCTTTTCTCACCCCCCCCCCCCCCCCCTTCTGCCGTTGACTTGCCCGTGTTTTGGTCTTGCGGTCAATCAACAGCGTCCATTTCTCTCTGTGTGTGTGTGTGTGTGCGCGCGCGCGCGCGTGCGTGCGTGCGCGCGCGCGTGTGTGTGCGTGTGTGAGTGTGGGTAGGTGCGTGGGTGCGTGGGTGCGTGCGCGTGTGCCTGTGGGTGTGGATGTTGGCGTGTAAGTGTACCGTATGTTATTATATTGTTGTTTCTGTGCAGTCATATTTTAAAAGTTGTATATTTCCCATAGTTTTCGTGTGACGTGCTGTTTTATATTGTCTTAATTGATAAATCTTTTTAGTCAATTTGTGATTTTATGTATGATACTTTAATATGATGCTGTTAACTATATGTTTTGTTTTGTTTTTGTTTTTAGTTTTTAAAAATGATTTGTAATGCATTTATATTGTTGTAAAGCGCGATGAGCCCATTGTGGGGTATCGCGCTATATAAGTATCCCCTATTATTATTATTCCCCGTATATCAGCCTTCACTGAACACGCAGACTACTGACAACAAGCCTATAGACTTGCCAGACGGTGATTCGGAGAGTCAGTCAGTGACGATAGAGCTGACAGAAGAGCAACTAGGTCAGGTTGAACAAGTGGGGACGGTTGGCGATGAAAACATGAATGCAAACACAACACGTGAAATGCAAATGTGTGAAGGAGGCCTAGACACGAGCGTGCAAGACGAACCGTGTGCTTCAAGCCAGGAGGAGAAGGAAGAAGAAGATCGGGGTCAAGAAGTTAGCTTCTCGTCGATGCGATGGCTGCTGTATTCCAAGGAGTCATGGAACATTCCAAGGAAGAACATGACAAGATCAGGGAAATGTGCAGGGAAATGAAAGACGAAGCGAAAGAATGCGGACAGAGTATGAAAGGAAAGACTTGTCGAGATGTGCCCTGATTGAGTTTGTTGGTCGTTTCATTTGGAAAACCATATGATATAGATGATAGTAGATGCCTTGAAAGACGCTGTGATTGTAATGGGGTACATACAGTCACACTAGTTTGGCGAGCTAACTGATTCCATGGTTTGGTTTCCTTTCATGATGATGAACTGTTTTCTTTTTTTGCGTTTGTACATTTTGCGGTGTTCATTTTGTTTAATGTACCCTATGTCACAAGAGCTTGTGAAGCTAATGACATTAAAAGCCTATTGCCTATTGTCTCTCTCTCTCTCCGTCACTCTCTCTCTCTCTCTCTCTCTCTCTCTCTCTCTCTCTCTCTCTCTCTCTCTCTCTCTCTCTCTCTCTCTCTCTCTCTCTCTCTCTCTCTCTCTCTCTCTGTCATTCCCTCCCTCTCTCTGAGTGTGTGTAGACCTATGTGCGCACTCTACTCGTGTCCATATTTGCGTGAGTCCGTGGGCGCGAGTGCGACAATAAGTGTGTTTCTGTGAATGCAACCGATGATATTCATAATTATAATAACCATGTTGATGTAAACACAATTGTAACGTATGTGATTAAGACTAGATCTGAACAGGATGTACGGATAGCTAGCAAACTCGTGGCTACGTATACAATGAGTCAAGTTTTACCTTACATTTTGGTAATGGCACATAAGAGAACCATCTCGGTGAGGCTTCGACACACGCTACCACAAACTAAAGCGTTCAGACGCTAGATCATCAGCCGCGCGACAGCATTTTTGGCACCAGTGACATTGACCTTTGACGTATAACCTTCATTTTTGAACTTGGCCTACATGTCTTTAGTGCATGTATATCCGCATGCAAAATGTGAACGTCCTAGGTCCCTCCGTTATCGTGCCAGGTGTTCAGCAGCATTTTCGGCACCAGTTACCTTGACCTTTGACGTAGAACCTTCATTTTTTAACTTGGCCTAGATCTCTTTAGTACCTATCAGCATGCTTAATGTTAGCGTCCTAGGACCCTCCGTTCAATCGTTATAGTGAAAGCTCAAAAAGCAGGATCGTTTTCTATCTCCCTACAACCCACAACTGCAACCCTACAACCTTGTTATACGTGGCATGCAACAGTTGCAACCACAAAGTTGCAGGCGGCAACTAGCAAAACAAAAAGTAAGGGCGAAAAAAAGAACGATAAAAAGTAACTAAATTTGCTAGGAAAAAAAGTGACCGGAAAAAAACGTAACCTCCACCAATATAACATAGCAATGCTCACATTTACACAGACACACACAAACGGACACGCATGCACGCGCACACACACATACACACACATGCGTGAGCATGCACACACACACACACACACACACACACACACACACACACACAGAGTGTGTGCAGTTAAAATTAAATACCAACACGAACTTAATAAAATCAATAACTTTTTACATGAAAACGGGCTTTCTCTTTCGCCTGAAAAAACTAATATGATGCTTATTAACTCTGGTTATGATCCTGATAAACTTCCAATTTTCACCGTGGATGGCGTCGTTTTAAGCTGTGTTAAAAGTGTCAAATTCTTAGGTATGATCTTAAGTAGTAAACTAACATGGAATGCGCATATTGATAATATTTTAAATAAAGCAAGGAAAAGTTTAAGCTTCCTTAAAATAGTAAGTAAACAATCTTGAGGGCAAGATACCAAAAGTTTCATACCAATGCTGACCAATATGTGTTGACTCTAAAGCAGCACTGTGTGCTATCAAATCTCCCAATTCATGTATACGACTTGACATGATATTTGAAATTAATCATATAATACACCTTCTTTCCATGAAATGCATCACTGTTACTTTTTGTTGGGTGCCTTCTCATTGTGGAATATCACCAAATGAACGGGTAGACCAAGCTGCAAAAAAACCAGCTAAAAATCGAAACAACGCAGTCTCAAGTATTGTTCCCTTAGATCTGACAGAATGTTTCTCAATTATAAACAAAACATCTCATGAAAATGTTAAAACTTTATTGATGAACTCAGATGTTCAGTATTATCATAACTGTATTAAATCACATAACAGAGACAATGAAAAAACATCACACAAACGTGTTACTTTTTCGTCCAGGGAGATTGAAAGTTTAATCCATAGACTTCGTGTTTGAATTCATTTAAAACAAAATATTGTCATAATGTTAAATGTATGTGTGGTGAATCTATAAGTGTCAGTCATTTACTGACTCACTGTCAAAGAGCAAGAGAGCTCTTTAAGAATTCGGGTATTGACTGTTTTAATGATGGATCGACTCCATTAACACTATCCTGTATATTAAATGATTACTCTGTCCTTGATTCAATTTGTAAATGTTTATTAAGTAGTTCAGTTAGTATTTATCTTTAACCTTGTTCATTATCTGTTATATTCTTTAAGTGAACATAAACTTTATTTAATGGGGTGGGTGGGGTGGGGGTCATTACTACTAGAATATACCAAATACCAAAATACCTAACAACGTATAATCCCAATCACTACGAACAGCATTTACCATCGTGTCCTGTTTCAATCACTCTGTATAAAAGTGTCACAACTAATATTAGTGTATAATAACAAGCCCTCTGTGTGTGGATCTGATAGGTGCATAACCCCAGCATTGAAATAATTGAATACAATAAAGCGAGGCTTACCTCGTAAGGTGATGCTGTTTGTAGATTATTGCAAAGCAGTAACAACTGGAACGAGTGTACTGGAGATATTGCGGCCAGGCCAACCAGTATTGAAAGCTGCTGCGAAGGAACACTGCATCCCATAGTCCATCATGTTCTGGCTTGTCATTACAATATTCCTGGTAAGGGGGCCCCACTGATGTCAAGCAATTGACAACAACTTCCCCCGCATATTGTAATGCCCCTATTTTGGGGTCTACCTGATGAACTATGATAAATAACACACAAATAATCCACCATTATGGTTGTCCCTTCGCCTGATGTGCTTTATTTGCTGTGTTCTGTGTTTCGCACGTTGTGCACTGTGTCTTGGGTGGGTGACAATTATTATTCTTGGCAGGTAGTGCCTTCTGTCTATTAAAATTCGAAAAAGGGTTGGGCCTGTACACTCGTTCCAGTTATTACTGCTTCGCAAGAATCTACAAACAGCATCACCTTCCGAGGTAAGCCTCGCTTTATTGTATTCAATTCTTGCTCAGCAGCATAACTGGAACCATACTGTACAGGAGATTTGAGAGCCAGTGTTCTCGAAGCAGCAGAAAGCTACAACGGTCATAACATGCATAGGTGCATCTTTCTTTTTTTCCTAGAACATAGTGTTTGGTTCAAATATTCGTGTGAAATTTACATCTCACGTCAAGCATTAGAGCCGTACAATGAAGCTGGGCTGTTTCTAGTGTGAGTTCTTGTGATAGGAAACGCCCCATGCTTCACAGCATGTAAACTGTTACAGTTTCATTATATTTGCACACGGAGATCTCAGCTGTCTTGTACTGACCATTATCTTCTAGCAATCAGTTCCAAGTTCATCACTTCCAAACGTCGCCCTATGGTGGGCAGTGGAACAGCTGCTACGATTTATTTTGAACACACAACTGAATGCGCCCCACGCATTAGGGAAACACTCTACACCATACGTGTGTAGAAATTTTATCCAAGGCCAGAGAGGTCAAGCCTGTTGGACAAAACCCTCCCACGTCTGGCAGCGTGAGAAAGAGAGAGAGAGAGAGAGAGAGAGAGAGAGAGAGAGAGAGAGAGAGAGAGAGAGGCTATGCTACTAGGTGTAGCAGCTCTGCTCCTCTTCAAATTCCTCAGTTGCATCTTTCCTGCAACAGCATTCCAGAGGATATAATAACAGCTTCTTCTCTCTTCTTCACCGTTTTCCGTTAACTTGTACATATATAAACGAATAGGTGTTTTTTTCTTGTCTCTCTCTTTTGTCTTTCATTCCCCCTTTTCAATTGTAATTTTACAACCATACAGGTCCAGTAACTGATTGGCATGATTAGGTCCTTTCCATAATGCTTGACCTTAAATGGCTTAAGTCTTTCATAATTGTTTGTAATACCCTCTTCCCTTTAGTTACAGTTGTGGTGTTGAAAGTGGCGAAGATAACATTGAGATTAAAATCAGGATACGACCCCAGTGTGTATGAATCATTTTAGTTTTCTGAATCAGAAATATATACAGGGTGTCATACATGGGTTCTTGGGGCAACCCTTTCAATAATAGTGGACTGTGACAGCCCTGGTAGTGCTTAATTGACACAAGCAAGGTTTTACTCTGTATTGGAATCATACACAGGTCAGTTTCCTCATTGTTGTCTTCAGGAATGTGAGTTGTATTCAATCATAGCTTTGCTGAAATACTTTTCCAAATTATGTTTAGTTGTGGTCCTGTATCATAACTAACTTGGACACAGTTATGTATGATGTCCATCATTCTTCTCTCTTGCGCAGCAATCATTCAATGGGGAGTGCTTTAAACCAGAAACACAGCCAATAGTTGTGTTTACCCACTTGGTTTACATGTTCTCTCTCTAACATACTGTTGTTTTAATTTTAGCATTCTAATCTCATAGATTAGCCATACAGAGAGTTGTATATACCCATATTAACCGTGTATTGGTATTTTGCTGTGTAAATGGAGGACATACGACTGATGCATTGTCTTATATCCAGCAGAGAAGGATATAGTTTTGTTCTTCTCACATCTAGGTGGAATATATACAGATAATAGGTCTAATTGTTGAGTAAGTGTAAGCAGAGCATATGTCGTGGCAAGGTCCAAATTAGTGACCACGTCCACAATGATTTTAAATAATATTTATCTTTAGTTTATCCATTCAGTAGGGTTAATGAAGGTGATGATTCCAATCACTAGACTATAATTATTACCAAGGCTATTAAGCTTTTTAGCACAGTTGGTGTTACTAACTTTCTCAGTGTTTCTGACTTTGTTTGGTGCATCTTATATGAAATGCTCGTTTATTACACCAAGCGACGAAAACTCAGCAGTTTTCCATAAGAAATTCTTATTTCCATTAGGAATGCTGATCAACATTGTTCTATATGTAATTAGTAAGACTGTGAACGCTGTTATTGTTATCTCCGGTTTTTAAGCTTTGATTATTGCACTATTATGTCATTTGTCTGTCTTGTTTGCCATGCTACGAGAAGATACTAGATTATGTTGTAAACTCAATCGAACTTAATTTTAATTTATGTACTTTGCCAACAATCATTTTCCAGTCTTAACGTTGTGTTTACCTGACCCCCCCCCCCCACAAACACACACACCTACACACCCCACACCCTTTCTTGAAAAGGGTATTTCAATGAAAGGACTAACGCATGCCAGTCGGTGTGAATGACATGGCAGCAGGTGTGAGAAAAACACAGACTGAAACAAAACAGATGCTTTGTATTAGCCAGGACACAAGATGTACATCGAGCCTTACTCCGTTATAGGGTCTACTCTGTTATGTTAGCCACTTGTCAGTTTGTACAAAACTCATCTAGGCCCTTGTAGCCTATATCAACTTACTGCTAGGCCTATATATCTATCTTTTGCTTTCTCTTTAGGCCTATGCACTCTTGTTTATCTCTTCCCTAGGTGCCATGCGAAGTTCATGAGAACTGGCAGGTCTCCGAAGTAAGCTATTTAGGTAGAGTTACTGTTTTAGCTCTTGACACCATGTCAAATGTCATTTGAAATCAAGGTCCTGTATCTGCAAATGTACTCTTTTCCCCTGTGTGTCTGTCACCACGTGTGAGTGGCAAATTGACGAAGTTATGTTTTACGTTCTCTCCGCCGAAGACGTATATGGGAGGTGGGGAAGTGTACCTTCTATTTATATCAAGGAAATTAAGGTACGCCAGTACAGTATTAATAATAATGATAATAATAATAATAATAATATTAATAATGAGCATTTATATGCGCTTATTCTTAAACAAGCCATAAGCGCTTACAATAATAAACAAATAAATGAATACCCCCCCCCCCCCCCCAAAAAAAAAAAGCAGTAGAAAATATGAGAATGTCAAAAAATTGCTTCACATACACACACACACGCGCGCACACGCACACACAAACAAAGCACACACACACACACACACACACACACACACACACACACACACACCACACCACACCACACAAACCACACCACACCACACCACACCACACCACACCATACCACACCACACCACATACGCCCGCACAAACCACACACTGCACACAAACACACGCGCACAGAAGGGACAAAAATTACTTTCCAAAAGAAAAGAGCAGGCTACGATCTGAAGAGAGTGGTTTTGAGGGAAGACTTAAATGAAGAAAGGGAGTTGGTAGAACAGAGAGGAAGAGGTATTTTGTTCCAAGTAGAGGAGGCCTGATAAGAGAAGGAACGTTCACCGAGAGTCCTGGTGCGGTAACGAGGGATCTGGAGGAGAGAAGTGTCAGAGGATGAGCGTAACTGTCTAAGAGGTGTGTAAAGGTTCAGGAGATCAGTGAGATAAGAAGGAGCAAGACCATTCAGGGATTTGTAACAGAGTAGTAATTAGAGTTATCTCCCATCGGTCTACCATGAGCGCATTGCTTTTGGTTCCTGGTGGTCAAGGCCGCAGAAACCTGCATGGTACGCATGGTGCGTTTATTGTCTGCATTCTTGATATCTGAAGCTCGCATAGGAAATAGTGTGTGGTCCTGAAAAAATATGTCAGCATAGAAATGAAATATTCTGTAGCAAACTTGCTCCTTGCTCATGTTATTTGTCTTATAGTATGACACTGTTCAAGTGTAGTGTCTACCTCAATCAACTGACCACCATTTGTTTATCGCCTTGAGCCTGTCATACCATTGCGATGCGATTTCCCCTTTGTTTCCTTATCCCCTGTATTTCCACCACCGTATTAACGATGTAATTAGGGCGGGGTTCCAATGCTTCACGACAAGGTTTGGGGTAATAGTCTTTGTTCCAAGAGCATTATTATTTTTCTTTCAAATTAAGAGTTTGACAGATTTGTTATGAGCCAGTAACACTTTGTTTGGTAGGCGTTTCGCATTACATATGTAGATTGAATTGTTACCAGCAGCAGAAAGAATGTGTCCCTGATAGGGCAATTTCCTGAAATAATATTAATATTTTGGCTTCTTCCTTGACACCACTGGTGCCTTATAGTTGTGTTTCAGTAATTATAGGAAAATCTATCTGTTTCTTTCTTCTCTTTCCGTCAGTTCATATTGCCTCTTGGTCAATGCCTGTTTATACATGCATGTGAGTGACCTCACCCTTTTCTTCTTTTGTTATTGTTTTCCTCCTTCTTATGTCAGTGACAATAGTTGTTCTAATCTTTATGAAGTGATGTCACTTACTCATGTCTGGTTGAGACAGGTCTTCATGTCGATGGCTCAATATAATTATATTTATCATTGTCGTTGTTACATGTGTAGCACAACTGGTCCCGCAACCGATGGTTGATTGTTTGGTTTCGTTATGAGAGTGATAGGCCTGTCATAGGCAATAACAGAAACCACCAGTGTGCAAATGACTGCGACAAAGTCACCCAGTAAAGAGAACACAGAATAGGAGAGTGGAAAATTCCATTCTCTCCGCACTACACAGAACACCAGTCAGTAAAGAAGGCCCTAGGCCTGTAGCACAGGGGGTGGCGATGCCACAGCAGCTATGAATCACACGTCTTATCCGGTCTGTTGTCTGGCGCAAAACTGGTTGGCCTGGCCGCAATATCTCCTGTACAGTATAGTTCCAGTTATGCTGCTGAGCAATAATTCCGATCGCGCTTTGGTCCCCAGATCCTGGTGGAATGGAGCTGGTCCTGATGTCCCAGTCTTCTGGCTATGTTGTCATGGGAAACAGGAGTGGAATTTTTAAAAAGTGCATACCTGTGTCTGTTGGAGATCTTATTGTTACGGGATTCCCCGTAAGGAGGCCCGAATTCCCCCTCTCACACCCCATTCCTCACAACCCGGTTTGTTGGTGACCCAGCTTACAGGAATAGTAGTAGGATATGGTTTGTTTCATCAGTTTGGGGTTAATTCATTGTTTTCTGTCCATTTTGCTATGTATGGAAGGTTGTTACTTTTGCTTTCTTGTACCTGTGTAAATAAAGCAATTTTTCGCAATGCTTACGTGTGTATAGTCAGAAAGAGAATGTTTTTTTAAAATCCTAACTCTTTCCGGTTTACCAGAAGGAACGTGCGTGTGAGCGCAGATCTGTGTGCACGCGAATGGAGCGCCCGAATATCTCTAGGCGTGTGTGTGCGTCAGTGGTAGGATGTTTTTATTTTTATTGTTTCTTCGCTTGTCTCGTGCAAGTCGATTCAAAGTTGAGTGAGTTCAGGTCAACCGGTTGGTGTGTATTCTGTAGCAGGGCAGGGTTAGTGAGATTCATCACAGGTCTCCACAGCGCAACTTGTGGCTGTGTTCTGGTCGTCCCAGGGAGCAGTGCACCTACTGCTCAAATGTTTCTTCACGGCTGTTCGGTCAGCTACTGGTGTTTCGCCACAGGAATAGCTCTGTTCTTGTGGGAAGCCAGGGTCTAAGTTTGGCAAGGGGGTTTAGCTTCGTCAGCCTACCCGCCAACTTAGGGGTTTTCGGGTCTCTCTGGGACCTCATGTAAATATTGTATCAGTCACGGGTTTGATGGGCCTACTTCTTTTTCTTGTTTTGTGAGCGGACAGACTGGAGTGCTACCCCGCCCTAATCCGACGCCTTGCCGGGGAGGGTCCTCGCGTCATTTCCCCCCCCCCCCTTCATAAGCCATCCCTTGTTGCCCTCCTCCTTGCCCCGTCCCCTTAAGTCCTCGGCGCTGGAAACCAAGCAGCCAGCGGTGACGAGAGCAGCCGGCTGGGTACGGAGCCTGTCCAGCGATCGGCTCGCCTTGGAGGACGACAGCTTGTCTTGGGAGGGTCGGCGCGCTCCCGAAGAACGACGGCCAGCCGTGTGAGGAGCTTCGGAGCGGAGGGACTTTCTGTGGAGGAACGGCCGTGGTTCTCTAGTGCTGTGAGAGAACCCAGTCTGGGGATTCAGCTTCTAAACAGCTAAGTGTTAAAAGATAATATTTGTTATGTGACCAGTGTGTTTCCGGGAGGAAACAGTGACCGACATGAACTCAGGCAGGGACAGTTGTCTACAAAGTGGTATATGAGTGATTAATGCCAAGAGTTTCAGTAATTATAATTTTCTTCTTTTTTGGAAACTGTGCTGTTATACCGAGCCTACCCAAGGAAAGCTGTCCTAGCTTTACCAAGTGACTGGTGTTTGTTTTAAATATCCTTTATTATTCAGTTAACATCTCATTGTTTGGGCTCCTGCCGACTTATGGCCAGTTTTTCCGACCCTTGAAGGGGTTAAGGGGGAATTCTATTTTCACGGGGTCAATTTCTTAGTCCTTCGTTGGACTGGTCAAGAGAGGGTTTTGTTGTCAGTCTGTATTTAGTCCTTCACCGGACTCCGGGATTTGTTTAAGGCTGGGCATCAGGCGGAGGAGTTCTTGTTGGCTACTGTTAATTTTGCTTTACCCTTAATTGTATGTAAATATTAACTACATGTTCGCATTGTCTGGCGCCATGTTTTTGGCTTGTCATTTTGTTTAAATTATAATTTTCAAAGAAGACACAAAATCACGGCTTAATCTTTGTTCAGAGTGTGCGTGTGCGAGTCTGGGTGATTGTGCGCCTTAAGTGTTTACTTGGTCTGTTCTCTTGACCCTACCCTTTTAGTCCGGTTTCGGTCTTGCGCAAAACTGCGGGCCAAAACCGTGACACTTATGTTCAGCTTTAAACTACTTGTGCGTGAGCACAGTGTGGCTTTGTGGTGCAGTGATGATGTCAATCACCGAAGATATCTATGCCGGAGTAGTTTTACTAGGCGTAATGTGGAGAATCATCCTGAAGCAGCTCGTATAATCGATATCCTCAAGAAGACTTGTGGTCTTGTAACACGCAATAGAGACAAATAGTTAGATGTCAACTACCGTTTTTATTTCTTCTTTTCTTTCTTCAACGAACGCGAAGCAAACAAACCTCAAAGACTCTCCAGGTCAGTTGTTTTCATCGCTTAACACTTCCGTGACGGGAACCTCCAACCGTAGGTTCAGCAGAACATATCTATCTGCCAGGAACCTCCAATCGTAGGTAGAACGGTCTAAGGTACAAAACTCCCTACTATACCAGCGGACTTTTCTTGTTTGATTTCACAGTTACTTCCCTTGTAGATGAAGGCCTACCAGAACAGTGTTTGTTTTGTTACTCCATTCCGGATTGAAAGAGTTTTACAAATGATATGCAAAACCTCACAATATAGCATGACATTTTTTTAATACTTTACATTCTATATCTGAAAACTTAAGCAAATACGCATAGGCCTACGCATCGTTATTGAATGTAACGTGTATTGCAAAGACAGTACACTGAAGAACAAGCATTAGACAACAGACGCTGCACTTGCAGCGATACGCTCTTCTGGTAACTTCATAGGGATCCATCTATTGAGACAATACAATACAATACATTACAATACAATACAGTGTAATACAATGCAATATAATATATACAATACAACACAATGCAATACAATATGTATTATGTATTATTCTACCATAATAGAATACAAACTAGTAAGTTTGTTTGAAAAGGTTATAACAGACAAATAGTGCTAAAGTCATCCACTTTCAAAACGCCCACATGCTGCTTCGCCCCCCCCCCCCTCCTCTCATGCCCCCCTCCCTCCCCCACCCCCTCCCCCCTCAGATAAGTCTCTGTGACTAGAATATACCAAATAACAAAATACCTAACAACGTATAACCCCAATCACTACGAACGGCAGTTTACCATCGTGTCCTGTTTCAATCACTCTGTATAAAAGTGTCACAACTAATATTATTGTATAATAACAAGCCCTCTGTGTGGATCTGATAGGTGCATAAGCCCAGCATTGAAATAATTCTGATCGCGCTATGGTCTCCAGATCCTGGCGGATTGGAGCTGGTCATGACGTCCCAGTCTTCTGGATATATTGTCATGGGAAACAGGACTGGAACTTTTAAAAAGTGCATACCTGTGTCTGTTGGATATCTTATGTTCAGCTTTAAAGTACTTGTGCGTAAGCACTATGTTTTGGTGTTGTGCACTGATGATGTCAATCACCGAAAATATCTATGCTGGAGTAGTTTTAGTGGGCATAATGTAGAGGATCTTCCTGAAGCAGCTCGTATAATTGATGTCCTCAACAAGACTTTTAATCTTATAACACGCAATAGAGACAAACAGTTAGATGCCAACGACCGTTTTTATTTCTTCTTTTCTTTCTTCAACAAAACAAACAAACCTCAAAGACTCTCCAGGTTGTTTTCATCACTTAAGCGTAGATTGACAGACACGATCTTCCGCATGTGGAATTGCTCAGTTGAGAACTACTCCATCTTCAAGCATCACCTGGAGTGCAACCTGCTGACAGAATGTGAAGATGGACGAGATGAACATGAACACTGTTCTTTCAGCAGTGAGCACTGCCAGGGACTGGTGGCCATGTGTGGACGATGTTACAAATTCACTGCACAATTAGGCCGGTTGAATGAATTTTTTAACACCAGCAATGAAATGTATTTGCACAACGCGGGCAATGAGCATTGTAAGGCACACGGGGGTGGAGCTGTTGGTTTCCCCTCATGTGTGTATGAACCATACAACCATCTGACAAAAATATCTGGAAGGTTTTGGAATTTTGAAGCGCTGTCAGTTGGCATACAAATAGCCAAGCCATCAGTGCCTGTATGTTACGAACACACAGCGCAAACAGCAGATAAAACGGTCTTGTTTCATCATTTTTATAACAAGCAGTCTTTTTCTTTATACGAGAAATTTACTGTTGTGTTGGACTTAGAGAAAATGAGTGTTATTCAAGTTTCCTCGATGCGCTCTAGGGCAATGGGCAAGAAGTTTGGGGTAGTTTGTGAAATTAGGACCAACACGACTACAGCTCATTCTCCACACAGGATCTCCTCAGCAAATGTTGAGGAGTCGTGGTTAGCAAAATCATATCATTTTACACAGTGCCAAGATGCACAACCAGATGTAACAACCAAACGTGTGTCCTGTGGTTCTGGCAGGCACAAAGTGTGCCTACAAAATTTTGCCTTTAACTGTCACTTCTCTGATCGGAGATCAAGCTTTCACCTATTCAATTCCACAGAACACAGTGCCTTTCTCCTCTCTACATTTACCTGCAGTAACAACGCCTTTATCACTGTGTCCTATACCCTGGTGTGTGATTTCACAGCTGACTGTCCAGATTTCAGTGATGAATCCTTCTGTCAGTATCCAGTGTGTGGCAAGTCTTCTTTCATGTGTTCTAATGGTCAGTGTGTCTCCTACAGCAAGGTGAGTGATGGCGTTACGCAATGCAAAGACAATTCAGACAAAGAGATCCTAGTGAATAAATGGTTTTCGCAACTACGCATCCCATCCCCCGTGTTGATAAACTTTGATGGAGTTTTGTTTTTCAAAGCAACACCTATGTTAATAAATGACACCTGTCCTGACAGTCACTACCGTTGTCCCGGTGAGTTTAGCGACTGTCTGCCCATCTACACACGTTGCAATGGGATGTATGACTGTACAAGACATGAAGATGAACAATGGTGTGAGGAGACCAGTTGTCCAGGACTTCTCCAGTGCAGGTATTCTTATCTGTGTGTTCACAGTGACCACGTCTGTGATGGCTACGCTCATTGTCCACAGAATGATGATGAACTATGGTGTGAAATTCGCTGTCCTGTCACCTGCCTTTGTCAGGCCAACTCTTTTCTCTGCCCTAAGCCATTCAATGCATCAGTCTTCTCTAACCTGCGCTCCTTGGATGCCTCTGGTTCAGGGATGACACCATCCAATATGAGATTTAATTTCTTTCTTGTTCATCTGATTCTTGCAAACTGCTCTGTGACAGAGCTGCCTGAAATGAAGATGTCAAATGTGATATTTCTGGACATACGTTTTAACAAATTGAACCATTTCAACATCAGTTCTATTGTAGGATCAAAAAACTTACAAATTCTGTCCATGTCTCATAATCCTGTAACATCGGTCTTTGCTGATCATTCCTCTGATGTTAAGCACACAATGTTGATGTCCGTAGACCTATCATACACAACACTTCAACAGTTTGATTCTGAAGTATGGACAATATTTTCTCGTTTACAGGAGCTCAACTTAACGTTTACTAGCATTCACACAATAGACTCAAATGGTTTTCAGTTCATTCCTCGTCTTACAAAACTGTACATAGAAGGCAGTCCTGTGAAAACGTTTCCTGATGATGCTTTCAAAAATCTATTACATCTACGTCTCATATCAACACATAATTACAAATTCTGCTGTAAACAGATTCTTCCCCCTACCTTTGATGGAACCTGTGTTGCCCCAAAAGATGAAATATCGTCCTGTGAAGATCTCTTACAGTCATTGGCATACCGTGGGTTTCTGTGGCTGATGGCCTGTCTGACCATATCAGGCAACATTTTTTGTTTCTGTGCACGAGTATTTGCGAAAAAGACGACTTCCTCTAGTGGTTTCACTGTCTTTGTTACCCACCTGACCATTTCTGACTTTCTGATGGGAGCTTACGTCACTGTTATAGGAGCGGCTGATGAACACTATCGTGGTAGATATATCTATCAGGATCAATCCTGGAAGAGAAGTGTGACCTGTAAGATGGCTGGTTTTCTCTCTCTGTTGTCCAGTGAAACATCAGCTTTGTTGATCTGTATGATTACTTTGGATCGTTTCATTGTCCTCTGTTTTCCATTCAGCTCCTGGAGATTCAGAACAACATCAGCAGCATTGGTTTGTGTGATGACCTGGCTGGTCGGGTGGTTTCTGGCCCTGTTGCCTTTACTTCCAGTGATGTCACACTGGGACTTCTATGGCCAGACAGGAATCTGCATTCCACTGCCTGTTTTAAGGCATGGTTTTAAAGGAAGGGTGTATTCTTTTAGTGTAATGATCGTCCTTAACTTTGTTTTGTTTGTACTGATCTCAGTTGGCCAGGCATCAATATACTGGTCAATACAAAGCAATACTCTCAAAACTAATACTACTCAAGTCTCCAAAGACATGACTATTGCACAACGCCTAATCATTATCGCAATGACGGACTTCATGTGCTGGTTTCCCATCGGACTGTGTGGAATTCTGGCGTTGTCTGGCATTCCTATCTCTGCAGATGTAAATGTGGCCTTGGCAATATTCATTCTGCCTCTAAACTCTGCCATTAATCCTTTCATGTACACGTTGAATGTTTGGGCAGAAAAGCAAAGACAAGCAAAGGAGTCAGAACTTCTAAAGTGGATGGAGTCTCATGCTGATTTGATTAAAACATATTGATATCGTGCCTGGTTAGTTGCGAAGCTGATCCAGCAATCCACACCCAACAAATAAGTCAATTAAAATCACATAGACATCCTTTCCAATAGTTTTAAGTTATACCGATTCACAAGCCCTTAAGACAATTGTTATATTCCATTTTGTCAACGATCCATTAAATGTAGAGTTTAGAATAACCGTAAGGAGAAGAATCAAGGAATTTAACATTTTTGTGTAACTGGGTATAGAGTTTACTCTGTGTATCTTTGTCTTTGAAAATAACATTGTCAATGACTTTCATATCAATGTCCCATGTTCTACGCTGACTTGATGCTTTGGCAGACATTATATGTATGTATACCTCAGAACCTATAAACTGTGTACTGTTGGTACTACGAGCACTCATATTTTACTAATTCGCGTTATGGGAATGTTCGTGATTTCATTAAAGAAGTTTTTTTAAAGTGGTTCATTAAGCCATTTGTCAAGCGATGAATAATAGTTTTTTCAGAACCTTTTTGCACGCTGTATAAATTAACATAAAAAGTATCATTCTTATTTTATTAATTGCATTCTCAGAGTAATTATGTTAAGGAACTCGTTTGATATTAAAGGATTTTCCCCTATTAATGTTTGTTTGTTTGTTCACAACTTAACAGTCTAAAATTTGGAAACGTCTGATGCAGTTTGTGTTAGTGCTGGTCGTTTGACAATGAATTAGAATGATATTATGTTGTGAAGTAAAATGACATTAAAATAGTACTTTTCTGGGTAAAGCTTCTAATAAATAGAACTCTCTGTGAAATTCTTCTGGCCATGACAGGAAATAACTGGATTAAAACAGCCTTAGATTATAACATGCTGTCGCAGATTTCCCCCAGGATTCGTTTGTAAAGAAAGATGAAGGGAACCTGCCCAAAGTGAATATTACAGGGACCAGGGCCATCTGTCCGGGTATAGAATTTCTCACTGACCTAGACACAGTGGAATTTGAAGTTGAAGAGACACTAGATTTCTATCTAGAAGACGAATATCAAGATGAAGAGACAGAGTACATCAACGAGCCCGAGATTAAGGTAGCATATTTTGGCTCTTCTGTGGTCAAACACTATTTCCAGCAAAATGAACGTTTTTGCGAGCTCCGCTTGCAAGTTAGGCAATACATCAGAGTTCACTTTCGTCGACTTCAGTACTGGTGTGACTCTGTATGGTGGGCAACTTATATTGATGTGACCTCTGGTGGGTACAGAAATCCAATGGTACGTTTATCGGTCAGATGTAATAGACATGGCTTGGAAGAGTACATTTATCACGTGCGAGAGAAGATTATAATATATCATGTAAACAATCCCCAGGTTGCTATAGAATTCGTTGAGTTCACAGACTTTGAAGTCCCCATTATACATTTTGGGATATACTCTGGGTACATGATACTCTTAAATGCTTGCATGGACTGCATATTTTTTTCCATTTGCCAACTGTGCCCTACTTGCTTGATTAGAGGAGAACTAAGAGGTCCTGTTGGGCATGTGATCATTGTCAGTCTTGTACAGACATATGACGTTATGAGTTGTCCATCAGCAGGGTTAGTCATAAAAGACAGAAAAAACCAAACGACCCAACAAACCAGTGTCTGCTTTGACGATCTTACCCCATCAAGGGTTTTCCCTACTTCACAGCTGTCGTTTTCATTACGCCCACCTTGTTTTGCGAAAGTCTACTTTTCTACTGTTCCTGGGCCTGAACAACCTGGTGAGTTGTCCAGTGGCTTGTTCAATGTTCTGTGCCTCACTATCCCTGTTCCAGGACCCACTGCACTGTAACCTGTGAGCAGTGCGAAGATGGACGTGATGAAACAGAGCACTGTCCTACAGCAGTCTCAATGCCAGGGACTGGTGGGCTTTCCACTGGGGAAAATTTTTCTCACTGATCAGGAAGAGCCAAAGAAGACCTCCTATGCAACCTACACAGAAACTAGCTATGTCTGTAAAAAATATGAAGCTAGGATTTATTTCGATAAAAACACGACAAGAACAAAAATGATCTTTACACTAGGCAACAGATATGAACATTTTAATTTTGTTCTTGGTTTGACTTGGGGAACTGGATTCTAAAACGTTCATGCTACAGAATGCTAAGTAAGTGGTATCTGACAACACAATTGCTTATCACATCCCATTTAATTTTTACGTATATGGGAGACAGTAATTACCCATTTTATTTTGAGTATCAGAATCACTCAAAATACAGTTCTAAACGGTTTGTATATATTTCAGACCTATTTAGTTATGTGTGAAATAGATGTGACTTCATTCACACTTTCTCGCCCCAATTTCCCTTATTATTGTAAATCGACAAAATACATTCATAAAAATACACGGCAGGTTTTGTTTGTTCGTCAGATGGAGGATCTGGCACACACGTTATTGTTTCATGGAGAAAATGAATGGGAGAAAACAGCAGAATTTGGAAATCTATACTTCCCCTTTCAAAAGAACGTGGGTGATATTAACAACGTGTCTTTATCTTCCTTTAAATCAGCCAAAGGAAACTCCCTCCCCACCGTGTTTTCTGTGAATTGCTGATTCCACAACAGTTCATTTCTCTTTGGTCTGTGGACTCAAGACAGCAGGTCCTGATAACATCGATGAGTCATTGTCAGCTCCCTTCTGTCAGGGCTTTTGTGTGGGACAATGCACAGGTGGTGTCACACAGCCAGCGAGCAAACCAAAATATTCGGACGTGTGGACCTTTCTGACGAGA
>CM065694.1:12783763-12805908 GCA_017654935.2 Phymorhynchus buccinoides
GTTAAGGGCAGAGTTGAGTGGCAACAGAAACACTATCAAACTGCCATGGACCTTGTCTGACCCACCCACACCACATGTGGCCAACAGTGTAGCCGTGCCATACACAAACCAACACACAGCCTCCTTCATAGTCACGTTGTTCATCAGCTGGACACAGGAATACAAAAACCTCTTGCTTGGGTCTAACATAATTCTGTAGGTAGGTGTTTTCTTTTGAGCAAGGAACTGGAAAACTACAATCACCGTGCACAAGATACAGTTTGTTGCTGTGGTCACTTTGAACCAGGCAAACTTGTTATAGGACTGGTAGTGTTGAAACAGAGCCAGCCGACACAGACCAGACTGGCCTGAAAGACCCCAGTGAGACCATCCAGGCAGAAAGGGTATTAGAGACAAGAGGATGCCAACAAGCCACATCATTGCACCAGTCATGATCATCACACGTTTTTGAGATGTCAACAAACAGCTTGGACAGGACAAACACAGCCAGTGATCCAAACTGATACATACAATGGTGAATACGGACACTTGTTGTGACAACATGAACAGAAAACCACTGACCCTGCATGTGACGCTGCTGGTCCATGCTTTTTCAAACCAGATGTATTCCCCCTGAAACAGATGGTTTGCTATCAAGACAATGCCAACGTGACATCCCATGCATGAACCAGCAAGATGCGTATTGGTAATGGTCAGCAAAAACTTGCGACCAGAAAGTTCTTTGACTTTATTTGCAATCGCAAAACACCACACATTCCCTAAAACGGCTGTCACAAACACTATCCAATGTAAACCTAAGTGTAATCCTGATGGTAGAAGTGTCCCGCATGATTGAAGTACAGCGTCTGATGTTGAACACTTGGATTCTCTTTGTTGTTTGGGAAGTATGTCTACACAGCAAAATCTGTAATTTGACGAATGTATAAACCTTAGACTATGCAACCCTGAATATAAATCCAGTGGGAAGTTCCTCAATTGGTTTCCTCTTAAGTCCACTTCCACGAGGTGTGGCATGCCTTTCAAACCTGTTGACCCAATGGTGTGTATTTCAGAAAAGGACACGTTAAGATATGTTGCAAACCGTAGATGCGTAGTAATATCATTATCAAGCGTGGTGAGCTTTGTTTGGGACACGTCTATTTGCCTCAATTCATAGTGGACAAACTTTGAAGATTCATTGGTTATGTTCTGTAGAGGATTGCTTTGCAGAGATACAGTTCTCAAATTTGGAAGATCGAGAAAAAATCTCACATTCAGTTTTGTTAGAACATTGTAAGGAAGGTTCACAAACCGTAGGTTTTTAATTGACAAACCTGTCAAATTATGAACAGAACAATGAGCTAGGCTCAGATAAATAAGGTACGCATTGTGTGAAAAGTCAGCTAACAGCATTCTTGACGCGGTGGCATCCACATAGCGAAGTCGAGAGAAGACATCTGCAGGGAAAGTTTGACTACACACAAAGGAATCCCCTTGACAGAGGCAGCCTTCCGGGCAGGTCATGTCACAGGTCAGTTCATCATCCTGCTGTGGACACTGACCCCAGCCATCACACAGATGATCTTCATGCACGCAGACTGTAGAATCCAGACATTGGTAGTAATGAGGACACGTGATCACCTCACAGGTCTGTTCATCTTCTGCATGAACACAGTCGTTAAATCCGTTGCATCGGGTGTACACAGGCAGACAGAAGTGTCGTTCCTCGGAGCAAGGGTAGTGAGTGTCAGGACATGAGTCCCCTCCTATCATTCTCTGCCAAGTAAAGAAACCGCTACCATCTAGATTGATGTGATAAATCATGTGCAAATGTCGGCTGTCACCACTGAGAAAATAAACCTTTTCGAAGCCAGGTGAATGACATGCTTTCTCGTCAGAAAGGTCCACACAGTCCGAATATGTGTTGCATCGCTGGCTGTGTGACACACACTGAGCATTGTCACACAGAAAGCCCTGACACGAGGGATGCTGACAAAATGACTCATCACTGTTATCAGGACAATGCTGTCTGGAGTCACAGACAAAAGAGAAATGGACTGTTGAGGAATCATCATCACAGGAAAACACTGTGGGGAAGGAGTTTCCTTTGGCTGATTTAAAGGAAGATAAAGACACGTTGTTAATATCACCCACGTTCTTTGAAAAGTATAGATTTCCAAATTCTGCTGTTTTCCCATTCATTTTACTCCAATGAAACAAGAACGTGTGTGCCAGATCTCCATCTTGACGAACAAACAAAACCTGCCGTGTATGTTTATGTATATATTTTGTCGATTTACAATAAGAAAAGGGAATTAGGGGCTGAGAATGTGTGAATGAAGTCACATCTATTTCACACATAACTAAATAGGTCTGAAATATATATGCAAACCGGTAGAACTGTATTTTGAGTGATTCTGATACTGCAAAATAAAATGGGTACTTACTGTCTCCCATATACGTAAAATTGAAATGGAGATTTTTATAAGCAATTGTGTTGTCAGACCACTTACTTAGCATTCTGTACATGAACGGTTTAGAATTCCAGTCCCGAGTCAAACCAAGAACAAAATTAAAATTTTCATATCTGTTGCCATAATGTAAAAGATCATCTTGTTCTTGCCGTGTTTTTATCGAAATAATCCTAGCATTCACACTGTTACAGACATATCTAGTTTCTGTGTAGGTTGTATAGGTTGTCTTCTTGCTCTTCCTGATCAGTGAGAAACATTTCCCAGTGGAAGCCACCAGTCCCTGGCATTGAGGACTGCTGTAAGGACAGTGCTCTGTTTCATCACGCCCATCTTCACACTGCTTCATCAGGTTGCAGTGCAGGTGGTCCTGGAACAGGGAGTAGTGAGGCACAGAGCAGTTGAACAAGCCACTGGACAACTCACCAGGTTGTTTAGGCTCAGGAACAGTAGAAAAGTAGACTTTCGCAAAACAAGGTGGGCGTAATGAAAACGACAGCTGTGAAGTAGGGAAAACCCTTGATGGGGTAATATCGTCAAAGCAGACACTGGTTTGTTGGGTCAGGTTTTTTTCCCTGTCTTTTATGACTAACCCCGCTGATTGACAACTCATAACATCATATGTCTGTACAAGACTGACAATGATCACATGCCCAACAGGACCTCTTAGTTCTCCTCTAATCAAGCAAGTAGGGCACAGTTGGCAAATGGGGAAAAGTATGCAGTCCATGCAAGTGTTTAAGAGTATCATGTACCCAGAGTATATCCCAAAATGTATAATGGGGATTTCAAAGTCTGTGAACTCGACGCATTCTATAGAAACCTGTGGATTGTTTACATGGGTTATTCTAATCTTCTCTCGCACGTGATAAATGTACTCTTCCAAGCCATGTGTATTACATTTGATCGAGAAAACTGCCATTGGATTCCTGTACCCACCAGTGGTCAGACTAATATAAGTTGCCCACCATACAGAGTCACACCAGTACTGAAGGCGACGAAGGTGAACTCTGATGTATTGCCTAACTTGCAAGAAGAGCTGGCAAATTCTATCATTTTGCTTGAAATAGTGTTTGACCACAGAAGAGCCAAAATATACTTCATCAATATTGAGCACGCTGATGTGCTCTGTCTCTTCATCTTGATAATATATGTATTCTAGATCGAAATCTAGAGTCTCTTCAACTTGTTCAACTTGAAATTCCAGTGTGTCTGGGTCAGTGAGAAATTCTATACCCGGACAGATGGCCCTGGTCCCTGTAATATTCACTTTGGGCAGGTTCCCTTCGTCTTTCTTTACAAACGAATCGTGGGGAAAATCTGCGATAGCATGTTATAATCTAAGGTTGTTTTAATCCAGTGATTTCCTTTTCATGGGCAGAAGAATTTAGCAGAGAATTCTATTTATTAGAATTGTTACCCAGAGAAGTACTATTTTAATATAATTTTAGTTCACAACATATTATTCTAATTCATTGTCAAAAGACCAGCACTAGCCCAAATTGCATCAGAAGTTTCCAAATTTTTGATTGTTAACTTGTGAAGAAAAAACAACAACATTTTAATAGGGAAAAATCTTTTGATATCAAACGAATTCCTTAACATAATTACACTGAGAATGCAATTAATAAAATTAGGATGATACATTTTAACGTAATTTATGCAGTGTGCAAACAGGTTATGAGAAAAATATTATTCATCGCTTGGCAAATCGCTTAATGAACCACTTTAAAAAAACTTCTTTAATGAAATCACGAAAATTCCCATAACGCGAATTAATAAAATATGAGTGCTCGTAGTATCAACAGAACACAGTTTATAGTTTATATGTTCTGAAGTATGCATACTTTACAATGTCTACCAAAGCATCAAGTCATTTTAACAACGTAGAACATGGGACATTGATAACAAAAAAAGTCATTGACAATGTTATTTTCAAAGACAAAGACACATGGAGTAAAATCTATACCCAGATACACAAAAATATTAAATTCCTTGATTCTTCTCCTTACGGTTATTCTAAACTCTACATTTAATGGATCGTTGACAAAATGGAATCTAACAATTGTCTTAAGGGCTTGTGGATATGTATAACTTAAAACTATTGGAAAGGATGTCTATCTGATTTTAATTGACTTATTTGTTGGGTGTGGATTGCTGGATCAGCTTCGCAACTAACAGGCACGATATCAACATGCTTTAATCAAATCAGCATGAGACTTCATCCATTTTAGAAGTTCTGACTCCTTTGCTTGTCTTTGCTTTTCTGCCCAAATATTCAACGTGTATATGAAAGGATTAATGGCAGAGTTTAGAGGCAGAATGAATATTGCCAAGGCCATATTTACCTCTGCAGAGATAGGAATGCCAGACAACGCCAGAATTCCACACAGTCCGATGGGAAACCAGCACATGAAGTCAGTCATTGCGATAATGATTAGGCGTTGTGCAATAGTCATGTCTTTGGAGACTTGAGTAGTATTGGTTTTGAGAGTATTGCTTTGTATTGACCAGTATATTGACGCCTGACCAACTGAGATCAGTACAAACAAAACAAAGTTAAGGACGATCATTACACTAAAAGAATACACCTTTCCTTTAAAACCATGCCTTAAGACAGGCAGTGGAATGCAGATTCCTGTCTGGCCATAGAAGTCCCAGTGTGACATCACTGGAAGTAAAGGCAACAGGGCCAGAAACCACCCGACCAGCCAGCTCATCACACAAACCAATGCTGCTGATGTTGTTCTGAATCTCCAGGAGCTGAATGGAAAACAGAGGACAATGAAACGATCCAAAGTAATCATACAGATCAACAAAGCTGATGTTTCACTGGACAACAGAGAGAGAAAACCAGCCATCTTACAGGTCACACTTCTCTTCCAGGATTGATCCTGATAGAGATATCTACCACGATAGTGTTCATCAGCCGCTCCTATAACAGTGACGTAAACTCCCATCAGAAAGTCAGCCATGGTCAGGTGGGTAACAAAGACAGTGAAACCACTAGAGGAAGTCGTCTTTTTCGCAAATACTCGTGCACAGAAACAAAAAATGTTGCCTGATATGGTCAGACAGGCCATCAGCCACAGAAACCCACGGTATGTCAATGACTGCAAGAGATCTTCACAGGACGATATTTCATCTTTTGGGGCAACACAGGTTCCATCAAAGGTAGGGGGAAGAATCTGTTTACAGCAGAGTTTGTAATTATGTGTTGATATGAGACGTAGATGTAATAGATTTTTGAAAGCATCATCAGGAAACGTTTTTACAGGACTGCCTTCTATGTACAGTTTTGTAAGACGAGGAATGTACTGAAAACCCTTTGAGTCGATAGTGTGAATGCTAGTAAACGTTAAGTTGAGCTTCTGTAAACGAGAAAATATTGTCCATACTTCAGAATCAAACTGTTGAAGTGTTGTGTATGATAGGTCTACGGACATCAACATTGTGTGCTTAGCATCAGAGGAATGATCAGCAAAGAGCGATGTTACAGGATTATGAGACATGGACAGAATTTGTAAGTTTTTTGATCCTACAATAGAACTGATGTTGAAATGGTTCAATTTGTTAAAACTTATGTCCAGAAATATCACATTTGGCATATTCATTTCAGGCAGCTCTGTCACAGAGCAGTTTGCAAGAATCAGATGAACAAGAAAGAAACTAAATCTCATATCGGACGGTGTCATCCCTGAACCAGAGGCATCCAAGGAGCGCAGGTTAGAGAAGACTGTTGCATTGAATGGCTTAGGGCAGAGAAAAGAGTTGGCCTGACAAAGGCAGGTGACAGGACAGCGAATTTCACACCATAGTTCATCATCATTCTGCGGACAATGAGCGTAGCCATCACAGACGTGGTCACTGTGAACACACAGATAAGAATACCTGCACTGGAGAAGTCCTGGACAACTGGTCTCCTCACACCATTGTTCATCTTCATGTCTTGTGCAGTCATACATCCCATTGCAACGCGTGTAGATGGGCAGACAGTCGTTAAACTCACCGGGACAGCGGTAGTGACTGTCAGGACAGGTGTCATTTATTAACATAGGTGTTGCTTTGAAAAACAAAACTCCATCAAAGTTTATCAACACGGGGGATGGGATGCGCAGTTGCGAAAACCATTTATTCACTAGGATCTGTTTGTCTGAATTGTCTTTGCATTGCGTAACGCCATCACTCACCTTGCTGTAGGAGACACACTGACCATTAGAACACATGAAAGAAGACTTGCCACACACTGGGTACTGACAGAATGATTCATCACTGAAATCTGGACAGTCAGCTGTGAAATCGCACACCAGGGTATAGAACACAGTGATAAAGGCGTTGTTACTGCAGGTAAATGTAGGGAGCAGAAAGGCACTGTGTTCTGTGGAATTGAATAGGTGAAAGCTTGATATCCGATCAGAGAAGTGACAGTTAAAGGCAAAGTGTTGTAGGCACACTTTGTGTCTGCCAGAACCACAGGACACACGTTTGGTTGTTACATCCCCATCCTGGCACTGTGTAAAATGATATGATTTTGCTGACAACGACTCTTCAACACTTGCTGAGGAGATCCTGTATGGAGAATGAGTTGTAGTCGTGTTGGTCCGAATTTCACAAACTACCCCAAACTTGTTGCAAATTACCCCATAGTATGTACAAGAGCGAATCGAGGAAACTTGAATAACACTCATTTTCTCTAAGTCCAACACAACAGTAAATTTCTTGTATAAAGAAAACAACTGCTCGTTATCAAAATGATGAAACAAGACCGTTTTATCTGCTGTTTGCGCTGTGGATTCGTACAATACAGGCACGGATGGCTTGGCTATTTGTATGCCAACTGACAGCACTTCAAAATGCCAAAACCTTCCAGATATTTTTGTCAGATGGTTGTATGGATCATACACACATGAAGGGAAACCAACAGCTCCACCCCCGTGTGCCTTGCAATGCTCATTGCCCGCGTTGTACAAATACATTTCATTGCTGGTGTTAAAAAATTCATTCAACAGGTCCAACATTGCAGTGAATTTGTAACATCGTCCACACATGGCCACCAGTCCCTGGCAGTACTCACTGCTGAAAGAACAGTGTTCATGTTCATCTCGTCCATCTTCACATTCTGTCAGCAGGTTGCACTCCAGGTGATGCTGGAAGATGGAGTAGTTCTCAACTGAGCAATTCCACATGCGGAAGGGCATGTCTATCCATCTGTATTGCTTAAGCGACGAAAACAACCTGGAGAGTCTTTCAGGTTTGTTTGTTTCGTTGAAGAAAGAAAAGAAGAAATAAAAACGGTAGCTGACAACTACCTGTTTGCCTCTATTGTGGGTTTCAAGATGAAAAGTCTTCTTCAGGACATCGATTATACGAGCTGCTTCAGGATGATTCTCAGTATGACTACCCCAGCATCGATATCTTCGGTGATTGACATCATCAGTGCACCTCAAAGAAACACTGTGCTCACGCACATGTAGTCTAAAGCTGAACATAAGATATCCAACAGACACAGGTATGCACTTTTTAAAAGTTCCACTCCTGTTTCCCATGACAATATAGCCAGAAGACTGGGACGTCATGACCAGCTCCAATCCGCCAGGATCTGGAGACCATAGCGCGATTAGAATTATTTCAATGCTGGGGTTATGCACCTATCAGATCCACACACAGAGGGCTTGTTATTATACAATAATATTAGTTGTGACACTTTTATACAGAGTGATTGAAACAGGACACGATGGTAAATGCCATTCATAGTGATTGGGGTTATACGTTGTTAGGTACTTTGGTATTTGGTATATTCTAGTCACAGAGACTTATCGCAAGGGGAAGGAGGGGGAGGAAGGGAGGGGGGCAGGGTGCGGGTGTGTGTATTTCTTTCCTATCTTGGGACGATTTAATGACTGCGAAGTAGCAAGTGGGTTTTGTGAAAGTGGGTGGCTTTAGCACTATTTGTTTGTTATAACCTTTTCATACACACTTACTAGTTTGTATTCTATTATGATAAAATAATACATATATACATAGTGTTGTATTCATACATATTGTATTGTATTGTGTTGTATTGTATATATTATATTGTATTGTATTGCATTCTACTGCACTATATTGTACTGTATTGCAATGCATTGTAATATATTGTATTGTCTCAATAGATGGATCCCTGTGAAGTTACCAGAAGAGTGTATCGCTGCAAGTGCAGCGTCTGTTGTCCAGTGCCTGTTCTTCAGTGTACTGTCTTTTCAATAAACGTTGCATTCAATAAAAATGCGTAGGCCTATGCGTATTTGTTTAAGTGTTCAGATATAGAATGTAAAATATTAACATGTTCAGTTCAGTTCAGTAGTTTAATTTAACGTCTTGTCACGCAATGGTGATATTAGACCCAAAATAAATAAATAAATAACAAAATTAATGCATAGAATACAATGTCTAGTAACAAAGCGTCAACAAATAATAACAATTTTGCTATCTCAGAATTGGCTATACCAGTAGCAATATCAAAGATGAATGGGCTAGATAATATTTGACGATCATTCTCATAAGTCACTAAATCAATAGACTTATTTTTATAAAGTGGTGTTAAAGTTGGGCATTCTTTTAACCAATGATGCATTGATATAGGGTTATCACAATTACAGAAAACATTATAAGAGTATTTAGTGCTCCATGCTTTTAAAATCATCTTGGATAGATAACGAGAGCAATTCGGTATATACAATAACTTTTCTTCACTATTTCTATCATGAACAGACTGTTCTAAAATCAACAAAAATTCAACCGAAGACCTTTTTAGGATATGATTAAAATCAGTATTAGAATGATATTTAGCTCCACGCTTAGCAAGACTATCTGCTGTTTCATTCCATTTCAAACCACAATGCGAAGTGACCCAACAAATATCTACATTTATTCCCTTCATCATTATAACATGCATAAGATGATGTATGTAAAAAAGCAAATCTCTTCGTGCTTTACTCTCCCAATGCTGCAATGCTTGTAAGACAGATTTTGAATCAACACAAATAAGAATGTTGCAAAAGCACATAGGTGTATCACAAATATAAGTTAAGGCCATCAATATTGCCTATAACTCTGCTGTGAATATAGAGAACCTTTTACCAATATGATTTGTTTTGGTATTTTAAGGCTAGGAATTACAGAACCAGAACCACATCCAAATGTGTGTTTTTAAAATGTTTTTCATGCTATATTGTGAGGTTTTGCATATAATTTGTAAACCTCTTTCAATCCGGAATGGAATAACAAAACAAAAACTAGGAGCAGTCGAAAAGAGCGCACCGCTAATAAGCGCGCGCCTAAAAGAGCGCATTTTGCATGCTAATAAGAGCACGTGTTCATGCCAAATAGAGCGCGCGTGAATGTGTGGTTTTCGTGCTAATAAGCGCGCATAGGTGAAATCGTTCTCACCAGACATTTACCATTTGCACTCGTCGGTTTGCTAAACTTCAGTCTTCTTGCTGTTTTGGAGAAAGAAACTTTCGATATGTCCACGATTCAACACATCACCACGTTAGGGATAGGGTTAGGGATTGGGATAGGGTTAGTGTTAGGGATAGGGTTAGGGTTTCACATCACATTTTACAACGCGCTCTTTTTGACATCCTCGATCTTTCTTAGGTTCCAAAGATGCGTGCTTATTGGACAAAACATTGCGCTCTTTCTAGCTTCATTTTGTGGACGCGCGCTTTTATAAAGTAGGTAAAACGCGCGCTTATGGAATGCACCCCAAAAACTGTTCTGGTAGGCCCATATCTACATAAACAGCTGCTTGTGAGTACGCGTATGTATGAGCTCACGCGCAAGATCACGTGCAACTGACACGTGCAGAGTACAAAAGACACACAGACGGACTAAAGTGCTGAGATTGTCTTTGCAAACGGTCCACTGATTTACCAGAAACAGACAAAACGATTGCATGTTTCGTGAAACTGGCTATTTCGCAAACATATCCACGGCATAAAAGTGAATTTGATGATGATGATGATCCTTCTAGTCCCCAGATACACAGCCCGCCGTAGGGACCTAAAGCCCCAAAAGAAGAAGAAATTGATGGTGTTGATGATTTTTCTTTTTCTTTTCCTTCTTCTTGTTCTTCTTGTTCCTCTCTCTCTCTCTCTCTCTCTCTCTCTCTCTCTCTCTCTCTCTCTCTCTCTCTCTCTCTCTCTCTCTCTCTCTCTCTCTCTCTCTCTCTCTCTCTCTCTCTCTCTCTCTCTCTCTCTCTCTCTCTCTCCCTCTCTCTCTCTCTCTCTCTCTCTCTCTCTCTCTCTCTCTCTCTCTCTCTCTCTCTCTCTCTCTCTCTCTCTCTCTCTCTCTCTCTCTCTCTCTCTCTCTCTCTCTCTCTCTCTCTCTCTCTCTCTCTCTCTCTCTCTCTGCATGTGCATATAAGATTAGGTCTGATTGTATTAGCATACTATGTATGACTTTTGTATGCTCTTTATATTGGTTTGTTTGTCTTTTTTTAAAATTTTAATTCTGTACGAGTGCTGGATGGGGTTTTTTTTAAAGCAAAAAAACCCAGCATGTGCATTTTGCTTATTCTATTACCCTCTATACGTAAACTTCATTCAATTCACTCTCTCTCTCTCTCTCTCTCTCTCTCTCTCTCTCTCTCTCTCTCTCTCTCTCTCTCTCTCTCTCTCTCCCTCCCTGAGATAGGATTAGGTTTGATTTTGTCACATAATATTATGTGTTTCTTCCTAAATGTGTGCACGTTAAAGATGAGTATGTAGAATAGGATTTGGTGGGGGTTTTGTCATGTGTATGTGTTTATGCTTTGATTGGTGCATGCTAAATATGAGTATTTACAGTGGTTTTAGGCTGGATTTTGTCATGTGTATTTGTTTAAATTTAAATTATGCATGTTAAAGACGAGTATGTAAAGTAGGTTTAGGCATAATTTCGTCATTGTATGTGCTTAGGTTTTAATATTATAAAAACATGAATAGGTTTGTTTTTGTCACGTGTGTGTATTTACTTTTTAAGTTGTGCATGTTATCTATGAATAATGCAATATAGTAATATGTTTGATTTTGTTATGTGTACACATATTTACATTTAAAATTGTGTATGTTAAGATGAGTAGGTAAAGTAGAGCCAGGTTTGGTTTTATTACGTGCATGATTGTCCGATCAAATAAGTACATTTTTAAGATGAGTATGTAAAGTATGAATAGGATTGGTTTTGTCATGTGTTTGTGCACTTCTAAATTTGTGCATGTTAAGGATTATTTTGGGGTTGTTGTTTTTTTCTCCGTGTGTATGTGCTTAGGCATACTCTTAATTTATACACGTTCAAAATGAGTGTAGTTAGATTTTGTTATTGTTGTGCTGCTATATAGGGTTGTTTTTTGCATTCTTATATTGCTTTGTCTGTGCTCATTTTCATTTTCCATTTCTACTTTTATATTTGAAAACAAAAACAATTCAGAGGGCTGGATGTAAAAAAGCTTGTTATTGCTTATTCAATTACCCTCTATAAATAAAATTCATTCAATTCAATTCAATTCTCTCTCTCTCTCTCTCTCTCTCTCTCTCTCTCTCTCTCTCTCTCTCTCTCTCTCTCATCTCTCTCTCTCTCTCTCTCTCTCTCTCTCTCTCTCTCTCTCTCTCTCTCTCTCTCTCTCTCTCTGGGCTGAAATTTGGGGTTGCAAAACGCGGCAGCAAACATAACAAGTACATCTGTATGCCTGTAAAAGATTTTTACATGTTAGGAACAAAACTATTAACGATGTTGTGTATGGTGAACTAGGACGTTTTCCTCTGTGCCTAACTGCTGTTGTTATCAAATATTGGTTAAGACTATTAAAACAAACCGACGACAGGTATTCCAAGAAATCTTATAAAATGCTACTGTCTATGCATTAAAAAGGTCACACAACAATGGTTACCCATATTAAGAATATTCTTTATGACAATGGTTTTGAGAATGTTTGGCTGTGGCAATGAAATAGAGTTTTGCAAAGAGTTAAAACTTAGATTGTTTAGTAATTTTTGCTTCAATTGGCAAAACCATCTTGACACTAGTCCACGGTTATCCTGTTATAGTAAACTAAAACATATATATAGATATAGATATATTTGGATGTCTTGTTTGTTGATATATACAGAAATATTTTTGCACAATTCAGAATGGATGTATCACAACTAAATGTGCACAAACATCGATTCTCACCAACCTTAGAAAATACTAATTGTCCACTATGTTCTAATACACAAGAATCTGAAATTAATTTTTCCTTTCGTTGTCCTTTATACGATCAGACTAGAGAACTGTTTAAATTAACAGCAAATAATGGTGAAAACTGTGGGTCAAAATTAGTAACTACATTGTCAAGTACCTCAAGATATGGAATTGTACGCGTTGCTAAATACTTACTGGCAGCTTTCAAAATTCGGCAACATTTTATTGAAAACAATGCAAATTGTAACAACATAGAACCTTCGTATTCTTACATTTTCTGTGATTTTCCAATTTCCTTTTCGTATTCATTGCATGCTTTCATTGATGTGGATTAATAATGTGCTTTGTATTCAGGTATTGTCTCACTGTATTATTGTGATTGTTAATGCATGTATTGGTTACTGGTGTATGTGTGTCCCCCCCCCCCCCAATGAGAGGGGCTGTAGGCCCAAACTCATTAAATGTCCGACTTCCGACCTCTCTCTCTCTCTCTCTCTCTCTCTCTCTCTCTCTCTCTCTCTCTCGTGTGTGTGTGTGAGGAAGATATATATTTAAATTGTTTTGACCTCCTTGCAGATAGGTCGGTGGCCTTTGCAATTAAAAAAGTGGTCAAAAATACATTGATCTCCTCTCTCCTATGATCTCTCGATCATGTAACCCGTGAAAGCAGTGATTCTGTTGATTTTCTTGTTCTCTGTGGTCAAAATACATGTTTTCAACAGTCATGCACCTGTCTTCATTTTAGGCTAGTCCTGTAACCACGCAAAACAATAACCCCGCCGGTTCTCGAGTTACATTATTACAGTCCGGTAAAACAAAGAATCAAAGACCAAGAACCGCAACAAACTTATATTCTTCTGCCGACCATAGTTGGGCGAAATATATCAAGAAGTAAGATTGGATAGAAATATTGATCGGACAAACTGTAGAGCTATTGTTTGTAAGCATAAGCTTACAAAGCAAGCAGCATACTTATATATTATCTGGATTAAAATGTAACCTGGCAATGTTTTCATTGACGGTTTGTCTGTTTGTGTGTTAACATGATAACGTTTGAACGGACAGACCTATAGGAGGCTCAAAGTTTGTATGCGCATAGGTAGCTAGAACATCTAGGCCAAGTTCGAAAATGAAGGTCAAAGGCAAGGTCACTGAGCAGAAAAATGTACCATTTTGGAGGTGAAAATGCGCCATTTTGGATGTGAAAATGTGCCACGCGGCTGGCGATATAGCGTCTAAGCGCTCTAGTTAAAGTCTGTGAATGCAGTAATAAAAAACAAATGTCACCAAATGATGTGTTCTTCACATTTACGACAAGCAAACTGAAGGAAGGACTTTAACCGAAAACAAAGGTTAACCTCTGTTCACCCTAGCTTGTCACAAAGAATTCTAATGCTCTTTAAAGATCCACCAGATCACGTGTCAAAATCACGGGTTTCACGTGTTTTTTCCTCTTATATCTGGAAATAAATCTTGTTTTGACCAGGTCTCACTCCCATATAAATGCCCCCAAATTCAAACCGAAACATCATTTTAAAGAGCAGCTAATTTAGTTACTTTTTTCCGTACTTTTTTGCCCGTTAATTTTTGTTTTTCTAGTTGCAGCCTGCAACTTTGTGGTTGCAACTGTTGCATGCAACGTACAACAAGGTTGTAGCGTTGCAGTTGTGGGTTGTAGGGAGATAGAAAACGATCCTATTTTTTAGCTTTCACTTGCAACGAGTTGTAGGTTGCAGCCAATCAGAGCGTCGTTTCGTATCACGTGGTTTTTTTATAGTCACAATGGCGGATCGCCGAGTGAAATACTGCTGAACACCTGGCACGATAACGATTGAACGGAGGGTCCTATAGGACGCTCACATTATGCATGAAAAAATTTACTAAAGATATCCAGGCCAAGTTAAAAAATGAAGGTCATACGTCAAAAGTCAAGGTCACTGGTGCTGAAAATGCTGTCGCGCGGCTGATGATCTAGCGTCTGAACGCTTTAGTTTGTGGTAGCGTGTGTCGAAGCCTCACAGAGATGGTTCTCTATGTGCCATTGCCAAAACGTAAGGTTACATTTGACTGATTGTAGCCACGAGTTTGCTAGCTATCCGTACGTCCTGTTCATATCCAGTCTTATTCACATACGTTACAATTGTGTTTATATCAACATGGTTATTATATGAATATCATCGGTTGCATTCACAGAAACACACTTATTGTCGCACTCGCGCCCACGGACTCACGCAAATATGGACACGAGTAGAGTGCGCACATAGGTCTACACACACTCAGAGAGAGGGAGGGAATGACAGAGAGAGAGAGGAGAGAGAGAGAGAGAGAGAGAGAGAGAGAGAGAGAGAGAGAGAGAGAGAGAGAGAGAGAGAGAGAGAGAGAGAGAGAGAGAGGATGCTGAAATACAACCCATAAAAGCATATGTGTATATAGTATAATCGCTCACATTGGCCTATACTGTTAAAACAAATATACGTTCGCATACATGTGCACTTGTGCATACGCACACATGTACGTACAGTCTTGTCTACCATCATAGCATACAATCGTCATGCACGCATTGCATACACACAACACACACAGACCGTACACAAAACACACACACACACACACACACACACACACACACACACACACACAGACCGTACACACACACACACACACACACACACACACACACACACACACACACACACACATACACACACACACACACACACACACACACACACACACACACACACACACACACACACACACACACACACACACGCAGGCACGCACGCGCGCGCGCGCGCGCGCGCTCGCATGTAATCTATACGCTGTACCAATATTTGTAAGCTAACCGTCATCTGTCAACAGAATAGTCGTTAATTACAGGATCAGTTGATTTATTGGGGAAACTGCAGCTAAACTGGGTGTCTGTCTTGGTTGCATTTGAAAGCTGTTTGAAGCACTAACGTAAAAAGAACTTTTAGCTAGAGAGAGAGAGAGAGATAAAGAGAGAGAGAGAGAGAGAGAGAGAGAGAGAGAGAGAGAGAGAGAGAGAGACAGAGAGAGAGAGAGAGAGAGAGAGACAGAGAGAGAGAGAGAGAGAGAGAGAGAGAGAGAGAGAGAGAGAGAGAGAGAGACAGACAGAGAGAGAGAGAGAGAGAGAGAGAGAGAGAGAGAGAGAGAGAGAGAGAGAAGAGAGAGAGAGAGAGAGAGAGATATTCGTGTACGGGGACTACAAATATTAAAACTATTAGGATTTCATCAGATTCATTTAGACAGAAGAATTTCACGAGAATCATGCCTCTTTATGTCAGAACCCATCGCTTTCGGATCGAATCGTATGCAATGTAGTGGCCCCTTTAGAGGGAATCAGAATACGTATTTGCATGCAATTCTTTATTTCTACAAGCTAGCTTTGAAACAGAGGCAACACATCTTCTTCTACCCACACCCTCCCCAACTTGCCATCCTGCCCCGATCCTTTAAAGGGACACCCTGACGGATGAGTTTTTGCAAGAAACACGTCGCGATCACCAGAAAGACAGCCCAGAAAAGAGAAGGCACATGCCTTCTCTCCTTCTTTTTGACTGAAAGAATCTGACTTCCAGCACCTCCGCCAAGAAGGAATCGCCAATTTGACGGTTCGATGTCTAGGAAACCAGAGCAAAGTAAGTGTTGCGATTGTGATGGAATGTGTCACGCGCGCCCCACTTTCTCCTCTACACCGCCCCCCCCCCCTTACTATTTCACCCCGCCGCTCTTTAATCTTATCGGCACGGCGACCATTCTGTGACATCACAGGATTCCTCGATTACAAGCGGCGTTCCTTTGTTCTCCCTTCCAAATCATTTGAACTCCCCAGGATAATATTAGTGACCCTTCCGGCTTGGGGCTAAACTTTTCAGACAGACAAAAGTCTTGCATAATCCTTTCGGATTTCATTTTTTCATACATATTTTGTTTTGGCGCCATTGAGCTGCTTTTCTTATTGCTGCATAATCTGTTATGCAGATTTGTGAGTAAATAAAATACAAGTGTACAAATAATTCTGAACCCTTTGGTCAGACTGATGAGAGTGGAAACTTTGTAATTTTCATGTAAAAACCTACTTCTCTCTGTCTGTCATTTAGAGCAAATCTACCACTTGTATTTCCTTCAATCATATGAGCCAGAACCCGGGCAAAAATATAAATTTATTAGATGAAAAGGGGCAGGGAAAGTTGCTCACCTCACACACCCTAGAGAAGTGGGCTAAAGGAAAATGTTCTCAATGAAAATTTAACACTTTAAAAGCCTTTGCCTAGAGACTTCACTTTTAGCTCATTCCCTCGTCACAGCGATCTCTGTAAAGGGTGTTTTTCTGGTGATCTGGACGTGTTTTTTGCAAAATCTCATCCGTCAGGGTGCCCCTTTAAGGGGCACTGCATACGATTCGATTCACTACGACCCGACTTTAACATTTGTGAGGCATGATTCACATGAAATTCTACTGTCTGAATAAATCTGATGAAATCCTACAAGTTAATATGTTCACTATAATTATTTGTCCCCCTCCCCCGTACACGAATGTGATAGAACATCTGTATTTTTTGGTAACAGACATTATGTTTGATTCGTCCATTGCGCTCTACTTGAGTGTTGCGAGCGAAAATAGCAGAATCATGTTTTAGACGGAAGTATTTCACTCACTCACAGACATCGTCACAATCGTATCGTGTTGGGGTCAAATCGTATGCAGTGTGGCTAGGCCTTTACTCCACCAAATTCTCGTCCTTCATCTGTACGTATATTACTGTCAAAGATACTCGGGAGAGAGAGAGAGAGAGAGAGAGAGAGAGAGAGAGAGAGAGAGAGAGAGAGAGAGAGAGAGAGAGAGAGAGAGAGAGAGACAGAGACAGACAAACAAACAAACAGAGACAGAGAAAGACAGGGATAGAGACAGACAGGCACAGAGAGAAAGAGAGAGAACACACAGACTGTGCTTTTTGATCTAAGTCGTAAGATGGGACCAACCCCTACCGCCTTTTTTCTTTTCTCTTTCTTTACAAAAGAATACAAACAAATGAAAACTAAGACAACAGCTAGTCAAAGATATCATCACAGTTTACAGCCTACACTGGACATATCTTTGTTTTAGGGAAAATCCCTTGTGCCTCTTTTCACTTGATGAGAGAAAGGAAAAGGCCATTTTCTGACCTCGGCTGACCAGCGTCCATCCACTAAGAAAAAAAGGGGACCAGAATAATCAAAGTATCTTCTACCATTCTACCATTCCTTTCCATTTTCTTCTCTTCTCTCCCTGATTTGTGCGGCATCTCCCTATCTCCCTCTCCCTCAGGGAGGAGAAGAATGGAAGATGAGAGAGTTAATTTGCCAGGAAGATGAGACTAAAATGTATTAAGAATGGGAATTGAGAAGAGGAAGAAAAACAAGGGGGTGGGGTGGAGAGGATGTGTGTGTGTGTGTGTGTGTGTGTGTGTGTGTGTGTGTGTGTGTGTGTGTGTGTGTGTGTGTGTGTGTGTGTGTGTGTGTGTGTGTGTGTATGTGTGTCAAGTCAAGTCAAGTCAAGTCAAAGTTTATTTAAAGAGGGATATTGAATAAGCAAACATACATGCTTTTCTGTGTGTGTGTGTGTGTGTGTGTGTGTGTGTGTGTGTGTGTGTGTGTGTGTGTGTGTGTGTGTGAAAAGTTACTCTGGAGAAAGTGGGGAGTGAAAATAGGAGAGTACATCAAATTCCTATATTGTTAATAGGGTGCACAATGTTTGTTACAGAAAGACAAGAGAGAGAGAGAGAGAGAGAGAGAGAGAGAGAGAGAGAGAGAGAGAGAGAGAGAGAGAGAGAGAGAGAGAGAGAGAGAGACAGAGAGACAGAGAGAGACAAAGAGAGACAGAGAGAGACAGAGAAAGACTTGAAAACTTGAAAACGTAAACTTTCGCACTTCCACCAATCTTCCTCCTTTCCCTTTCAAAATCAACTCCAGATCTTGTAGCATGAAAAATAAAACCGCATACCTAGTGTCACATAATTCAGCTTAGTACCGAAGGCCCCTCATCAAGTAACTTCTCGGATCAATTTTTAACATTTCGTCTTATTGTCATATCGACTTTTCTCATTTCGCATCCCCCCCCCTTGAAATCGTAGAGATTGTAGATAAATCACGTCATGCTTGCGTCCTTGCTTGCGTCATTTTGAGGGGTACGCAACCCCCCTTGGTACTCTAGAAAACATGAACACCGAAATTAAGTCAAGGATTCACGTGTTACAAAAAATAGCAAAAATCACATCATTTTTTGTGTGTGCTCTGAACATTTCTCAAGTTGATGCACATCCTCCAAACCTACACAGGACATGGCGGGAGGATAGCGTGTGTCTATCACGTGCTCTAAATGATTCTAGAGCAAAGCATTTAGCAAAAAAAGACGAACTGGCGGACTTTCCCTGGTGAGTGGACCAGCTCCGGTCTCCCCTACTGGTTAATAGAACAGCTAGGAAGAATGAATTAGGATTAAGATTAAGATTAAAATTATAGCCCCGTCGACAACTATTTATTTGTTTATTTATTTTACCGCTACCGTTGATTTCTTGGTGAATCAACCCAAACATGTGTAGAAATCACTGATGGCGTTTTGTCCTTTCAGCATTTGTCACTGCTCCAGATTATTCTTTAAAGAATATATTTTTGAGTACGCCCATAAGCTTTAGCTTGTTGTACTCTTGCGCTGAGATATGTTTGTATCTGCATGAAATTGTGTTTATAAAATAAGCTGTTTAAACCAAATAATATATTTATTTTGTTTTCGAAGATACTATATTTTTTGATATGAGCATTTTTACAAGCTTATCTTCTCGCGTTATTTCTCTGTGCTGTGTCAGTGCAGTCCACACATAGAGTACGGGGTTAAGGGCAGAGTTGAGTGGCAACAGAAACACTATCAAACTGCCATGGACCTTGTCTGACCCACCCACACCACATGTGGCCAACAGTGTAGCCGTGCCATACACAAACCAACACACAGCCTCCTTCATAGTCACGTTGTTCATCAGCTGGACACAGGAATACAAAAACCTCTTGCTTGGGTCTAACATGATTCTGTAGGTAGGTGTTTTCTTTTGAGCAAGGAACTGGAAAACTACAATCACCGTGGACAAGATACAGTTTGTTGCTGTGGTCACTTTGAACCAGGCAAACTTGTTATAGGACTGGTAGTGTTGAAACAGAGCCAGCCGACACAGACCAGACTGGCCTGAAAGACCCCAGTGAGTCCATCCAGGCAGAAAGGGTATTAGAGACAAGAGGATGCCAACAAGCCACATCATTGCACCAGTCATGATCATCACACGTTTTTGAGATGTCAACAAACAGCTTGGACAGGACAAACACAGCCAGTGATCCAAACTGATACATACAATGGTGAATACGGACACTTGTTGTGACAACATGAACAGAAAACCACTGACCCTGCATGTGACGCTGCTGGTCCATGCTTTTTCAAACCAGATGTATTCCCCCTGAAACAGATGGTTTGCTATCAAGACAATGACAACGTGGCATCCCATGCATGAATCAGCAAGATGCGTATTGGTAATGGTCAGCAAAAACTTGCGACCAGAAAGTTCTTTGACTTTATTTGCAATCGCAAAGCACAACACATTCCCTAAAACAGCAGTCACAAACACTATCCAATGTAAACCTAAGTGTAATCCTGATGGTAGAAGTGTCCCGCATGATTGAAGTACAGCCTCTGATGTTGAACACTTGGATTCTCTTTGTTGTTTGGGAAGTATGTCTACACAGCAAAATCTGTAATTTGACGAATGTATAAACCTTAGACTATGCAACCCTGAATATAAATCCAGTGGGAAGTTCCTCAATTGGTTTCCTCTTAAGTCCACTTCCACGAGGTGTGGCATGCCTTTCAAGCCTGTTGACCCAATGGTGTGTATTTCAGAAAAGGACACGTTAAGATATGTTGCAAACCGTAGATGCGTAGTAATATCATTATCAAGCGTGGTGAGCTTTGTTTGGGACACGTCTATTTGCCTCAATTCATAGTGGACAAACTTTGAAGATTCATTGGTTATGTTCTGTAGAGGATTGCTTTGCAGAGATACAGTTCTCAAATTTGGAAGATCGAGAAAAAATCTCACATTCAGTTTTGTTAGAACATTGTAAGGAAGGTTCACAAACCGTAGGTTTTTAATTGCCAGACCTGTCACATTATGAACAGAACAATGAGCAAGGCTCAGATAAATAAGGTACGCATTGTGTGAAAAGTCAGCTAACAGCATTCTTGACGCGGTGGCATCCACATAGCGAAGTCGAGAGAAGACATCTGCAGGGAAAGTTTGACTACACACAAAGGAATCTCCTTGACAGAGGCAGCCTTCCGGGCAGGTCATGTCACAGGTCAGTTCATCATCCTGCTGTGGACACTGACCCCAGCCATCACACAGATGATCTTCATGCACGCAGACTGTAGAATCCAGACATCGGTAGTAATGAGGACACGTGATCACCTCACAGGTCTGTTCATCTTCTGCATGAACACAGTCATTAAATCCGTTGCATCGGGTGTACACAGGCAGACAGAAGTGTCGTTCTTCGGAGCAAGGGTAGTGAGTGTCAGGACACGAGTCCTCTTCTATCATTCTCTGCCAAGTAAAGAAACCGCTACCATCCAGATTGATGTGATAAATCATTTGTAAATGTCGGCGGTCACCACTGAGAAAATAAACCTTTTCCAAGCCAGGTGATTGACATGCTTTCTCGTCAGAAAGGTCCACACAGTCTGAATATATGTTGCATCGCTGGCAGTGTGACACACACTGAGCATTGTCACACAGAAAGCCCTGACACGAGGGATGCTGACAAAATGACTCATCGCTGTTATCAGGACAATGCTGTCTGGAGTCACAGACAAAAGAGAAATGGACTGTTGTGGAATCATCATCACAGGAAAACACTGTGGGGAGGGAGTTTCCTTTGGCTGATTTAAAGGAAGATAAAGACACGTTGTTAATATCACCCACGTTAGTTGAAAAGTATACATTTCCAAATTCTGCTGTTTTCCCATTCATTTTACTCCAATGAAACAAGAATGCGTGTGCCAGATCTCCATCTTGACGAACAAACAAAACCTGCTGTGTATTTTTATGTATGTATTTTGTCGATTTACAATAATGAAAGGGAATTAGGGGCTGAGAATGTGTGAATGAAGTCACATCTATTTCACAAATAACTAAATAGGTATGAAGTACATCTGCAAACCGGTATAACTGTATTCGTAGTGATTTTGATACTGCAAAATAAAATGGGTACTTACTGTTTCCCATATACTTAATACCGAAATGGAGATTGTTATAAGCAATTGTGTTGTCAGACCACTTACTTAGCCTTCTGTACATGAATGGTTTAGAATTCAAGTCCCAAGTCAAACCAAGAAAAAAATTAAAATTTTCATATCTGTTGCCATAGTGTAAAAGATCAGTTTGTTCTTCG
>CM065694.1:12806408-12833051 GCA_017654935.2 Phymorhynchus buccinoides
TAAAGAGATTATCTTATGGATATTGAAATAAAAAAGCGGGCAACCTACCCGTACACAAACTTGAACCCATCTCTGCACACGAGTCTTCCATCCACCATGTAAGTGGTTCTTTGTCGCTCCCTCTCCTTTCGACGAGAAGGCTTGTCCAATGTAGTACAGTCAACCCCCTCTTTTAAGACCTTAAAAAAATCTTGAAAAATCGGTCGTAAAAGAGGGGGGTCTTAAATCAGGGGTGACCAAAACAATGCACTCAGTGACTCACTACAGCACATGCATACACTAAAACAAAAACATGCTTTCTCCGTCATTCTTGAATGAAACATCCGCGGTCTAGCTAATATACGAAAAACGAGCGAAAACAGAAAGTGTGCTCGACGGCCCATGTTGCACTCACACACAAAATACACATAACAACAGTGCAGACCTAATTTTCGCCATTTTACGCTCTGGCAGTTCATTTTCAGTCACAGTTTGCACACACGAAACTTTTACCAGCTCGCATACACACTCTGCTGACAAAATGGCGTAGCGCACACCGCAAATACAAAATCATGTCAAACGCCAATGCGCCAGCTGCTTTCATTTTAATGGATTTTGTGAGTTGTTTGCATTCAGTGAGTGTTTCAGTGCACACACTAATGCCGATTTATCAGTTTGATAACGGAAAGGAGCTGCTTTTCAATTTCTTTTTTTTTGTAAAGTGAGACCATTCACTGATTTCCAACTTATGGAGTGTGACCGATCACCAGCCTAGTTTCAACTTGGGAGTTGACTTCGCATTTAGGCCTACGTGTGCACAGAGTTCATAAAGATCGACACGATTGCGACCGTTTCAGTTCAAACTTTGATCATAAACTGCTCAGTGATGAAAACATGTGCATAAAAGTGGTGACATTTTAGTGGTCAGATCGTGATATCGCTTATTAAATTCTTCAATTTCGGCATGAGAATGGTTCTTTTTTTTACCAAGATTGACCTAACCACAGTGGTACACCAGCTGTGCGTCGGCTCGAACTGAGGCCGATTGAGAAGGTCAGAATGTGTTGCATCGGTCGTAAAATCAACAAGATTTACGGTCGTAAAACGCGTTAGAGGGGGAGTCGTAAATGAGGAGGCAAGTTTAGAAGAAAAACGATCCGTCATTCATATTTCAGTCGTAAAAGAGGGGAGGTCGTAAATCAGAGGGCCGTTCGTGAGGGGGTCGACTGTATCGCCAGTGTTCATCTGCAGTCCAGCCAGGATTCCAAGAATGATCATGTCCTTCTCAGCTGTACATACATTGAAGAGGAAAAAAAATATATTGGGCACATAGGCCTGTTGACACCCAGTGACCCACACATATACATGTATGTACATACACAAACATCACCCCCTTCTATCCACACACACGCACGCACGCACGCACACACAAACATACATACACAGCAACACACATAATCATACATACATACTCACATACACACACAAAACACACACGCACACATACATTATAATTATATTATATATGAAATATATACACACACTGACACTGGCATACACACTAATATACTGGCACATAGGCCTACTGACACATACAAAACACCAACCACTTCTCCATATCTCCACACACACACTCACATAGACACTTGCGCACGCACACGCACACACACACACACACACACACACACACACACACACAGAGAAAGATAGAGACTAAGAGAGAGAGAGAGAGAGAGAGTGTGTTTAGTTTGATGCACTTTCAAGAAAGCCACAAGAAATAAAAAAATAAATAACTCGCCCTCTGTAAATTCAGCCATGTTCAGTCTTTTCTGAAGCACTTCATCTACAGAAAACTGAAAGGCAGGGAGAACCTTGAATGGTGTCTGAGACTGAGGAGCCACACTCACTGGCACTGGAACTTGTACTCGGTTCCGTCGAAGCACTCTTGCCCACGGTCACAGACTTAATTTTGCACTTGCACTTGTAGTTTATAATTCTCTCCCTCTCTGTATCTCTACCGACTTGTGCACCTTCATGAATGTCAACTTCGATTGCTCGAGATTCGGCACAAACAAGTGGGGTTTCTCCTTTGGAATCAGTGTCGTCTGCTAGGCCTACACCGCCTTCTTCGATCTGTGTGTCAGATTCCACTTCATCTTCGCCCTCTTCCTCTACATCTGGTGATTCGATGTCAGCAAAATATTCCTGAATCAAGCTATTAATGCCATTATCATGGATATTTGCGTCAGAAGCTGCCTTGTTTAGTGCATCAGCAATTTTCGCAGCGTGGTCGACAGTCGCCATATTGATAACCAGAGCTTTATGCGGATTGGCTAACTCCGGTCACATGATGCGTTCTGCAAATCAGCGAGCAAGGAATCACCCCCCTAGTGACGCCTTGTTTGCTAGTGGTCTAGTATTTCCAGAGCTTTGATTGGTTAACTATTTATAAGTATAGACCAAAAATAGGGTGAAAAGCCACTGCCGAGGCCATGACCTTTAAAATGCTACCAAATTTGCCAGGTTTATTTCGGTGAAAAGGGGGGTACAGGGTGGTCAAAAAGTGTGAAAATATTTTTAATGTGGGCTGTTTTCTCGAAGAAATAGAGGGGGTGGCATCAATAAAACACGATTTTAGTAAAATAATGGCAAAAGAAACTTAAAAATCAGGTTGGAAAAGTGTAGAAAAAGGTTAATAAAGCCAACCAAATCGAAATCCCAAAATCGACCTGACCACCCCTATGTGACTTTACCGTGGCCTAACGCAAAACTGGGTCAGGTGAGATACGACTCATTTCGTCGTGGAGGGACACATTAATGTGGTTAATGAAGACCTCATCACAGAAGCAAGCCACACCCCCCCCGCAGTTGGACATTCATCGGCTCTGGTCTACCACTCTCCTGCAGTAGGGCTGACAGATTGAAGTTCAGTTTCCCTGTTTGGTCATTAACCGAACCGATACCTGCTGAAGCCCTTGCCCTCTCAAACGTCCTGTCCAAATGAAAATGTGCATCATACAGGAATGGCTTACTTGCCTCTCTCCTCCCCTTGGTCCCATCCTCCATTTCCATTCCTTTCTCCCCCTTGTTTTCCACCAAGCGCACTGATGCCATACTCTCAGCTAGATTGGCTTCCACCGCTACAACCTCCCGAGTTCCTACACTTCCCTTCCCCGTCAAGTCCACAACCTGTAGGTCACTATGCACTGGTGTGACCCGTAGCTGTGCCTCGCGCTTCAACATCTTTTTGAATTTCAACTTCTTTACCCACCCCCCTCGTCTCCCTGAAGTCCCCGGTTCCTCACTTGCCAGACCAGCACGTGTTGACTCAAAAGGAGTCAATGGTGCCCCCGGGTCCACCTCCCTCAAGGCCCTGATGGTCTGTCTGAACCTCTGCCTCCATACCCTGTTCATTTTACTGACTTCCGAGGGGGAGAAACCCATGAATTCCTGCAAAGTCATGGACCTTCTCTTGGTTACCTTGTTCCATAGGTTCCTCCCTCTCCGGTACCACTCCTCCGACACTTGTGAGGAACCGGCAACTTGACACCCCCTCACGTTGCTGGCTTTCCCCGAAGAGCTTGCCGGTTCTGCCAAGGCTTCGCCGGCTGGCCCAAAGTGGTGTGCCTGCTTCGTGTGACACTTTGGAGGGGGTCCACCTCATCGGTTCAGGAGCTAACCTCTTCAGTGAAGGCTCGCTACCCCTAGATCCCTGCAACGCCTCTCTCTGCATTGCCATTGCCACGGTTCGGGCGTCCAGCACCGTCCCTTCCGTACCTCTAAAGATATCGAGACAACGAAAGTTGTCCCGGTTTTCCTTTTCGGTAAAGAAAAGGAGGTGATATAGGACCTCCCAGTGCGCCATGAGGCAAACTGCTTCCAGGGGAAACAACCGGATGTTTTCTGGGAGATTCTCCCCAAGTACGTTGGCGTATCTGGACTACGCCTCACGGTCATAGCCGGTTAAGTCCACCCCCTGGCGTTGAACATATGACATGTTCTGCTGCCAGTACTGGTGGAGCTTCTAAACCGTCTGAGGTTCCCCAAAGAAATATGTCGCCAGACCCCACCCCTTCCCCCATAGTATCCACCACCCCTTCCCCCTCTATCGCCTCTGTATCTCCATCCCTCAGCACCCCTCTCTCCCCTTCTCGGTTTTGGCATCACCATCTGAAACCCCTCTTCATCCACCCTCCCACTCCACCAACTCCCCACATGCCTATCCCTTATATCTTCCAGCTTGATTCCTCTCCCTGCACACATTCAAACCACGGCCAGGCATGAGTCACAGAAATAATTCTTTATGTTTTTTGCCTCATCCTCTAATATTAACACAAACTCCATGGAACCACTGATCACAGCCATCACAAGCAATCATGAAGGTTCCATCGTCCGGTTTATCGCAGATGCAAAACAATGGTTGGTCCTTTCCTTGGGCTTTTTCCTTCTTTTTCTCCTCCTCTTCCAATGTGGCCAAGATCCTTTTTCTCTTCCGTCTGAACCACAATGGTGACACTCTACTTTTGTATTTCTTCAATCTGTCATGATGAACCACCCATTGCTTTTTCCTTGAGGCTATTTCATACAGAATAGGGGAAATGACCCGCACTACCAGCATCGGACCTTGCCACTGAGGTGAAAGCTTTTTACTCTGCCCGATCTTTGTTGCAGAGTTGATCAGCATGACTGGGTCCCCCACCTCGTACTTGGCTACTCGTTGGCTTACATCTCTCAGGTTCTTCTGCCGAATCTGCTGAGACTTCAGCTTGGACCTGGCCAACCTATGGCATTCTATCATACCCTTTTCCAGTTCATGGACATAATGTGGCAGGTTTGCCTTCTTTGTGAAGTCCCCCGCCATCAATGCCAACGGTGTAGCCACCTCCCTTCCAAGCATTAGTCTATTCGGTGTGAAACCTGTTGATCTGTTCACCGTTGAACGAATAGCACCCACAAGTAGGGGAAGTTTTTCATCCCAACAATTTTGTTTACCTTCTATGACACACCGTAACATCTGGAGCAGTACTCTGTTCATCCTTTCAACTTGTCCATTCGCGCTAGGATGGTATGGGGTTGTCCTTTTCTTAGCTATCTCCAACAAGTGACATAACTCTCTGAACAGCTCACTTTCGAAATTAGAGCCTTGATCAGAGATGATCTCTTTGGGACAACCCATTCTGCTAAAAAATTGATCAACCAGAGTTTTTGCTACAAGTTCAGCTTTCTGATTTGGAAGCGCCACTGCCTCGATCCACTTAGTAAACTGATCTACTATTGCTAATACATAAACGTTTCCATTTTTTGTCACTGGCAGGGGCCCTAATACATCTATGTGACACTTCTCCATGGGTGCTCCTGATGTAAACACTTTCAATGGAGCCCGATTTTTTTCTAGATGCTGACTTGGCAAAAGAACAAACATCGCACCCTCGAACGTACAAATCTATGTCCTTGGACATGTTGGGCCAGAAAAATTTAGTCTTGACCTTCTCTTGGGTTTTTGTGATTCCAAAGTGTCCTGCCATGATGTTATTATGAGCCAAAAACATGATCTTCTCCCTCATCTCGTATGGAACTACTATGAGATTTCCTTGACCCACCCACTTGTATTTGAGTACCCCATCTTCAATGAACAGATGATCTTTCACTGCCCACAGACCCTTGATCCCTAACGACTTGTCGTAGATGTCCTCCCTCCCCACCACTTTTCCTTGAGATATCCAGTCCTTCACCTCTTTGACATTTTGGTCAGACTCTTGTTTTCCCCTCCATTCTTCCATTGAAGTAACTTCTGTCCAGTTACTGTCCAGAGGGGCTCTGATACAACTTTTGCAGGTCTAACTCTAAATTCCTGCTCCACTGACTTCATTGCCAACGGAACCACGTCATCCTTAATCCAGTCAATGTTAATAACACTCCACATGATCCTACACAGATTCAAGAGCATGTCTAAAAAAATTTTAATTCCACCATGGTAATTTTTTTTATTTTTTGGAAAAATTAATCTAAGCTATCCACAAAAAGTTAAGGATCACTTGCAAACTAATTCATAACTTTCCAAATAAGAAAGCCAATGCGTTGAATTTTGGCCAACATTTAATTCAATGCTTTAGTGATAACGATACACAATTGCCTTCAATTTCGAGCAATCGTTTGGTCTGTACATTTGATCAAAGTGGGTACGTATCGAATTTGATTTCCCAAAGTCATTGAAATCACAAGACAGGGCATTCTGATGCTCCCAAAAGTTCAGTAATGCGTGTATCCGCCATGGCTGTTCTGGCACTTGACGCAGCGAGTCCTCATGGAGTTGACCAGGGTGGTGAAGATCCTCTGTGGAAGCGCCTGCCACTCAGCCTGCAGCATCTGGTAGAGGTGCTGGGCATCCCTGGGAGGGGGGTGGTTGCTCCTCACTTTGCGATCCAGCTCATCCCAGAGGTTCTCAATCGGGTTGAGATCGGGACTGCATGCTGGCCACTCCATTCTGTTGACTCCAGACTGCTGCAGGAAGTCGTTGACCACCCTTGCCCTGTGGGGGCGAGCGTTGTCATCCTGGTAGACAGCCGGCGGTCCCATCTGCTGCAGTGTAGGCACAGCCAGCGGTCGAAGGATCTCATCCCGGTATCGGAGGCCAGTCAGGTTACCCTGTACATGATACAAGGGTGTTCTGTGGTGAAGGCTGAAGGCCCCCCAGACCATTACAGAACCTCCACCAAAGGCCACCTTTTCTTGGACAGTGGCGTCAATAAAGCGTTCCCCTGGGCGCCTCCAGACCCTCAGTCGGCCGTCGTTGTGGTTCAGGGTGAAGCGTGATTCATCACTGAACAGGACCTGGGACCATTGCTGACGTGTCCACCTCACGTGACGTCTGCAGAAGGCGCGGCGTGCTGCCCTATGGGCTGGAGTTAAGCGTGGCCGTACAGCTGGGCGACGAGAACGGAGGTTAAACCCATGAAGGCGGTTCCGTATGGTCTGCTGGCTGATGTTGATGTTAGTAGCCACCCTCAGCTGCCTTCGAATGATGCTGGAAGAGGCTGTTCTTGTCTGCAGGGCTTGTCGTTCAATGAGACGATCTTCACGTGGAGTTGTCTTCTTCGGTCGACAAGATCTGCGTCTTTCATGGACCCTCCCAGTGGCTGTGAAGCGTTGAATCAGTCTGACAATGACCGAGATGGACACCTGAAGTCGCCTGGCCACTTCTCGCTTGGGAACACCATCTTGGAACCATGCAACAGCTAGGTTGTCAACAGGGCTATAATTTTTCATATTAGTCTTAATCTACACCTGTCATGAACAAAAAAACTGATTTTGTTTTTACCTTGTGTTTTTATCCCATTTTAATGCGTGGTAAGATTTAACGTGGTGACAGCCCTGACATGGCCTTGTTGTCGACGGGGCTATAATTTTAATCTTAATCTTAATCTTGTTGAATTATCATACCACTTATGCCTATGATGGTAGGGGAGTCCTCTCTGAGTGTCTTCAGGACTTCGTCATCATATTTTTTCCCTTGGACAACATTGTTGCCTGTTTTCCTCTGAGTGTCTCCTTTGCAGGGTCTCGCTTTTCCATTTGCTTCGGACATCGTCGGGGGTCCTAGACGCGCACCCTTTTGTTGCCGTGATCTTTTGGACAATCCTCGCCCAAATCTCGTTGTTTTTAAATAGATGATTTGTTACTGCGTTTGATAGTTTTCCTAAGAGAACGGTTTTCTCAAGTCTGATTTAATTCAGCGGCAGATCGATTTCCTGATCTTGAAAATTGTCACTCCGTGGTGCTCTTTGCTTCTTGCCCTCCATGGTTGTCGTCTGCTAGGCCTTGCAGATGTCAAAATTGCATTGTGGTAGCTATATTTCCTCAAAAAGAAGCTTTTGGACACATTTTATGGTATTTTTGGTTATGTCACTAGGTCTATTTGCTGCCATAATGTATGATAATCACACTGTCAATTTAGCACAAAACTGCTCGCAAAATAACGTGATGTCAAAGCAGACAAATATCACTCAAAGTTGTACAAACACCATTCCCAGAGCGGTGGGACTAAATATGTTTATTCACACAGGCAACCAAGGCACAAACATCGTCAACCACAATGTCATGAAAACATCATTCGAGCCATTTTCCGCCAAGGGTCAGGTACAAATCAACAGTGTGGAACACCGGATTAAAACAAAAACAACTGTGCTAAGGCACCGGTCTCCTCGCACAAAACAGCAGCGCAAAACGCTGGTTATACTGTGCCAAATCTATATAACTCAACAGTGCAGAACACCGAATTAAAATAAAGACAACAAAACGCCGGTTACACCGTGTCAGGCCTATCAGTGCCAAATCTCTTGTTCACATGTTTGGCCAAAGAATCAACTGGTCAAGTAGTTTTCTCTACCTCAACCAACTCTGCTTCTAATCCTGCTAGAAAGTATTCGTCTTCTACTGCTAAGTCTAAACTTTCGTCTTCACTATGACCCACAATCTCAGTCTTCATTGGGGCTGATGGTGTAGGTGGGCAGCTTCCAGACCTGCTTTCCGTCCTTGTGGAAGTGGTAGGCCACACCTTTGGCAGGTTTGTAGCTCCTCCATGGGGGTGCTGGCAACGGTTGGCTGGTCCTATATGTAGACATACTTTATCATAATTATGTGTTTACAAAGGTCAAGAACAAATTTAAAAGCAATACTTCTGTCTGGTGATGCAGCAGCCACTTCCAGCTGGTGATGTAGTTCCGGCAACGCTGGCTTCAGGGGCTCCAACAGGGCAGTGGCAGGCTCCCCAGGCTGACAACCCTGCAACACTCCAACAATTCTATTGAACTCTTCTGTGTAGTCATATGGCATAAAGGTAATGATGGCGGTCTTATCATCAGACAGAATCTCCCAAACACAAGCTGCTGCCTTCAGGAGATCTGCTTCAAATGTTTCCTTAACAACGTTCTCTACCATACCCTTAGCATTCTCAGCTCACAAACTCACCAACAAATTATCTGCGTCCACTTTCCTATATTCATCACAAGTTTTTTTGGGTGTTTTTACCTCCAAGTTTCAAATTTATTTCCAAAAAAGCCCCATGGGGGTACATGGAAGAAAAAAAAAGAACGTAAAAAAAAACCACAACAAAAACAAAACAAAAAACAAGATGCTATTCACAAGAAAAGCGCTCGATAAACAGGCTTGACTAACACTTCCAATCAAACTAGACAAAGGTTACAGCATGCAATGTCACTACAGTTCACAAAATTATGAACACAATACATCACATATTCTTTAGTATCTCTGTATCATAACTAGTCACTGCATACTACAGTATATCAATACAACATTATTGGAGAAAAAACAAAACAAAAAAAACCGTCGGTTAAAGCAATCCGTAAGTTAAAGTACATTAAATCACAGCTCGACCAATTTTTCCTATTACGTGGCAACACAAAATGTCATGCAAAAACAACAAAAAATACTTTTTTTGTTTTCTTCCCTTTTTTCCTTTCCTCCCTCCCTTCTCCCTTTTTTTCGGTGCTCGGCACTACAGTCATGATTTCCATCGCTTTAACGCATTGTAGCCGCGCTGCCACTGCATAGCACAACACAAAATTATAACAATGGATCAATCACTGGTTGTGCATTATAATTTTGCAAAATTTTGTAATTTTTTCTTATTCTCTGTTGTAAATAATTTATTGAAATTAATAGTATTAGGATGTCTGTAAAAGAACGGTTTAATAGCACGTGGTCTTCATGTGTTCCTGTGCCTGTTGCAGTTGTTCTGCAGTGCCACCTTCGCTGTATTTGAGGAAAGTGCGATCTAACCCTTTTGTTGCCGTGATCTTTTTGGCAGTCCTCGCCCAAATCTTGTTTTTCAGATGATTTGTTACCGCGCTTGAGAGTTTTCCTAAGAGAACTGTTTTCTCAAGTCTGTTTTCCTCTGAGTGTCTCTCCTTTGCAGGGTCTCACTTTTCATGCGTGTCCATTTGCTTCTGACATCGTCGGGGGTCCTAGACGTGCACCCTTTTGTTGCCATGATCTTTTTGGCAATCCTCGCCCAAATCTCGTTTTTCAGATGATTTGTTACCGCGCTTGAGAGTTTTCCTAAGAGAACTGTTTTCTCAAGTCTGTTTTCCTCTGAGTGTCTCTCCTTTGCAGGGTCTCACTTTTCATGCGTGTCCATTTGCTTCTGACATCGTCGGGGGTCCTAGACGTGCACCCTTTTGTTGCCATGATCTTTTTGGCAATCCTCGCCCAAATCTCGTTTTTCAGATGATTTGTTACCGCGCTTGAGAGTTTTCCTAAGAGAACTGTTTTCTCAAGTCTGTTTTCCTCTGAGTGTCTCTCCTTTGCAGGGTCTCACTTTTCATGCGTGTCCATTTGCTTCTGACATCGTCTGGGGTCCTAGACGCGCACCCTTTTGTTGCCGTGATCTTTTTGGCAGTCCTCGCCCAAATCTAGTTTTTCAGATGATTTGTTGCCGCGCTTGAGAGTCAGAGATGGTGCTAGAAATTTTCACTTTAGGCCATTTGGCCTAAACAGCCACAAAACCTTAGGCCAATTTCAACAATTTTAGGCTCTCTCACTCGGTCAACATAAACGCTCACTGACAATGAATTTGATTTGTTTTTTTAACTGTCAGATCACTTCATTTTTTTTTCCTCAGATTCTCTCGGTCATCTGGCTCTGTCCAGATCTGTCAACACTGACAGCCTAGACTTTGCGTTTTTTTGCCCCATCCCAAGCACAAAAGTAGCGACTGCCCGCTAATAAGTTTTGTCTTCTTTTTGGGAGGCATTTCAATCAAAAACCAGTGAAACACTGACGCTAAAGGACGACAAGATCACACAGACTCACACTACGGTGTGGCAAACGTCCGCCATAAGCAGCAAGGGAAGCAACTCTCACGAGGCAATTGGCCTTGTGCTAGCAAACTCATGACGCGACAAAGTTAGCTTTTTGATCTCGGTCACACGCGGTGCAAGCAAACTATTTCACTTCGTTGTTCATAAAAAAACCGGATGTACTTCGTTGTTCATAAAAAAAACCGGACATACTCATGCCGATTTGGTAATCAAACCTTCGGCCCACTGGGCCGACAGGACGGTTGACTTTTAGGACATTTTTTGTAATTTTCGGCGAATCGCCGAAGGCCAACGGCAAACAACAACCCTGGAGAGTTTTCCTAAGATAACTATTTTCTCAAGTCTTGTTTTCCTCTGAGTGTCTCTCCTTTGCAGGGTCTCACTTTTCATGCGTGTCCATTTGCTTCTGACATCGTCTGGGGTCCTAGACACGCACCCTTTTGTTGCCGTGATCTTTTTGGCAATCCTTGCCCAGATCTCATTTTTCAGATGATTTGTTGCCGCGCTTGAGAGTTTTCCTAAGAGAGCTGTTTTCTCAAGTCTGATTTCATCCAGCAGCGGATCACGTGGTCGACTGACTGACTGACTGACGTTTTGACTTTACGTCCTCTCAACCAACTACGGGTCATGTGGGACATTTGAATATATTATCAAGGATTTATGAATAAGATAATTAACTTTGGAGATCTTATCACAGTTATTATAAGTCAGTAAGATTTTTTGAACATAGTTACCAAGGACTCAAGAGGGGGATTTTGTTAGCCAAGGAGGGGGCATCGCATCGCGTAGCTTGCTTCCTCTCTTTTTTTTTTTTTTTTTTTTTTTTTTATATATATTTTTTTTTTTTTTTTTTTTTTTTTTTTTTTTTTTTTTGTTAGATAGAGAACGATGATTAAGTAACTCACAGAGTTAAACAATAACATTTCTTTTCTTTTTTCCATTGAAATCAATGTATAAGAATAGACAAGACTTCGTTGGGCAACGAGTATTGATTATTTTGAAAAGTATAATGATTTCTTAAAAACGAAAACCAAAAGAGGTTTTTTGGAGATTTTGCGCAAAAAGAACCAGAAGGGTCCAATCTTCATCGCTATTATTGATCAATGTATGATAGTTATAAGTTTTATTAGCTTTGGTTATAACTTCGTGAAGGTGAACAAAAGGACAGTCTGAGAATAGGTGTTCTAAGGTAAGAGTATGATTACAATCACATACATATTCGTTAAATTTACAGTAGTACGAATTTGTCCGAAGACGGAAAATTAAAGATGATAGGTGGTAAGGAATTGGTAAGAATAGGCCTTTTTTAACTGGTTTATGATCCCAGTGATGATCTTTAGCGTACTGTTCTAGATCAGCTTTCCAGTTAAGATAGGATGTGTCTTTAAGTAGGCTATTACATTCGTTTACAGATAGCCCTATACTGCAGGGGGCGAGATTTAAATTACCTGCTGCTTTTTTAGCTGCACAGTCTGCTTGATCATTACCTTTAATTCCACAGTGGGACGGGATCCAAGTTAGAGTAACCTGAGTTCCCTTACAATTAATTTGATGAACTAAGAAAAGGATTTCTTGTATGATTTCTGCTCTGTTATTTTGAGGGGATTGAAGACCCTGTAGGGATGACAGTGAGTCGGTGTATAACACCACGTTAGAAGCGAGTTGGGGGAGATCGTTTACAAAGTCCAGAGCCTTGAGGATTGCCCAAAGTTCGGCGCTGTATATAGATAAATGAGGATTTAGTTTGAAGGATTTAGTGATATTAATACCTGGGATTGTGAAGGAACATCCTATTTTGGTGGGTGCAAGTTTTGAGCCGTCTGTAAAAATTTGAACTGTGTGACGTGAGTAGTAAATCTTTTCTTTAGCTGCTACTGTTAGCTGATTAGTGTCTTTTTCTTTAGAATATATAGTTAAACTAGTATCTATATTTGGAGGTTCCCATTCCCAATTAGGGATACCATGTTTAGGGTGTAATACCACATCCTGCAATTGGAAATTAGAATTGTCTATTAAATCTTTAGAAAATTCATAAATGTGTTGATACTTGGGACTTATATGTCGTTCCTGTGCTTCGGTGAATTGGAAAGCGGAGCTAAGTGTTGAGAGGAATTCTTCCTTTCCATATACATTTGCTGCCTGAAGGCGAACCATAAATTTTGCACAGTTTAGCTTAATAAGATGTTCTATGGGAATCCAATCGATATCCCTATAAATTAACTTGCTTACAGCGTAAGGGGGGATCCCCAGGGCTAATTTGAGTGCCCTGAGTTCCAAGGAGGCTAATTTCTTTAGTTGATGTTTGGGGAGTGAGTAAAAGGCCTCCATACCATAAGTTATTCTACTCCTTACTAAGGCTTGAACCAGGTAAGTTAAGAATTTTGGATCTTTAGCCCAGTTTTCATGAGATATAACCTTTAAAAAGTTAATAGCATTAGTACTTTTAGTGATTAAGTGTTCAATATGATCGTTCCAGTTTAGATTTGAGGACAGGATAACACCTAGGAATCTTACTTGTTGAACTGGTTTTTTAATTTCATCATATATAATGATGTTATACTGATCGTTTAGGGTCTGTCTCCTGGCGAAAACCATGAAATGACACTTTTCTGGGGAAAGGTAAAAACCATGAACCTGCATAAAACCTGCTATTAAGTCGACATTATGTTGATGTTGTTTAAGGGCTTTATTAATCTGTTTTTTTGTTTTTCCATTCTTAGGGTTAGTCCAGATCGCTATATCATCTGCGTACATGGAAATGTTACAGTGTTTAAACGGGAGTTTAGGTATTTCGTGTAATATTATGTTAAACAAAATGGGGGCTATAATACTCCCCTGGGGAACTCCCATGTCTATTTGATGTTTAGTTGATAGATGTTGACCTACTCTGACCTTGATTGTTCGGTTGGTTAGAAAAGATTGAATAAAGTTTAGCATGTTACCTTGGATACCTATCTTATTAAGTTTTAGTAGAAGTCTCCCCCGCCAGACAGAGTCGTAGGCAGCTTTTATGTCGAAAAAGGTGGCCAGAGTTCTTTTGCCTCTGGCCATTGCTTTCCTAACGTGGGAGGTTATTTTAACAATATGTTCCGTGCAACTACGGTGTTTTCGGAATCCTGCTTGGTATTTAGGTAAAATATCATGTTTTTGTAAAAAGTCTTCCAGACGATTTTTGGCAATTCTCTCATATATTTTCCCTAGATGTGGAGTTAGGGAGATGGGGCGATAACTTTTAGGATCTCTGGCGGGCTTGCCAGTTTTAAGGATCGCTACTACTTGGGCTTCTTTCCAAGCCTGAGGGATAGCCCCTGTTTCCCAGCAAAAATTATAAAAGTGATGTAAAACTGTAATGAAAGACGGGGGGAACTTTTGAATCATGATGTAAGAAATAATGTCTTCACCTGTGGCTTTTTTGACACTTTTAATGTTTCGAATAGCAGAGGTGAGTTCTACCCGTTTTATGGTTGCATTTATTGACCTAAAGTTGTTAGAGGACTTGGGAAGTTCTGGCGTGAGTTTACGCTTATCTTGTTCTACTTTGGGTAGGAACTTAGTTTGACTAGCTCTAGCAAACATCTCGGCCAGAACATCGGCTTTTTCTTGGTTGTTTTTTGTGAGCTGATTACCATTTAAAATTTTTGTTTCTGGTCTTTTACCTTTACATTTGATTTTCTTTAGTGTTTTCCAAGCTGAACCTAGGTCTTTGTAGTTTATAATGTTGGCTGACTTTTTAAAGAATTCTAGTTTGGCTGCTGCACAGGTTTTGTCGCTATGTTTTTTGGCCTTCTTTTTACACATTAGGTTATCTTTATCCGGGTGCTTCTTGCACTGTGTGCAGGCAGAATGTTTGGCCTGTACTGCTTCAGCACACGCCTCATTCCACCAGCCTTTGTTTTTAGTAGTAGCAATTTGATTGGCCTTATAAGTTGGAATAGTCTGGTTACTGCTTTCTAGAATTGACTCTCTGATGTTATGGTAGTAAATCTCTATATTATCATCCTGTAAGTCTTCGATGGTATGCTTAGACAGTAATTCCTGAAAATTGGCCCAATCTGCTTTATCATAGTTAAATTGCTTAATTGTGTTTTCTTCTACAAGGTCTACTGAAGCATTTAATTGGGTAATTATTGGACAATGATCCGAGCCAAGTGGGTCTGCATGAACATACCAATTATAGTTTTTGAGCAGATCTGGGCTGACTAGGGTTAGGTCTATGGCTGTCATGGAGTGATTAGGATTATCAGGAAATCTAGTACTGGTGCCATCATTTAACAGGACTACATTAGAAGAGTTAATTTGTTCTAACAGTAAAGTACCTTCCCCTTTGTAGGTACGGGGGCCTGAATCCCAAGCTGAATTGTGGGCGTTAAAATCCCCTGCAATGAACCATGACTCATTATTTTTAAGGTTTATAAGCCAGTCTGGTTCGGGTACCTGAAAGTAGCCTTGCACAAAGTACATATTTAGGAAGTTAGTAGTACGGTTATTCAAGTTAATTTGTATGTTATTAGAGTATAGTTTAGAGGGGACATTTTTTGTGGGGCTAGGGGCAGTTTCGTACTTAATAGTTTGATGTACATAAGTAACTGTGTATATCTTTCCAGTAGAACCCGGGGAAATTTCGGGGGGGTAGAAATACCCCTCTATCTCGGGGAGTTGATGAAATTGACAGTTAGGAGATTGTATAAGCAAAAGATGGTATCTACATTTAGAGTCTGCTATAAAATGTACCAGATAGTCTATTTGTTTATTAAGACTTCTGGAGTTCCATTGTAATATATTAAGATCTGTGTGTTTTGAATTCTTACTGTTTTGACCCATGTTGAGAGGTGGATTGAGGGGGACTTTGAAGTGAAGTCAGCAATTGGATTACTGAATCAATTTGAACGTTAGTTACATTTTTAGGAGAGGAGGGGTTGAGCAGTTGGAGAAGAGTTTTAACTACTGTGCGTATCTGCTCTTTGTTGTTAGCGGGGGTGTGAGAGGTTTGAAGACTGTTTTCTACCGGTTTAGGACAAGTAGATTGTTGAGTGCTAGTGGGAGATTTTGCTGAGGAACTAACAGTTGAAGGGGCTTGACTAATGCCTTTGAGAATAGAGGGGATGGCTGTTTTGAGGGCAATTTGTACCTGAGTTCGGACTTCCTGAACTATCAGGTCAGTGAGGTTGTCAAGAGGGGGACTGGAAAGATTAGTTTTTCTGGGAATTTCCTGTTGTTTTTGGCTGGTGAGTTTCTGCGGGCTGTTTGCTGAAGACAGAGCTTGTGCATATGAAGGAACTGTAAGTGGTGCGTCCCTAGAGTGTTGTTGAGTGGAAGGGTTTTGTGTAGGGCTACTTGTAACCACTGTTTTGTCTGCGAGTTTTGACTTAGCTTGTTTGTCAGGGTGTTGTGGAGTGGAAGGGTTTGGTGTAGGTTGACTTGTGACTACTGCCCTAGCTGCAAGATTTGATTTGGCTAGTTTGACTGCCTCACTGTATTGTATGAAGGAAGAGCCTCTGATACGATTGGCCTCTAAACGAATTTGATAGTGAGGACAGCCGTGGAAGGCTGCTGAGTGGCCACCGCTACAGTTAACGCACTTTCTGCTGTCTGAAGGACAGTCTTTAGAGTTGTGACCTGGTTTGGCACACCTGCCACACGTGGGCCCTTTGCTGTGGCATTGTTTGAGGGTGTGGCCAAACCTACCACAGTTTGTGCAGCGCTTCACTGGGGCCACAAAGGGGCTGACTTTATACACCTGTGTGTCTATCTGAACTGTTGTTGGTAGACTAGAGTTTAGAAAGGTGATTCTGACTGCCTTGGATGGTGAACCGTCTTTAAATTTTAGTCTCGAGATCTTCGAGCCCTGTTTAATGAAGGAGAGGAGGGACTGGGGGTCCACCGAGGTGGGAATTCCCTTCACCACTCCTTCAGTTATGGCCAGAGGCCTTGAACACTTTGATGAGGATACCTGCCAGGTTTTTGAGTTGGAGTAGCTTGGTCTGTTGGAGCTCACTGGAGCAGCCAATCAGCCAGCGATTTTGGCCAAGTGGGCGTTGAGAGAGAATTGGTCCTATTGTCTTCTCCCAAATGCTGACGTTTGTGGCAGGCCCTAGAGAGCTGTATTTGACGGGGGCTTTTGCCCCCCCTACGTCCTCCATGATGACAGGGTGTTTCAGAAACACTGGAGGAGGGAGATTGCCTTTTGGCTGAGGAAACTTTGTTTGACAGGGGGTTTGTCCCCCCTTGTTTTTGAAACTTGGTCTTTGGTCAAAGGACTGAGATCTACCAAGAGAGGCAGGGGCTTGTGAGCCTTGGCCTACAACTTCAGTTTGATTAGGATTTGTGGCTTTTCGCCCTTTCCCTGCCTCGGGATGTGATTGGTTTTTGGGAGTGTTTTTTGGTTTAGATTTACCCACTTCTTGCCAATTCCCTAAGTCTGATTTTGACTGTAATTTGGGATTTGCAATTTTCGGAAAGGTGACAGTAGGACTGTCTTCCGAGACACTGGGGTTCTTTGTTTGGGAAGGAATAACCCTCAGTGGAGAGATGAAGAGAATTGTCTCTTCGTCCGAGCTTTCGGAGAGGACTTCAATTTCGAAGGAACTATCCATATCTTTTGAAGATGTGTTCCGAGAATTGAAAGAAACAGAGTCCTCTAAGGATTCAGAATCCTTTTCCTGAGAGAGCATCAAGGCAGGGGAGTCCCAAGTGGACATCCTGCCTGATGCCTTAGTGTAATTTAGATCAAGATTAGACGAACGGAGTGTACCAGAATAAAGAATTACACACCAGGGTGTGTGATATTAGATGTGACCGAAAGTGAGAGGTAGGTTGTCTTACTTACATTTTGAAAAGAGCAGAGGAAAATTAGAGTTGATTATAGTTGAATTTGGTGCGGAATAAACGTAATGGCGGTTCCGACCCCCAGTGAAAGAATATGACGTTGACCTAGATTCTAGACTAATGGCGGCGACCTACATTGGAAAGAAAATGGCGGACCAAAATGAATTCCTAATGGCGGCAACCTCGTACCGAGATTAATGGCGGCGACCTACTTTTTTATTCTCTTCTTTTAAATGGCGGGGAAAGAAATGGAGTCGTAATGACGATGACCTACATGTATGGCTGATGGCGACAATCTACTTTTAAATATACGTATTGAGACCCCAGTGAAGCTTATTTTGTTATTATTATTATTTTTTTTTTTTTTTTTATTTTTATTATTATTTTTTTTTTTTTTTTTAAAGTTACAGAAAGGGCGGCAGCCCGGTTAGAATAATGTTAGTTTTTACATAATGAACCTAGAGGAGATTTTTAGCAAGATTAACCAGTTTTTTACCAATGTAAGAAAACGCTAACTAAGGCTATAAAGACCCAGGTAAACAATCGTACAGCCCGCACACAAAGTCCTCCAACAACTTAGGAGGCTGGCAAGTACCACGATGTTTACGAAGGAAAAGAGAAAGGAGCGAGAATTGATAGTTTTAAATAGGCAAATGTTTAACTTATCCACAGAGAAAAACCCTGTCCTAGATTTCAGATAGAATAAGTTGTACTAAGCTTGACTAATACGATCACAGTATCGTACCCTAAAATAACAGTTAAGTCCAAGTGACCTATCCAAAATTAATCAAATTAAGCAAAGAGATCTAATCTTGAGGATAATATCGGAGTATTTTACGTTACTATCTTTCAATAATTTGTAGAAAGACGGGGCCCTGCGTTATCAGAAATAGATCTGTTTAAGACAATATGACTAGATCAGTCTTTTTATACCAGTAGTCAGACTGACGTGATAGATCTAGTAGTAATGATGAATACTGAGTGGTTAGGTTACTTTACGATTTAGAAGAAAAAATAGCCCAACGAAGTTAGTCAACCTATACAGTAATTTTTCTTTTTCTTGGGAGGAAGTACTTTTCTTTATATCAGGGGGGTGGGGGGGGGGGGGGGACAGCTAATAGAAACTTGTTGGAAGAGAAGTTACATTTTTTTAAAAAGTCTCGAAATGTCAGAAATCCCCTAAGGGAGTGACAAAACTTCTATATACTAAAAGTATAAGGAAATGAGAGTTTGGAAAAGGCCTAGTTCCTATTCCTAAACCGTAATAAACCCGCTCCGGTGGCAGATAAAAGTGCCCACGCCCGGAGGGGGATTGATAGACCGAAATCCAAGTTCTTTCAGAATGATGGCCTACGCTATTATTTTAACCGCCGAAGCGGCCCAGGTTTTTCCCAGCTTGCAATGTGGTCCAAGGTGCAAGAACTCACTGCTGGTACTATTCCTGGGACTGCACTTTTGTGCAGGCCTACACTACACTAAACTAACAGGGGCAATAAAACATGCACCCTGTAAAAAAAAGAAAAACCTAACACCCTATTTCGTTAAAAATTTATATACTTACTCCCAAAGTCAGTTATAAGAGCGCCAACAAGACCAGCTGGGCGAAGGCCAGACGACAGGCGGCAGTCGACGTTCGCGGTTCAAGGAAGAGAGAGGCGGGAATAAAGGGGGTAAAGGGAAGGGACGTTGATGCAGTTAGAGTAGAGGCGGGAAGAAAGGGGGGTGAAGGGAGGGGGCGTAGAATTTGAAGTTGAAGTTGAAGTTGGAGTTAAGGAGGAACATAGAGTGGGACAAGTCCACACTCTACTTTGGCACGCAGCTCATCCGCTGGGCCCGCTCCCATGCAGCAGAAGTTGAAGAAAGTAGGCGGGAGAGAAGTAGCGAGCGAGGAGACGCAGACGGTCGTTTGGCGGGAACCAGCAGCAAGCAATGACGTCAAGGTGGAAATGACGCTGATCGATGATGATCGGATTTTAAACTATGATCTTATGTGCTCAAATTTTGACGTGGTGACAGCCCTGAAATGACCATAGCAGTCGACGGGGCTATAAACATCAAATCAAATTCAGCAGCGGATCGATTTCCTGGTCCGTGGTGACAGCCCTGACATGGCCTTTGTTGTCGATGGGGCTATAATTTTAATCTTAATCTTAATACTGGTCTTGAAAATTATAACTCTGTGGTGCTCTTGGCTTCTTGCCCTCCATGGTTGTCGTCTGCTAGGCCTTGCAGATGTCAAAATTGCATTGTGGTTATGTTTGCGCATGCGCACTATGGGTTTTTTCCTATTATCTAAAAGTAGGTTAGCAGTGGATATTTATATGACATGTTGTTTAGAAGGAAACACTACACTGCAGAGTCAATGAAGGTTTTGTTCCGCGACGTTCCACCTGACACGATCTTTAATTACTTGAAAGAGATAAATATATTTCACTTGATGTAAACAACTGTGATATTTTTAACCCTAGACGTGTCAGGTTTTAACTTAAGTTTCTGATTGACTAATGATTTTTAACCTTAAGTATTTTAACCAAAAAACTGATTTTGTTTTACCTTATGTTTTTATCCCTTTTTAATATGTGGTGAGATTTAACGTGGTGTGATGCAACGTGGTGACAGCCCTGAAATGGCCTTTGTTGTCGACGGGGCTATAATTTTAATCTTAATCTGCTAATGATTGTAAATGTTTGATTTAGATTAATATATCTATCTATTCTATCTAAATACTTACCGTTTCACTACGAACTGAGTTTACTCTTCCAGCTTGGGGCAATTACCAAAGACAATAGTCTAAAAAATACTAAAATTACTTCCCTTGGCACAGCTGCTGTGCGTTTAGTCGGAGGAAGTACCCGTGTGACGTCACTTCCGTAGCGGCTATTTCAACTCGGGATAAATTTTCCTGAATCTTGATTCCACAGTGGTTCATAGGAGGGAGGATGGGTGGGAACCTTTACTCGTAGTGAAACGGTAAGTATTTAGATAGATATATTAATCTAAATCAAACAATCTATTCCATCATGTTACCGTTTCACTACGAACTGAGTTGATTGCCCACGAGGAGGAGGGCATAGAAGCATTGTTGAACTCTAAAAAAGAAACAACAATTATACAAACAATTCACCCAAGAGGATGACAGTCCCTGGGCATCCATAGGCAGGTCTCCTGGAAAAGGGACCACTTGTACAGATCATATAACACATCCATTCCCCAAACAAGCATACATATGCATACAAACAATAATACCCCTATTAGTTACCTTAGATCAAGGAGACTGGGGTCTGGGCAAGTCAGTACTGGAGCATTAATAAAAACATGTCAGTACTGGAGCATTACCGTATTAAAAACAAGTCTACAAACATAAGTCAGTGTCAGTACTGGAGCATTAATAAAAGCATAGCAAGTCAGTACTGGAGCATTAATAAAAACATAAGTCAGTACTGGAGCATTAATAAAAACATAAGTCAGTACTGGAGCATTAATAAAAACATAGCAAGTCAGTACTGGAGCATTAATAAAAACAGCAAGTCAGTACTGGAGCATTAATAAAAACATAAGTCAGTACTGGAGCATTAATAAAAGCATAGCAAGTCAGTACTGGAGCATTAATAAAAACATAACAAGTCAGTACTGGAGCATTAATAAAAGCATAGCAAGTCAGTACTGGAGCATTAATAAAAGCATAGCAAGTCAGTACTGGAGCATTAATAAAAACATAAGTCAGTACTGGAGCATTAATAAAAGCATAAGTCAGTACTGGAGCATTAATAAAAGCATAGCAAGTCAGTACTGGAGCATTACCGTAATAAAAAAACCATAAGTCAGTTCTGGAGCATTAATAAAAACAGCAAGTCAATACTGGAGCATTAATAAAAACAGCAAGTCAGTACTGAAGCATTAATCAAAACAGCAAGTCGGTTCTGAAGCAATAATCAAAACAGCAAGTCAGTTCTGAAGCATTAATAAAAGCAGAGCAAGTCAGTTATTAAGCATTAATAAAAAAATAAGTCAGTACTGAGGCATTAATAAAAACAGCATGTCAGTACTGGAGCATTAATAAAAACAGAACAAGTCAGTACTGAAGCATTAATAAAAACAGAACAAGTCAGTACTGGAGCATTAATAAAAACAGAACAAGTCAGTACTGAAGCCATCAAGGGGACTTCGACCTCTAGCGAGAAGAAGACACATATCAAACAGCGCCACATCAAAACTTCAGCCTCCCATGGGTCACGTATCAAAGTCAACTCAGGTGACAAAAGAGAAACTTGTCAGCCCAGAGACATCAAAAATTGACTTGACTCTACTTTGCTTTGAGTCGGTGGCAAATAATGAAACTAGTTTGTCTGTCAGCCCTGAAACTGTCATCAATTGCGTGCCTCTTTTCAAACATGGTTATGCTGTGACTGTTAATGTTGCCGACAACCGCAGTTCTGTGTCTACTCAAAGTAACCTGACATCGCCTTCTGAACATGGTTATGCCGTGAATGCTAATGTTGCCATCAATGATACTTCTGTGTCTACCCAAAGCGGCCTTACACTGCCTTCTGACCATTCTTATGCTACGACTGTTAATGATGCCAACAACCATAGTTCTGTGTCTACACAAACTGACCTCACAGGTGATTTGATTTCAAATATGCAAGATGAACTGAACAGATTGTTTGTTGAAAATTCTCAACTTCTATTGTGTTAGGAATAGTAACATTTCCAGACAAGACTAGTTTTAAGCAAGACAAGTTCACAAGGATGAAAAATGCTATCTTCAAATTATGTTTATACGTGCGAAAGGTAAGATGCCGCGTCAACATTCCTCTTAACTCCCAAACATTCCTCTTTCCTGCTACAAATATTCTTCTTGGGTCTGTTAGTTGGCAGGTCTGTACAGCTCACTAAAATTGTCAAGGACCCTCTAAAGAAAAATGCGCCGGGGATCCTAGGGGATGTACTAAAAAAATTCTTTTTAGCATTGGCAATGCCACTGGGACCCTCTATCCCGCCTCTAGGACCCTCTACTGTAACTGCCCACCCCCACCCAAAAAAGGAGGTCCCTCTATACTGTAAGTGAAGGAGTCCCATGGGACTCCTTGTTTTGCAGGACGATTGAGAGCCCTGCACACACACACACGCCTGTAGGATGCAGAAATAAATGACTGACAGCATTGTAAATAGGGCAAAGAAAAACAAACCTATGCTTTGGATAACAAAAGGAGCTGGAGGAATCTTGTAAACCTTTGTGTGTATTAATCAAGCGACTTATCACAGAGTAATGGTCTCTCAATTCAAGTTAACATTTTTGCACTCTTCCCCCATGGCAACACAGTAAAAGCCTTTCATAATATGACTTGCACATATAACTATGTTGCTATTGGGAATGAGTGAAAAATGTTCACATGTTCAGAGCATTAAAAAAGAAGAAGAAACGACAATGATTCAGTGCAACATTCAGACAATTTTTGGTTTCTTTTTTACAGGTCCTTTTTTGTTTTCTATCCTGCAATCAGGACAGAACCAACTGCCTTTGGGTGCCCTCTTTACCCCCACACATGCATAGTGAAACCACTGATTTGAACAATTTTGGTTATAATAATAATAATAATGAGCATTTAAATAGAGGCTTAATCTTAAAACAAGCCCTAAGCGCTTACAATAATAAACAAATAAATGAATACCCCCCACCCCCCCCCCCCCCCCCCCCCCCACCCCCCCCCCCCCCCCCCCCCCCCCCCCCCCCCCCCCCCTCCCCCCCCCCCCCCGCCCCCTCCCCCCCCCCCCCCCCCGCCCCCCCCCACCCCCCCCCCCCCACCCCCCCAACCCCCCCCCCCCCCCACAAACACAAAACAGCAACAACAACAACAAGCAGTAGAAAATATGAGAATGTCAAACATTTCTTCGCATACACACACACATGCACGCGCACACACAAACAAAACACACAAACAACACACACACACACACACACACCACACGCACACACACACACCACAACACACCACACCCACACCACACCACACAACACACACACCACAACACAAACACACACACGCCCGCACAAACCACACACTGCACACAAACACACGCGCAGGGAAGGGACAAAAATTACTTTCCAAAAGAACAGAGCAGGCTACGATTTGAAGAGAGTGGTTTTGAGGGAAGACTTAAATGAAGAAAGGGAGTTGGCAGAACGGAGAGGAAGAGGGAGTTTGTTCCAAGTAGAGGAGGCCTGAAAAGAGAAGGAACGTTCACCGAGAGTCCTGGTGCGGTAACGAGGGATCTGGAGGAGAGAAGTGTCAGAAGAGGAGCGTAACTGTCTAAGAGGTGTGTAAAGGTTCAGAAGATCAGCGAGATAAGAAGGAGCAAGACCATTCAGGGACTTGTAACAGAGCAGAGAGAGCTTGTAGTCGATACGCTTTCCAACAGGAAGCCAGTGAAGAGATTCAAGCATAGGGGTAGAATGAGAGAATTTGGAGCACCTCAGTACAAGGCGAGCAGCATTGTTTTGAATTTTTTTAAGTTTAGCGAGAACAGTTTGTGGGCAGCCAGCAAGAAGGGAATTACAGTAATCTAGTCTGGAGAGTTATCACAACTAATCATCCTTCCATCTCTACTTTCTAAACAATAACAGTAAGGACTTTGTGTTGGGACTGAGACTGTTTGTTTGCTTGGATTCACAAAGTGGTGGTGTTTGTTTTTTTGTAGGTTGGCTGCAGTGACTGGGTGCAGTGTCTGGTCTGTTTGCTTGACTGGGTGCAGTGTCCGGTCTGTTTGCTTGTCTTGTGAAGTATTGTTCTACAATTTCAGGAAGGATTGCTGCTTTGAATGAATGTTCAGCTTTTCTATAGCTGTCTTCCCAATATTCTTGGTCTGGCCAAATTTTGTGTACATAGGTTTCAGACGGTAAAAAAGTTACAAAATGACAAAAATCCATTTGTGCAACAAAAATCTAACATTGAACTTGGGCATAATACTTGTGGGGTTTTTTAAAGAACAGGCTGGTTTGTTTCCTTTTTCATTTCAAGGCAAAAACTTCCATCATCGCAGGCTTCTACAATAGATGCAGAACTGGCATGTTTAAAAGGGCATTTTATCTCAACACACCACTTCTCTTTGTGACAATCACAGGTACAAACACCATCCGGAGAAGCACCCATAAACGCAAACCTCATTCAAAAATAAACCTTTTTTTTTTAACGAAACGTTAACGTGATCTTTCTCCATAACAGAAATATAGTGCTGCTGTGATACAGTTTCCTGTTCTACACCCCAGGCCACTGCTGGTGCACTGAAAACACACGATTCGTGGTAGCAAATCTGCTTCAGCAGTGACACTGAGGGGTAGCCCGGACATGTATGGTTGATGTCATAAAGTTTAGATGCAATCGCCCTGCCTGTACGCAGGGCAAACCGTAATGAACTTCCCGTTTGGTAACGTGTTTGTTCTTCTGTGACCTGGACCTGTTCCTCAGAAACAACTATCTTAGGGAAAACAAAATCATTGCAATGTTGCAGGAGTTTGTTGTAATCAAAACTGTCTGTGCTGGGGTCTCTCAAAGAAAGAAGGGATCTGGGAGCAGATTGGGGAAGTTGAGGAGGTGTGATCAGACTGGCGGAGTCACTGACACATGATAAAAAACATGGTTTCAATCCAGAAGCCACATAACCATCAGCCAAACGATCAATATCAGTTGTGGATGAGGTAGGTGCTGACTTGACTTCTTGTGGTTTGAATCGATGTTTAGGAGGGATTTCTCCTAAAAGTGATGCTTCTGCGCTGTCCTTTTTTGCTTTTGCCGACTGAAGGTCAATGTCAGTGACTTTTGAGTACAAGTTGTTTCTGTTGAAGGCGGGGACTCTCCACTGGGCTTTCACCATAGTCACTGTCTGGTTCTCTTGATTTCGTACCGAAAAGTCTACCCAAAATAACATTGCTGCCACATGGGTGCATGCCTCCCCTATTATTATTATTATTATTAGAACATTTAGGACGCCTAATCAATTTAATGCCCTAGGCGTTTACAATATAAAAATATAATATACACATATAACACCACATATAATAATATTTAACATATAGCATAAAGAATGGGGAATAATAATTACACAAACACCCAAAGACGGTCAGACAGACAAACAGACATAGAATTACACACGCGTGCGCACAAGCACACGCACACCACACACCCACACACGCGGACCCACCACACAAATAATTATATGCGCTCACCAAGCACAGACGTTCACTCTCAGACATGCACACACCAAGTCATGAAGGAAGGGATTAGTAGTTATTTAGGAAACAGATGAGTTTTGAGATGGCGTTTGAATGTGGGCAGAGAGGAGGAGAGTATCTGAGAGAGCGAGGCAACTGATTCCAAGTAACAGGAGCTTGATAGGAGAAAGAGCGTTGACCATAGGTTTTAGTGCGGACAGTGGGGATACAATAGAGAGAGGGTGTCAGATGAGGAACGCAGAGCTCGAGACGGTGTGTAGAGATGTAGCAGATCAGTGAGGTATTCAGGACAGGAAGACTCGACCTATCATGGCCATGCATGTGCAATGGGCTGTTTCGACAGCTCCGTTGTCGTGTAAGATTGCCCATGGCTGGAGAGGTTTCTCGTTAAGCCGTTGAGAGTGTAGCACCTAAAAGGTCATGTCATAATGAATCAGTACAAAGTAAATGTGGTTTATCAGTGTGGTGAGGTGTTTGACCCCTTAGTAAGCATGTCAGTGGGTGTTTTTTTTAAAAATTGTCTTAATTAAATCGTTGCAAGGCATTTCCACTCAAAACATAATTTTTCATGAGTTGACTCCTCATCATAGAAACTAAAATATTGAAACTTATTTTAGTCACTGTACTTGTATGTTGGAAGCTATAGTTGGAAATAACAGACAGGTATAGTGTGATATATTTTTTAACTGCTGCACACAATACCTTCATTTTTTTGTTTAGCTATGAATGATCAATTATCTTGAACTGATGAGCTAACATTGAATAGCTTCA
>CM065694.1:12833551-12846051 GCA_017654935.2 Phymorhynchus buccinoides
TGAGATGAGAGGAGAGAGGGATGACGGAGATTAGGAGAGAAGAGAGAGAGAGGAAGCACCTGAGAGGAGACGAGAGAGGAGAGAGAGAGAAGGAGGAGGAGACGAGGGTAGAGGAGAGAGAGGAGGAGGAGAGAGAGAGGATGAGGGGGCAGAGAGCGATGAGACTGAGATTGAGACAGAGAGAGGGGAGTAAGAGATCCGAGAGGAGAGGATGAGGAGATGATGAGAGAGGAGAGAGAGAGAGAGAGAGAGCCAGCGAGAAGAGAGAAGAGAAGAGGAAGAGAGAGCCCGGTAGAGTGGGATGAGAGAGGGGGGAGAAGGAGATGAGAGGCCGGAGGGACTGAACGTCGGAGTGAGTGGAGGAGGGAGAGAGAGAGAGATGGGAGACGGAGGGAGAGATGAGATGAGAGGGAAAGGGGAGAGAGAGAGAGGGGAGAGAGGAAAGGGAGAGAGATGGAGAGAGGAGCAGAGAGAGAAGAGACGAGAGGTGAGAGAGAGATGAGAGAGAGAGGAGGAGCAGTGGGGGAGGGTGACGAGCGAGACCAGGGGTAGTAGAAGGAGGAGGAGAGGCGAGGAGACGAGACCCCGACGTAAGGCTCGAGAATCGAGAGGAGACGAGAGGAGACTAGAGGAGGAGAGATTGAGGGAGAGAGAGTAGAGAAGAGAGAAGTAAGAGAGAGAGAGAGAGAGGAGAAGAGAGAAGAGGAAGAGAGAGCAGAGACGGAGATCGAGAGTGGAGAGAGAGGGATGAGGAGCGATGAGAGACGAGGAGAGAGAGAGGAGAGAGGAGGAGGGAGAGGCAGAGAGAGATAGAGAGAGAATGAGAGAGAGAGGAGTGAGAGAGGAGGAGCGACAGGAGAGAGACGAGCGAGAGAAGAGGAGAGACAGAGGAGGGGAGGTGAGAGACGAGAGAGAAGAGGACGGATGAGAGAGGGAGAGAGAGAGGAGATTCGCCCTGAGACTAGAGAGAGATTGAGAGGAGAGAGGAGACGAGAGGAGATGGATGAGGAGGAGAGAGAAGGAGAGAGAGAGGAGGAGAGGAGAGATGTTTTTTGATTGGCGTTTGGGAGAGAGAGAGAGATTGGAGAGGAGAGAGTGGAGGAGAGGAGATGGAGAGAGAAGAGAGGAGGCGAGAGAGGAGGGAGAGAGGGTAGAGAGAGGGGACGAGGAGAGGAGAGATGAGAGAGATTCTTGTAGAGAGAAGAGACGAGAGGAAGAGAAACACACAGATATAGAGCAGTACGGATACAAGAGCGCGAGAGAGAGGAGAGTGAGAGAGAGGAGAGTGGAGAGGGGGAGAGAGAGAGGGAGAGAGAAGACGGAGGCGGAGAGGAGAGAGACGGAAGATGAGGAGGAGAGGAGAGAGAGGGAGGGATGGATGGTGAGAGAGGACGCAGAGAGACGACGAGAGAGAGATGGGAGGAGAGAGGGAGAGAGAGACGAGAGAGGATGAGATTGACCTGAGAGGAGAGAGAGAGAGGAGAGAGACAGCAGGATAGAGGAGAGAGACGGTAGAGAGAGGGGAGGAAGAGAGAGAAGAGGCAGAGTGAGAGGAGAGAGAGAGAGAGGACGAGCGGGATGTGAGAGAATGAGAGAGAGAGACGAGGAGGCGGCGGGAGAGTTGAGACGAGAGAGAGAGAGAGAGTAGAGAGGATGGGAGATGAAGAGAGAAGTGGAGAGAGAGAGATGGGAGAGACGAGAGAGATGATTCTTCTTTGAAGAGGAGAGTACAGGACCTGAGGAGAGGAAGGGGGAGGAGAGAGGAGAGAGAAGAGAAGATGATGAGGATGAGGATGAGAGAGAGAAAGGAGAGAAATGAGAGAGGAAGATAGAGAGCAGAAGCGAGGAGACGGGGAGAGATGGGGGGGACGAGCGAGGAGAGAGGAAGTGTGAGGGAGGATTTTCGAGAGAGAGGAGAAGGAGGAGAGAGAACCCCCGAAGATAAAGGAGGAAGTAGCAGAAGGAGGGGGAGAGAGAGAGCAAGAGATGAGAAGAGAAAGCTCGATGAGAGATAGCGGGAAGCGAGCAGGAGGACGAGAGGTGAAGATCGTAGAGGACCGATGGAGGAGGAGAGGGATAGAGGGTAGAGAGAGAGCGAGGAGTAGAAGCGAAGGATCGGTACGAAACGAGACGGGAGATGGAGATGGGAGAAGAGAGACGAGCGAGGAGAGAGCGTTGGGGGCAGAGGAGGGAGAGAAGACCAATCGCAGTGAGAGAGAGAGAGCGCAAACTAGGAGAAGGAGAGCATGGAGAAAGAAAAAACAAGAGAGGCATGAGAGGAGAGAGGGAAGAGAAGAAAAAGAAGGTAGGAGAGAAGAGGAGATCGGAAGGATGAGAGAGGAGAGACGACAGAAGGAGAGGAAGTGAAAGGTACGAGAGAGAGAAGAACGCAGAAGAGAAGATGAAGGAGAAGGGGTAGACGAGAGATGAAGAGATGAGAGAGATGCTTGAAGCTAAATGTTTCTCTTCTTGCATTCTCCGCCGTGTTCAGCGGTACAGTATACGGTCCATTCATGATTTTTAGGCCAATCTCGGCCTCTTCCCCTCCTTCCTCTTTAATGTCCTCTTTCACATTTTTTGTCTTCGATGATTTAGCAAACGCTCCTATATCCCAACAAGCCGTCGATGTGTTGAAATGTTGAATCTTGAAAAAAAGCTACCCGTATATATGTTGCCATACTATGCAAATAAAGATACTTGGTACGTGGGACTTTAAGTTCACAGATGGCGTCCGTCGTCGGTGAAAATTCGGCGGGTGGTAGATAGCTCCCACCTGGAGAGCAGTTGTCGCAGCCACAAGAGGGCACGCCATCCATTTTTATTTATTATTTGCAAATGCGACTTTTTGTGAGTTCGTTGTCCACCACGAATCCTTTGTTTCTTTTGTCTTCTCCTTTGACGGATGAGCAAGGGAACGTAAGGCGGAGGGGAGGGTGGTTTGGTAATTTTGTGTCAACGGCTGAAACTACCAACAACAAATGTATAAACGTTTCGGTTTGCTATAACTGGGCTTCTTTTAAACGTCCACCATCCATCTGTAATGGGCTAAGTGCTATGGGCAACACGGGGAATCGGTGTTTATCGTCTCATCCGAAACGATAGAAAAAAGTGAAAAAGGGAAAAAAAATAAAGCAGCACTTCCAGTACGTTCAGACCGTTAAAGGCATAGTGTAGAGTGAGAGCAGGAAAAAATCGCCTGTACCAGGTTCGAACGAACTCGCGTTTATTGTATCCCCCCCATTATCGCAGAGCGTGAAACGCAGGTACCTCTGTGTCACTTACACAGGGACTATGAGCCTGGGGCGGTGGAGGGTTGGGTGTGTGCGGAAGAGAGTGGGGCGTTGGAGGCCAGATAGTATGTCTTTAGGGTAAACCTGACTGATTTTCTCTAACAGTCCCCAAGGGATCCCAATCTTTTGTCCCGCAAAACAAGGGGTCCCAGGGACTCCTTATTCACCTTACAGTATAGGAGGGTCATGATTCAAGATTCCGAGTGGCATTGCAAATGCTAAACATAATGTTTCTAGTGCATCCCTGGGACCCCTGCACATTCTTTTAGAGAGTCCTTTAGAATGTTAGTACTTCATAGACCCCCAAGAATGGGGGTCCCTGGGAGCCCTGGTCCCAGACCCGACTCACGCGTGCATCTGCGATCATACGGGTGTCCAACTGTGACACTTGTGAGGCATGGTGCTCATGAAATACTACGGTCTAAACGAACCTGATAAAACCGCAACAGTGAACACCACGCCAACGGACTCTGTTCTGAGCGACCCCCCTCAGTTGGGCCCAAGTCCGTCCGGTGTGGCATTCTCAAAATGGATCTGTTCTCAACATGTCTGCGCATGTGCGAAATCGATCATGACGTACCATCAAATTTTATTTTTTGTGTATTCGACACTAAATTGACCCTAACCCTAACCCTATCCCTAACTCTTCGCACATGCGCCAGACATGTTGAGAACAAATCCATTTTGAGAATGTCACACCGGCATCCTTTATTGATCTTTCTCTACGGATCTTCTCCAGGTCTGCTTTGGCCTTCCTTCACTTTTCTTTTTCCCTGCGGGTTCCAGTCCAGTGCCTGCATGGCGATGGTGTCCGCTGGTTTACGTAGGTTGTGGCCTATCCAACCCCACTTGCATTTCTTCACATTTTGGCTGATGGAGTTTTCTGGCTAGCTTTTTTTTGTTTCCCCCTTCTCCGAGAGACTGGTGTTTGAGTTTTGTCTCGGGCCACCTGACATTCACGACTTTCAGAGTCAACAATTGCGTAAAAATGTCCCCATGAACGCATAACGCGCGCACGCACACGCACACGCACACACACACAACACACACACACACATACACACCACAAGCACCACCACCACCGACCCCCAACCCCCTTCTGAAAACAAACTAGTAAGAAGCCCCTCAAAAAACCTCAACCCCACGTAAACTCAATCTTCCTGGGAAAGGGGCGTTACTCCTCCTAACTTCTTTACTTGATGGCAGACGACAGGAATTGGAGACGGCTGGAGGGCTGAAATAGGAGACTGGAGACGTGCAACTTTCAATGGTGTGGGCTAACCTAAACCCAACATTGTACTTACACAGGCTTGTTTAACAAGTGTCCCCATTGGGTCCGGTTTCACCAACGGTTTTAAGTTCGTGTGATCGTGATTCCGCTGCGAAGTTGTTTGTTTTAAGATGGCTTGAAGAAGAAGAAGACGAATTGTCAAGAAGCCACAATATTTTGTTGTTAATATATACTACTCAACAAATGTTAAGTACCAGCGCACAAAAGAAAAATGGCTTAATCAAATAATCTCAAATTTTGCAGTAGTTAAGTAATTCAATAACATCGCAAATTTCATTATATTCGCGGTATTACTTTAGATACATAGTGCCTCAACAAAGAACGCCACCCCCAAATTTGAAAGTCACAAAAGTATGGCTACTCAAAAAGGGGTCACCACTGTTTTTGGCAAGGCAGACAATTTACACGTCTCATGAACCCCCTAAGTTGTCAAGGAAACCCGGAGGAACTGCGCCAACATGACTACAGCTTATTGCTGGACAACCCCATTTTGACCAATTTTGAGTACCTGCGATTTGTGATTGTTAACTTAGGGGGTAAAGTTACTTGTTGAGCTAATGCTTCAAAACTAATAGCACGAGTGCATTGCTATTTTAGGATTTGGTGCACAAATAACTGATTTTAATGTGTATAAAACATAAAATGATTTGGTTCAGCCATTTTGGTTTTGCAGTCTTGTGAAGAAGAGTTACTAAACGTTTGTTGATCTCTGTATGCGTATCATAATTGGACACGAAAGTGAGCACAGAGTGTAACCAAATGTGTTGTGTTTCACGTGCACCTATGTTTTCTTCTGTAGACATCTTAAGGCTTGTGTACTGAGCAATAAAATATAAGGACCATTTTTGTAAAATCATGGACTTTTAAACTGCATTCAAAAACACTGTTCATTGGGGACACACGATGAAAAACACTGTTCATTGGGGACACACGATGAAAAACACTGTTCATTGGGGACACACGATGAAAAACACTGTTCATTGGGGACACGCGATGAAAAACACTGTTCATTGGGGACACGTGATGAAAAACACTGTTCATTGGGGACACGTGATGTAAAACACTGTTCATTGGGGACACGTGATGTAAAACACTGTTCATTGGGGACACGTGATGAAAAACACTGTTCATTGGGGACACGTGATGTAAAACACTGTTCATTGGGGACACACGATGAAAAACACTGTTCATTGGGGACACACGATGAAAAACACTGTTCATTGGGGACACGCGATGAAAAACACTGTTCATTGGGGACACGTGATGAAAAACACTGTTCATTGGGGACACGCGATGAAAAACACTGTTCATTGGGGACACGTGATGAAAAACACTGTTCATTGGGGACACGCGATGTAAAACACTGTTCATTGGGGACACGCGATGAAAAACACTGTTCATTGGGGACACGTGATGAAAAACACTGTTCATTGGGGACACACGATGAAAAACACTGTTCATTGGGGACACGCGATGAAAAACACTGTTCATTGGGGACACGCGATGTAAAACACTGTTCATTGGGGACACGTGATGTAAAACACTGTTCATTGGGGACACGTGATGTAAAACACTGTTCATTGGGGACACGCGATGAAAAACACTGTTCATTGGGGACACGTGATGAAAAACACTGTTCATTGGGGACACGTGATGAAAAACACTGTTCATTGGGGACACGCGATGAAAAACACTGTTCATTGGGGACACGCGATGTAAAACACTGTTCATTGGGGACACGCGATGAAAAACACTGTTCATTGGGGACACGTGATGAAAACGGCCCTCGTCACATTCAAAGTTGATGCATAAACAATGTTACAGCATTCACCAACTCACCAACTGTCCTCAATAAACAATATGTCGAATGCTTTTCACAAATCCATGATTTTACTAAACGGTCCCTATATTTTATTGCTCAGTACATAAGCCTTGGGATGTCTACAGAAGCAAACGTAAGTTCATGTGCAAAACAACACATCTGGTCACACTATGTGCTCATTTGTATGCCTAATTATGATACGCATGCAGAGATCAACAATAGTTAAGTACCTCTTCTTTACAAGACCGCAAAACCGAAATGGCTGAACCAAATCATTTTATTTTTTACACAAATTTGATTCAATTATTGGTACACCAAATTCTAATATTTAATTGCATTCTTGTAATTAGTTTTGAAGCATTAGCTCAACAAATAACGCAATCCTCTAATTAGCTAAGTTAACAATGACAAATAGCAGCGACTCAAAACGTGTCAAAATCGGGTGTGTCCACCCAAACAGCAGTAAACCGTAGTTGTGCAAGCAGGCTTCCTTGACAATTCAGGGGGTTCGTGAGACATCGTGTAAATTGTTTGCCTTGCCAAAAACAGTGGACACGCCCAATTGTGACCCTTTTGGAGTAGCCACACTTTTGTGACTTTCGAATTTCGGAGTGGCGTACTTTTGTTTGTTGGGGTAATGTATCGAGAGTAATCCCAAGAATACAAAGAAACTTAAGATTTTAGTCCTCAAATCATCGATTTAAGCATCTTCAAATTTGGAGATGATTTGAATAAGCCATCTTTGTTATATGTGCTTGTGAAAAAGTGGTACTTAACTTTTGTTGAGTAGCATACAATAGAAGAGGCAGAAGCAAGAAAAGGCGCAATTTTGTTGAGAGAGCTTGTCGAAGAAGAAGATTAAACCATGCTGTTATCGAGAGCTTGAAGAAGAAAACGAAGAAGACACAATATTGTTTGTTAAGAGAACTTGCGAAGAAGAAGAAAGGCAAAGAGGAGGAGAAAACTAATAAAAAGCCACAATACTGTTTGCTTAGAGAGCTTGGAGAAGAAGGAAAAAAAGGAGATGAAGTATGATAGAAGAAGAAGGAAAAGAAGAAGAATTGTGAGTAGAAGAGGAGGAGCAGAGGAAGCAGCAACAAGAAGACCCACATACAGCCAAGAGCACCGGCAAAACTGAGAGGGCACAAACGCCGAGCAGCACGCTGGGCCGTCAATCGCCATCGTCAGTGTTGACAGTATTATGATGTCTCAGCTGCAGTGGCCCCCGATGAAGGACAGGCGACGATCTGCTGAGACTGGCCACCTTCTTCATGTTTCAATGCCTTCCAGAATATCCCCACCTAGGAAGGTAATAAACAGCGGGGCCGTTTTGGTAGTTGTAAGGCCGTTTTCATTAGTGATAGTTTGGTTTTCCGAGTAGGCCCATTTTCGTAGGGGCCGTTTTCTCCGGTAACCCACTCTAGTCGTTAAAAAAAAAAAAAACACAAAAAAAACCACCAGATTATCTGACGTTTTCGTTGAAATTCAATTAATTCCCATAATAATAATATGAGTGGAGTTGTTCACAGGCAGACAGACAGACAAAAATAAAAGTGTAAATATGTTTGTTTTTTATCCCCAGTGTTTATATCCAAAGTTGGATTCCTGCCGGGATAAAAAAAAATCAAGATCAAGAGAGAAAAAAAAGAAGATAATCCTACGCAAGGTCAAAGGGAAACAACACAATACTTCACTTTCATTTCTCCTCTTTGCTTCTCTCCCTTGCTATGAAAGAAACTTCCGCCTCAGAAGCGAAACATCAACATGTCGACTGCAAACAACACACTATTTCTAAGCAGCCAGTCAGCGACAGTTGGTAATATTCACAAATATACCCGTCTGCCTGTTCGGTGTTGAAGACAGAAAACGGACGTCGATAGCAAGTGCAGAGCACACCGAACATGGTATACCAGTTCAAGTTCAGCCTATACCTGTATCGGCCCTCGCGTTTTATTATTTTATTTTACATTTTATTATGAGTGGCGCTGGTTCCTTTTCTTTTCTTTTTTTCTTCTTCTCACATGCCTACTGTATCTCTTTGAAAGAGGCCCGTGATGCGCATGCATATACACCTCAGTGGGAGACACACACACACACACACACACACACCGCGGGTCATTGGCGAAGGATGTGCCTGGCGCTGGCGCTGCCCCAGACAAGCACGCAATAACACAGAAGTTTATTATACAGAAAAACTCCTGCGTTGACATAACTCATTTCTCCGTCAGTGTGCGTGTGCGTGTGTGTGTGTGTGTGTGTGTTTGTGTGTGTGTGCACGTGTGCGCGCGCGCGTGTGTGTGTGTGACAGAGAGAGAGAAGAGAGAGAGACAGACAGACAGAGACAGAGAGACATTGAGAGAAGGTAACAGACACAGTTTTTAGTAACACCTCATGTTTGCAACTCTGAATCTGAAAGTCTGCTCCTTTCATTTTCTTTTTGGAAGTAACAGAGTGTTGCTTCTCAGTTAAAATTGTAAATGCAAAAACAGGATGAGGTTGGGATGTCAAAATGACAGAAGCCTAGTTAACATAAGGGGGTTCATTTGATTTGGATGAAGAAGGGACATAAAAACATATTGCCCCCTCCTCATCCAACCAGTTACTATATACACACGCACATGCAATATCTCTCTCTCTCTCTCTCTCTCTCTCTCTCTCTCTCTCTCTCTCTCTCTCTCTCTCTCTCTCTCTCTCTCTCTCTCCCCTCCCTCCCCCCTCTCTCCCTTTCTACAAAATGTTATAAACTATATAAATAAAAAAAATAAAAAAAATAAAATAAAAATGTGTGTTTGTTGCACGTAGCACACGTTAAGTGTATTCGATTAACGCACGTGAAAAACTCCTTTTCGGCATCAACCTTCCACGTATTGTTCAGGGTAGCGATTTAATGCTCCACAAAAATAGATGATTTTGACAAAAAAACAGATGCTTGTGGCAAAAGAAAAGACCATCTAACCCTAACCCTATCCCTAACCACGGAATGAACCAAGAAATAGAGCAGGAGGGTGTAAATCTACATATTTGCCGAGAAATCGATGTACAAAGCCATGCACTTATACTTTTTTTTTTGCTGGAACCATTCTTTTTGTTGGTTGATAAATTTTAAGTCATTTTTTTCAGTCGTTTACATGAACAGTAAAGCATCCATGAGTAACTGAAGTGGAATTTTATGACTTAGTGGTAGGACTTATTATTGATCAACCCTTTGACGTTTGTATGACGGGAAGAAATGTATGAGGATTCGGAACGAGCGGCGTGGGAGCAACAGCCCAGAAGATGGGACAGCAGAACAAAAAGAAAGAAAAAAATAAAAATAAAAAATAAATGTATGAGGACTGAAAGTGAATAAATGCATAACACATTTATTCAATCTGTGTACAGGAATAAATGTGCTGGGACGGTATTCATGTCGAGATAGCATGAGACTTAGCATGATGCTAACTTAGAAGCTCTTCCAAAAGTCCTATTAAATCCTATAGGACATTGGAAGAGCTTCTAAGTTAGCATCATGCTAAGTCTCATGCTATCTCGACATGAATACCGTCCCAGGTACTGATTTTGCTTTCCTTTGCGTATCCCCCCTTTATTCTGACCCCTTTGTTACATGGCTTAATGCCCCCAACACATCCCTTTTTATCAATGTTATAGGGGAAGACGGGGTAAAAAGCGCATGGGCGGGTAAGAAGCCCACCCCAATTATCTCATGAAATGAAGCCAATTTCAGTCTCATTTTGCCCATGAGACGAGCGTTAATGTCTAGCATTCGTCTCATGGGCAAATTTGACTGAAATGTTCTTTATTTCATGAGATAATTGGGGTGGGCTTCTTACCCGGGGGTGGGCTTCTTACCCGCCCATGCGCTTTTTACCCCGTCTTCCCCTATATCCTACTCGTCTTAGAATGTTGTTTTAAAATACGGAAAAATCGTATAGTTTCTTTAATGAGGTAACCCTATTCCCGTCCTCTTTCTTAGCCAAGTATTAAAAAACGGTAATAAATGTTGACCCTAAAAATAGTCCATACTGTTATATATCGTATAGTTTCTTTAATGAGGTAACCCTTTATAGGGTCCTCGTTTACCCCCGTCCTCCTTCTTAACCATGTATTAAAAAACGTAAAAACGGGAAAAAATGTGGACCCTATATAATAGTCCATACTAGTATATAGGGTCCACATTTATTCCCCTTTTGATGTTTTTTAATACATGGTTAAGAAGGATGACGGGAATAAATAAGGACCCTATATAATAGTAGTTTAAGTACTAAAAGTATACGATTTATCCGTAATTTTATAGTGAATGTCGTCAATCCAGTTATCACTGAAAAATCGTACATCGCAAAACCGTAATTTCCATACAGACCGCAAAAGCCCAATTTTAGGAGACAGTACGCAAATGCCGCTCGGTTCACTTTGTTGACTTCAACTGTAGGGGAAGACGGGGTAAAAAGCGCATGGGCGGGTAAGAAGCCCACCCCAATTATCTCATGAAATGAAGCAAATTTCAGTCTCATTTTGCCCATGAGACGAGCGTTAATGTCTAGCATTCGTCTCATGGGCAAATTTGACTGAAATTTTCTTCATTTCATGAGATAATTGGGGTGGGCTTCTTACCCGCCCATGCGCTTTTTACCCCGTCTTCCCCTACTAAGTATAGGGTCTACATTTATTCCTGTCCTTAATTCACGTCCTTCTTCGTATCTATTTAAGGACGGGAATAAATGTGGATCCTACATAACAGTCGAAGTCAACAAAATGAACAAAACGGTCTTTCCGTACTGGTTCCTAAATTGGTATACCATTTCTGGTCGGTCCGTCAACATACCGTTTTGGGTCTCCAACACCGAAGAGTTCGACGGGCATAATTGTTAATATAGCCAGTTTTATGTTGTGTCAGTGAGTTTTAAAGTGTTTCCTGAAGAAGAAGCAGTAAATAATAATTTTTAAAACCCTTTCGCCGCTAGCCATTTTTTTTTATATAGCAAAAACAGGGTAGAAATAAAAAAAAAATCTGCAGTATCGGGAATTCCTCTGTGAAATGTATAACATCAGGCATATCCTTACCTCCCGAAATTAAGAAAATAAGGTCATTAGATAATAGACCCTGATTTGATGCCTTTTAGTACATGTACATGGGTGTTAAACCATTGTGGTGCATAAATGCGACACTGGCAGTGAAAGGGTGGTGTGTTTTTTTAACTTCGAAAACTTGAATTATGGTGTTTGTGTGGCCATTTTGAAATCGAAGAACATAACTATGGTGGCAAGCTACCGGCCACATAATAATAGCATGAAAAACAAGGCCTACCGATCCCCCGGACCTTCACCTTGACCTTGATCGGTATGCCATCATCAGAACGGCCATAAGCCAAAGTACCTACGTGCCAAATTTGAAGACTCTTGCACGGATGCCTTCCTCTCATGGTGACACACCACCACACAAACATATTTTTACATAACATATTTTGGTAAGTAAATGTGATGTTTTAAATGTTTCGTTGTTGATGTTGATGTATATATTGTACATAATATGCTATTCGCCCAGTCCCCATCCTTTTTCCTGTTTTTGTGTGTGGAATATTTGCTTGTTTCTTTAATTAATTGTTTACTTGTATATTTTCCTTTTCTTGTTCGCTACTTTGGAATGTTTAGTTCTTTATGTTTTCTTTACATCATTTTTTTTTTTATGGATGGCTTGTTGAAAAAAAGCATGTTTTTGCTTATACAATGTTCCCATCTGGAAATAAAATTTTGACTTGACAAAATTTGAAGCGATTCGGTCAAGCGGTTCGGGAGATATCCTTGGGACAGACAGAAAAAACAACAACAAACAAACAAACAAAAAAAAACAAAGAAACATACACGAACGAAAATAGACTCCTTTGCGATCGTAGATCGGCAAAGGACAACAAGCCGCATACCTAGTGTCACAATATTCAGCTTAGTCAAAGACTGTACAGGGGAAGATAAACATCTGGTCTCTTTTCCCTATATGAGTAGTGAGGACAGAAACACTGGTTATGTCCCTTTGAAACGTGACACATTTTACACATCGATAGGCCAGTTGAATTCTCCGTTCAAGTTCCAGTCAGAGTTTTTG